>OZ023152.1:12235779-12581902 GCA_963675895.2 Styela plicata
CCAGACGTCTGAAAAGTTTTTGGTTCATCGTAGTCTATGTACATTAACTTCTATGTTATCATTACTATTTTGGACACATATTCGTGAACCTAGTGGGGAGCTTATACCCAATAACCGTTAGGCATGGACATTTGTAGTGACTGTGTATCTGTTCTGTTACAGCTACCCGCGAAGTGCCTTGCTGAAAGGCACGCGCGGGGTTGAAACGGTCGAGCATCGGACCATCGGAACGGACAACGCGATCGCGCTTAACCAACTGAGTCACCGACCCGGGCACGGCAGACGTACGTATAATACGTACCGCTCGATCATATTAATTAACGCATTATATAACAATATTAATAGAAAGTAAAATCTCTTGGGAGTTGTGAATAGGAACATTGTGAAATTACTTTAAAAGATGTGACCAATATCATAGAAGTTTTAATACACTGAAGTCATTTACTCGTTAAATTATTAGGATACTTATTCACAAACGTACTCCTCGCCTCGCCAAACCCTGACCGCATAACCTTATTATTCGTTTACCATATAGACAACATCTTTTTGTTATTTTCCCATTTTCCAGACTTTTCTCAACTTTTCTCTGCAAGATGATCGCCATACATCCTCATTTAATCTCCACTGCTGCTAACTCAAAACGCGAACAGCAGATTTTTATATTTATGGCATATTAAATATGAGATTGTTGCCAAGCAATATTCGGGGTCGGAGAATGGCAAAATTATTTTGTTCTTACGAGATCTCAAACTTACTTATCCATACGTATTTTTTCGTTTTCAGGCCTCTCTGAGAAGTGTCACTTTTAAACAAAGATCGTTCTCTATTGGAGTACAGGTATGATATTTTTTTGGATATTCTGTTCATTACTCTAATATTTTTAAAATAATATTAGAAAATGTTGGCAATGACCCGAAAGACAAGTCTTGTCATAAAATTATCCGAGTAATAATAGTGAAAATGAGAAATTTTTTAGGAATTCCTCAATTCTATATAAATAACCAATTTCTCATTTTTACTATTATAACTTCTCCATCATGAAAATGAAGAAGTTTATAGTTTACAGTGTATTTTCAATTGACACTCCATGTATAAGATCAACAATTTTCATATTTTACCACGAAATTTAATCGATTTTGGTCAAATTTACTCAAAATCGATTGCATTTCATCGTTAGGAATGAAAATCCTGGTTCCTAGTTAGTTTAGCAAATTCTTGGTTCCTATGAACGATTAAAATGGAATCGAATAAATTGCTTCGAATCGATTCGAATTAGCAAATAGAATTACCCACCCCTATCTGTGACGCATGTTGTTTGTGCGAATATTAAATTTATAATTCTTCATTTTTAGTGGATCATCATTCGACTTTTTGGACAAATACCGATGCCAATAATAGCTGGAAAAGTTTTGGATTTGACTTGTCTAGTATGGGACAGAGAATGTGGAGAGTGTGGAGCTTGCAAAGTTTACGATAACAAGAATATGTCAATCAACTTAACGTTTCTTCATACAATACCATTGGTGAATAAATTTATTTTAATGAAAATGAAAAATACGCGAAGAATCACCAGTAAAAAAATATCATTTGGCCAAGCATGATTCATGGATGGCGCCCAGGCATCGCAATTCATCAGTGACTTATCTTAACAAAACTTGTTCGGACAAAAGATTTCTGACGTGAACAACGGAATGGGAATGGGTGAAATATTACGCACTGTAAAAAAGTACAGTAAATTTACTGGTCATTTGCAGTAATAGCATATTTCCAAAGTTGATAAAATGCCATATTGATGAGATTTATGCTTATTATGGGATGTTGATGGACCGCACTTTCGCGGTACGTTCCGTCAACACCCCATATTTGACTAAAAAAATCACATTTGAATTTTTTTCAACAACCAAATAAAATTACTGTCAAAGACCAGTGATTTTGTTACATTTTTTGTTACAGTGCGTGATAAGTGAATATTACGCTGTAATTATTAGAATTTTTTAGTATAATTTTAATATAAATGAAGCTAAATACCTAGAATATTTACTTTTATAAGAATTTTTTTATGCATTTCGAATATTTCCGAACAGTTCGGAAGTATGAAATTCTCGCTTCTCGGTGAATCGCATATAACATGTAGAGGTGGGAAAAACCGAATCATATCGAATTTGAATTCGACTCGAATGTTTTTTTTCAAATCGGACCGAATGATTATAAATACACATAAAACGCAAATTTCCCATTTTTACAATTTTTAGTTACGAATTACTAATATTATCAGTTAATGCAATGTATTTTTTAAGTCACACTCCAAGTCTAAGAGAAAAAAGTGTCATATTTTAACGACATAATACGATCGATTTTGGTCAAAATTGTCCAAAATCGATTTCATTTTGTCTTTAAAATGAGAAATGTTATTTCATCTAACAAGTTTTTCTTCCTATAAACGATTTATGACTGATTCGAATAGTATGTGCTTCGGTTCGATACGAATCAACGAATCGAATTGATCAGCTCTAATAACAAGCGAATCACTGATGTGACGCCCCTATTTTTTAAATAGCCCAAAATAAAGAAACGTTTTGAAAAACATTTTTGGAAAACGAGGAAAGCTGATTTTTTACTATCGAAATTCAATCTGAGCAAGACCGCAAGCAGTACTTAAAAGGAACCAAATGCCGGCCACTTAATCGCAAAGAGATACTACAAGATGTAGTAGAAGCAACTGCACTTTAATCGGAAAACCCTTCAAAAGGAACTCAACCGTTATAGTGAAGTGCGGTGAGTGGTATCGGCACTGGGCGATTGTTGAACTTCAACCAAATCACTATCAATTTATGGATATTTTATTTATGCCAAGTAAGGGAATTGCCAGGCATTCAAAAATTCATTACACACTACACATTAATGAGAACGCTTTTTTCGACATATCTAGATTAGTACATTTTGAACCACTGATGAGCCGTTTCGCAAAAATTTGTATTGTCGAACTTTGGGTAGAAAACGCAATGTGGGAATTACATATTATTGTATGAAACCAAATTTGCATATGCAAATTTAGAATTTATTTAGCCTTTCCCAATATTTCAGCATCATTATTTTTCAGGCTCTAGGTGGACTGTGTTATATTGGGGCATTGGCAGTATACAACCCCCCGGCTAAAGAAAAACAACAATCTATTACTTTGGAAACAAAAGAAACACATATTCCAGATTGATGTTAGTTTTCACCTTCTACAGTTATTTTTTATTTCACTCGAATTAAAATTATTTATGACGCTATGTAAAATTTGTCTTGGTGCATAAAGATAATCTGTGTTGTTTCCTTTAGTCAAGGGGCAAAGTAAGATGAGAGTGGAAATAGAAAGAGAGAGAGAGTCTAGGCAGAGATTGATATTCGCTGGAAGGTTTCGAAGAAAGTTGTTGTTTTTTATATCGAAATTAGCTTTGAGCAAGGCCGGAAGCAGCGCCTGTAAGGAACCAAATAAGGATCACTCAAGTAGCAAAGAGCTAGTATAAAATGAAAACCAGGAACTGCACTTTAAGTGGAAAACATCCCTGAGAAGACTGAACCACTATATTATACTGCAGAGAATAGTGTCAGCCCCAGATAAGACAAAAACCACCTTCTCACTTTTTTTACCATGTAGTTGTTCCCTAAAATACGCATGAAATACGTTAGAGCAACTCTTAAGCCAGCAGCTACAGGGTAAGAGAGTTTGCCAACACAGACATCAGCCAATAACATACCTCAATCGGATTTTTTTGATACACTAGAAAGTCCGATATCAGATCGAATCATCAACAACGCCGAATATAAATTATGCATTTAGTGCAGTTGATAATAATAGTAACAATTTTAACAGGCTAAAGATTGAGTGATTGCCAACAAGGTTGTTTGTAGTAAATCTGGGTGCTCAACCGGTGATGTGCAAACGATATTCTATTTTGCCAACGTTTCGAATGTCTATACAGACGTTCTTCATCAGGGCAATGGAAAGGTTAAGTCATCGACAATACTATATACTGAAAAGGAGTAGTTCTGAAATAGGCTTGTAAACAAAAGAAAAAATATTCTAGAGAAACATAAAAAGCCAAAGATAAATGTCTAATCCTATCTGCCTTGATAGGATTAGCCATTGCCCTGATGAAGAACGTCTGTATGGACAATCGAAACTCTGGCCAAAACAAAAAAAACATCAGTTTTGGCACGCTGTCATTAATGAAAAAAAATTTCTGAAATTTTTTCTGCGTCCGAAAGCTATTATTAGTCGTCTGCTAGTTCAGAGAGCGCTTCCTTTTAATTCATATTCATTGACTCATATTTGTGTATTATATTACACAAAACTATAAGATAACACTATTAAACCCTTTCTGGAAAAGGCTATAATATATTTTACATAATCAGAAAAAATTGTCAAAACAACTATTTTTAGGTACGAACCGAATTGTTTTGATCAGCATTTCTCAACTTAACTTATCTGAGCATATTTTCATCAGCAAAACGACTTGTTTGCTACATAATCATTAGTGGGCATATTTTTTTGATGAAGAAGCTATTTAAAACAATAACAAAATTTGTATATATAGCAATACGATTCATGGCCAACGTGGTGGTCAAGATTTGAAACCAAACTCATATATCTGATGCAATTTTATTTTTAAAGTTTGCTCAAAGCAAACTCAGAATAACTCTTTCCTCAAACCACCGATAAGCAATGAGCTACATGTTGAAAATTATCACGATGGTCATCATTGAGTACGTGATACAAAATGAAATGAGCAGAATACTATTATTGCTAGAAAACTGTGTTAAAATTTCTGTTTGTTGCGCTGCCCAAACGCAATTTCTCTGAAGCTCAGGGTTATCAAAACAAAATGTTTAGAAATTTTTTCAAAAAGATGAGTACGAGTCAGAAATAATATATTTTGTTAAGCATTAGCCACACAAGCATTAGCCTTGGCTGCGCTTTCCATCAGTGACACACGCTTAATAAAACATGTTTGAAAAAACAAAAAATATTAATGCACTGATATGTGTTTGTATTGGTTCAAACTTATTTGATAATATTGATACTTTATCTGCTTATAATGAGTGTCGTGTGTGTGTGTCGTGCTTTCCAAAAATTCGAATATTTTTCTATTGACGCATTTTCTCTTTTTATCTAAAGATGTGGATTTTTTTTTGTTTGTCAATCAATAAAAAAACTTGGAAGAAGTACAAATGTTACACAAAAGGAGCAACGAGCTAGGAGACTAAATTTCCATTATTCTCCTATACCTATAGCAATACGGAACGTTGCCAAATTGCATTTCCCTCAATATCGTAAGAACACAGACATCAAAAAGCATTGGACATTTTTTGTTTTTGGGGTCATCTGCGTAGGCTGAGTTAGCAGTTTTGATATCGCCAAAAATGAATGATGCTGATATACCTCTTCACAAAGGGTATATCGAAAGCAAAGTTCAGTCACATTTATTCATTCTGTTTATTCTTAATGCGCTTGAATACATTCGAAACATTAAAGAGTATTGTTAATGTTGTTATCCTCTTCCGGATATAATGGAAATATACCATAGTTGCATGCGCACATTTTAAATTTGTATCTCATATATAAAAGAATTCGATAGCAACTTTCAATATAGGTTTCATACGCATTGAATATGAGTAAACGCATATACTGGGTGAGAAATATGTTTTGGAATTGTAACTAAAAGTATAAATCGTTTCTCCAACTTCCTGATTCAATAATCTGATTTTTTTGTCAAACATGAGCCACAGATGTACTGTGCGTTTCATCAGTACTTCATACTTAACAGAACATGATTTGGAAGATATTTTTCGACTGGCCCAGGCAGGAATTTCATTTTGTCAAGCATGAGTCACAGATGGACCGCGTCTTAGCTTGCTTAACAAATTTGGTCCAAATGATCTATTTTAGCTCGGAGAAAAGAAACAAAAGTATTGAGATTTGGAAGTTTAGTACGTCATTTCACGAAAACCTTTTTATACTCTAAATATACAAAGATAATGTTACTACTATTGTCCCAATAAATATATTTTATTCTCGGTTCCTCGAAGTTGCATCGCATTCTATAAATTTGTTGTCCAAGGTCTGTATAGTGTCGAAAAAATCCAGCAAAGCTTCAAAGTTCATTTAGCCTACTGACAAAGTGCAGGTCGCTTATAAAGCAGGTAAATCTTTCACTTCTTTATGCGCATTATCCAACAAATCAACTTATTATATCACAATATTTGACGTAATAACGTTATCTAACGTTAGGACTTTTTCAAATCTTCAAATATTTCTAAAAAATTTACAAAACGAAAAAACTGATAAAAAAATCAAAACTCAAAATAATTTCGAGCTGTGAATTTTTGTTGCGATTGAAAATCTTGTGCCTTCGGTGTCCTTATTCATAAATATTTAATTTTGTGGGAAAAATTCCGTGCAGCACATGTTAGTACCTCATAATTTTATTGCATAAATTGGCACACCGAATACGTTTTTGATTCGTTACTGGCTGTGTCATGATCAGGAATTGTTTTAATTTTAAGAGCAAAAGAGATGCTGCTTTATATCCAAATTCAATGATTAGTGGAATTAAAAAAAAACACAAGCACGCTTATTTTAATCTATTTTCCTCTACAAAACTTATTAATATCAAATGCTCATTCTGTTAAATTAGATTAGATTTGTCATTCCCAATAGATTAAGAGTCATGAGCCAATGAATTGGCCCTCTTGTTCATTTCATCAATGGTGTATCTTTAAAATATGTAGATTTATTATATTCAGATTCAAAATTTGATTCAATTTGAATACAAGTCAAATCCGAATTATACGAATACTTTTTTTAGGGATTTTGAAATTATTCGACAAAGATTTTGAGCAAATCTTCTACACTGTAACAAATAAAATGGAGTAAAATTATTGTTCATTGACAGTAAATTTACATGATGACATTCAAATAAAACTATAAAATAACTTTTTTTGACGTATTATCACCGGTGCGATCAATCAACAGCCTATAGTTGGCGTAAATCTTTTCGAAAAAGCAATTTTAAATTTTTGAAATATATATATAGTGCAAAGAAGCAGTGAATATGCAATTTATTCAACGCGTATCAAAGATATTACGAGTTTACTTTTACGATTTAAAAAAAAATAAAATAAAAATCATTAAAAAGGAAAACTCTAAAAAAAAATCCAATCAAACTGAAAATATATTACTATATCGTGAAAATTACATTACATGTTATTTAATATTTTTCAGATATGGGGATTCAGCTTGTGAACACCAAACTGGCACTTTTGACTGCTTTTATTATTCAAGTAGCATTCTCAAAAAGGTACTTTTAACTTACTATATTTGACTTGGTATTGTAGAGGATCTACCTGTAACATTCTTTCATAGTATTATGCATTTCTCTCAACAGCGGGTCCACACTAGGACTGGGCAACTCGATTCGGTAATTCGAATCGATTCGAAGCACAGTATTTTCGAATCTATCGTAGATCATTCATAGGAACGAATACTTACTAAAGGGACTAGAATTTTCAGTTTTAACGACAAAATACAATCGATTTTGGTCATATTTGACCAAAATCGATTATATTTTGTCGTTAAAATATGAAAATTGTTGCTCTTAGACATGGAGTGTGAATTGAATATACACTATAGACTGTGATTTTTTCGATTTTCATAATGGAGACAAGTTGTAATAATGAAAATGGGATATTTGTTATATGCATCGAATTCTTGATTCGACCGATTCGAAAAAAAAATATTCGAATAAAATTCGAATTCCAGATGATTTGGTTTTGCGCAGCTCTAGTCCACATGTTCCAAATGTATGGCAAAAGTATCCTAATGAAAATGTTTTATTTTGGCAAGGGTCAAAGATCAGTGGAATATGCTTGAAAAAAACCTATTTCAAGTGTTATTGAATTAAAGTAAATTTGACTGATCAGACGAATAATATAATCTTGCTTTACTCTTGGGGCTGCGCAAAACTGATGTAAATAGATCGAATATTAGTTGAATCTGAGTCGGATCGTTTCGCAACTAAGAAACAGATGCTGTTTGCTTTTACCAATTATCCTCAATTTTTAATTTTATCAAAATTTCAAGTTTGCGTTTTTCGATAGTAAAATTTGAAAACTGAACTCAAATTTGCTAGTGCCTACTATCAAAGAGTGCTCAGAAAAGTGCCGTTAAAATGAGTTCCTGATGGATCGCGTCGTCCTGGCCAGGGACAAAATTTTCATGTGTGACCGAGTCACGAGGGTTTCGAATAATTTCGAGGATAAACGAGAAATTTGTTATTGATATTCTTTCCTATTCTAAAAATAACCAAAACCGATTTGAATTAGAAAAGATTCGGTTTTGCACAGCTCTATAATGGTATCACATATAAGGGTATTTGAATATCTTGTATATCCCATTCAAAAATGCATTTTGTCAAGCACGGATGGACCGCACTTCGACGGCTTGATTCATCCGTGCCCTCGCCTAACAAAATATATTTTATCAATATCCTGCTGAAAGGGATTGCCTCATTAAGTGTCATCCTAGGTTAAGCCTTACAGCAACATTTGATAATGACTTTGAATTTGATATGGTATTTTTGTCCCGTTGTCTGTTTTTTAGTTTATGATCGTCTCAGCTTCTTCCATGAGTCAAATTATGATGTAGACATATGGCGTATATTACATAACGCATTTTTGACGTCTGAACAAACTTTGCAAAGTGTTAGAGACATTTAAAATGAAAAAACAAATTGACCGCAAACTGGCATATTATACATACGCATAGTTTTTAGTTGTTCAGTTTATTTTGACTCACAGCACAGTTGCAGTCGGTACTTCTATAAAGCTTTTTACCTTGTAAAATATCTCTTTCGCTTATTTTTCATGCGTCTTTTCGCTGCCTCAACTAAACCATGAGTTTAGATATATGAGAAAGAAAAATATCGAGAATTTGATAATTTTTTTTTTTTATTTCAAACTTGAAACAATTGGACAAAACGGTACCAGGAGGTGGAGATTTTCATCTAGAGATGATTATTCTAGTATTGATTGGGACAGCATCGAAGGTGACAAATATAATACTTTTTCTATTTCTTTAGCCTTTTAAACAGTAGTTATTACGTTCAATTGTGAATCACAATGGACATTTTTTAAGGTGTGTCTGTTACCAAGTATGGGTCACCGATGGATCGCGTCTACGAGAGTGTACCAGAGTGAACTGAAAACCAGTAATGTACGCCAAGCACAATTAAGCATTCCAAAAGGATAACATGAGAAAATTCTGCTGCCATTAAATCTAGTGAATGTTATCCGATCTTGTCGCAGACAATTATTTAAAATTTAATATTTAAAATGTAAATTTAAACTTACACACTCGAAGCAAAGTTGGGCGTAGAATCTAAAGCGCCAACTAACGCCTGTCTGGGTTTTAATTCATGGATTTGAATCGGTCCAAATCACCGAATATTAAAATTATTCGTGAGATGCTTATAAGAACATTAACTTGCTAAATGTATTTTCATATTTTATCGACAAAAAACTATCAATTTTATCAATATTTGTATCCCTTCCTGAAACATGCGCCATCGAGGTGAGGTTCATCGAAGACCTATACTTGATATAACTCTGATCGACCTGGTGGTTTCGAAGTTTCAAAATATACAAAATTACTGTAAATGCACAGTGAATTGTTTTTTTTTGTCAGAGTGCAAATGACTCGTTAAATTTTTTCCTGTATGTTGCAATCGAATAGTTCTAATCCTTGGAATTATAAAATAAAAAATCATGCAGTTTACTGACGCGACATCCAATGAGAAATTTGATTTTGTCAAGCATAAGCCACAGATGGACCGCGCCTTGTCGGCGCGTTTCATCAGTGACTCAAGCTTAACAAAAATATGTTAGTACAAAACCTTTCTAACTGGGATTCACTTGCGGTATATCCGCGTCCTTAGCCTGATAACATAATTTAAATAGTTTTTCTATATTTCTATACGAACAACAAAAGACAAATTAAAAAAAATCATCACTTCTATTTTTATTTCATCTATCAACTTGCATTGCTGTATAATGGTTCCTCCCCCAACAATATGATGGATCAATCTATTGCGTCTCTGTTTGCTACGATTCAGGTTTTTCTGACGAAGAAACAGATACGATGTAAGTATTGAAACAAAATTTTTCTTCAAATCACGGTTTTTACAAAAGCATACTGCAGCCTACTTCTTAATATCGCGTCGATGCGACGCCTTACATCTGTGGTGCGTACCTGACTAAATTTCAGATTGATTACCAAGTCATAAATATAGACGTCTTTTGTTAAGGAAGGGTCACTGATGGATCGAGTTATCGAAGCTCAGTCCATTTGTGATTCATACTTGTTTCTGGTTCCCTTTTAAAAATAATTGGGAAACGTATGAATGACCATTGTTTTTCTGTTATATTTGGCGTATCATTGAATTGATAAACTTGAAATCCTAAAATACGAAAAAGCAGAAAATATTGTTCACGTAGATGATTTTGGTAACATTTAGTTCACGTTGGAGCGCACCGACGTGGTGCGACTCTTTGGTGACCTGTATGCTTGAAAAAATAAAATGTCGAATACTTTGGCGAAGAGAAAAATTGATAATTTGCATGGATCGAATCAGACATATAGCTGAATCTGTTAAATTATGAGTAAATATGAGTGACATCCCTAAAGCTTGAACCTTCACAAGTTATTTTTGTTTGAAATTACGCTTGTATTTTAATTATAAACACGACAAAGTCATAAAATTTCATTGTATCAAATAAGGCCCACAGTTATGAGCATTTCCCCATCTATTATAGCACGAAGATGAAACGATTTTCAAAGTTTTTTTACTTACTTACTTACTTACTCGCGAGAAATTTTACTTTTGGATTTGACATGAGGTGAGGCATGTAAAACAATTGTAACAACGTCTTTTGCAGAATGAAGATCGCAATACCAATAACTGTTGTAGTCGTTCTCATCATTGGACTAGCGATCGGTTTTAAAGTATACAAGTCTCGACAAAATAATGGGCAAAGTGCCGAACAGAGTGGTAAAGACCTTTTATTGATTATGAATAAAACTGGGCAAAACTGAATTGTTCGTCATTCGAATCTGATTCGGGTAATTTTTTTTTCGGATAGAATGAAAACTTTGCTTCCTTCGCTTGCGTTAGGGCAACGTATTGTCAATTCACACTCCATGTTTGAAGGCGAATACTTTTATTCGTATTTTGAGAAAATACTGCTGATTTTGGTCAAATTTAACCAAAACAGATTGCATTTTGTTGCGGAAAATAAAATTTCCATTTCAGCAAGTTTTCGTTCCTTCGAATAATTCTCGATTGATGCGATTAATTTGTGCTTCGAATCGATTCGAATAACCTAATTAAATTGCCCAGTCCGACCTTGCGATAAACCTTTACCAATGAAGAATAGCGAGTATTGATCGTTTTTAAATTCTGACAGTTGTTTTGTGAAGAAATCATAATGAGGCATGAGCTTGCTTTTGAAGATTCGAAGGTGCTCATGTTAATCTCTTATAAGTGTGGATCAAAGTAGGGCATTATATTAGTTCATCAATGTGAATTTCCATTATTATTATACTTTTTTTTCGCAGTTCATTAAATAATATATTTCAATTAATTTCACAGCATGCGCTGATTTAAAAATTTCCGTACAAAAAAGTAAGCTTAAGCAGACTTTTTGTCTTTACCGCTAATTCGATATATGTCATTTAATATTTCCTTATAATAGATAATAGGATACTTGACAACGTATTCCTCGCTGTGTTGCGAACAACAACCGCATTATTATTCACGTTCTATCACATGATGTCAGTCAATCAAACTTTTTACAATAGGCTCGTAAAGATTGCACTCGGGTTCGAGTGTCGGCGAGTCAACGGCCCCTTTAATCCATGTCCACCATTCAGCCCAGGGTGTAACTACTTGGACAGGTAAAGACGAACTGGAAAGACTATATCTGTCCAATACCCATTACTCTGTTCGTCTATAAGTGGTAGTTGATACAGGATCGTGGTTAAGGTGATCACTCACATAATCGCTATACATTATATTTTTCTTTAATCTTCTGACGCTTCCATTGTACATTTCGTGAAAATTTAATACTTCCAAAAAAATTAATCAATATATAACTATCATGTAAAACGAAACATTATTATTATAAAGAAACATAAATTTATTTTACAGAAGTGGAGCAGAGTCAGAACCAAGAAAATGAATCTGCAGTGGAAGGGGCTACGACCGCACAATCCGTCGTGAAATGTCTTTGTGATTGTTGTAAGTTGTTGGAAAGTTGTTCTTCTCTCATGGAGGATTAGCATCTCAATCGGAAAAAAATTTGAAAACATCTTTTGTTAAGTATGATTCACTGACGGATCGCGTCAATGAAGGCGCGGTCCATCTGTGTCGCATGCTTAACAAAATGAAATTCCCGATACGGAAGAACTGTTTGAAAATGAATACTGCTGTAACAAAAAGGCAGTGAATTCGCCGTTATTTGACAGTAATTCTACGCGGTGTAAATGAAATAATACAACGAAAAATTATAAAACAGACGAAAATAACACAAAAATTAATTTAGAACTTGTGCCATCAACAGTCCATAAATGTTGTAAATCTCACAAACTCGTAAATATAGAATTTTGGAATATGCAATTATTGAAAATGCACGGCGAATTTGCTGCAGTATTGTTTAAAGTACACTGTAACAAAAAATGCAACAAAATCACTGGTCATTGACAGTAAATTTATCTGACGGTATCGAAAAATTCACAATTGACGTTTTCGTTTAAATAGTGGGTGTTGATGGAGCGCACCGCCAAGGTGAGGTTCATTAACAGCCCATAATTGATATAAATCTCATCAGCATGACGTTTTTTTTTTTACTTTGGTAATAGACAATTACTCCAAATGACCTGTAAATTTACTGTACTTTTGTTAAAGTGTAACAAGACAGGACATGTATTAGTAAATCTCCTTTGTTAAAAACGGATTGTTGATATATAACGCTGTCAAAGGTCGGCCTAACTATGGCCCAAATTTGGCAAGATAAAAGTTTGTTCTGAAATTTTTAACATAAACCTGCTCTTTATATAAACAATTGTTCATTTTTTTACTAAATATGTTATACCCTTCTGTTTCAAGGATTTTAGTTTTTTTATTATCGATATAATATTTATCAATGTTAAAATTTAATTTACCGTATTTTTATACAGGTAATTATATACAGAATTATATACAGACCGCGTTTAATCGACTCCAAGAAGTGGTTATAAAAAAAATTTGGGCGATCTATCCATTGATCATGGTGATCAATCGTCACCCAAATGGGTAACTTTATGTAAACATGTTTGTTTATTCATACACGAGTCATTGGTGAATCTCTCCATCAACGTTCGTTCATCTATGGCTCACAGTCGACAAGATAAAACTTGTGTAGTGGATGAGATTGCTCTTGAATGATCACCACACGCTACACTGTAACAAAAATACAGTAAATTTACTGGTCACCTTCGCGGTGCGTTCCATCAAAACCCCATATTTGGCCAAAAAGTCAGTTTTCTCAATGCCGTTAAGTAAAATTACTGTCAAAGACCATTGATTTTGTTGTATTTGTTGTTACTGCTGTAACAAAAGTGCATTAAATTTAACGTTCATTTGAAGCTGTTGTATATTTCTTATCGCCTTAATTATTGAACCGACAAGTACGGACTTTCAATGACCGCGCCTCGGGATTGCTCCCCTTCAACGACCCATAATTGACCGAAAAGGTCGAATTTATAGTTTTATTTCATTACTGTCGTTTTTACTGCATTTTTGTTACAGCTATAGACGAAAGGAGATATTGAAATTATTACTTTCCGCTTCACGTTCTGCGCTCCTACTTTCGGCCAAACTTACCAGAAATATTACACCCAAGTTGCACGGATTTGCTAGTAGGACACGAAACTTTCATGTTCATTTGCAGTAATCGTATATTTAAAAATTTAAGACGGTTCTGATGAACACAGTAAAGTTAATTACAGAGTGCTAACTATCAGCGCGTCACATCAGTAATTCATATTTTTCCGAATCGAAAATAGATTTTAAAGTTTTATTTCAATTCCACAAATAAAATTACTGCTAAAGAACGGTGCTTCCCTGCATTTTTTTTATCAATATATACAAAATTATTATTTGAAGTTGTCAATTTCCGCCTCCCACTGTGCACTACTACTTTCGGTCAATTCCAGCCGAAATAACACACCCTTGGTAGGGCACTCGCTTCCAGATTCGAACACAAAATATCAAATTGATGTGATGTCAACGAAACGCCTTTTCTACCATTAAATATTCAAAAAAAAAAATAATAATTCTATGACAATCATTTTCAATATTTTAATGTTCCCAAAATTGTGAATGTATTGACTGTTGTTATAAACTACGCTTCAGACAACGCGTTTCACGAACAGCGCATAATTTGCCAAAAAAGTGTATATTATAGTTCCATTTTCATGTGAGCAAGTAAAAAGCACGGGCAAATAACGAGGATTTACGCCCTCTCATTGCAGTTTGTGCAGTCTTGATTAAGCAACATGTATTAACTTTTTTATATTTTAAATTTTTTCATTTATGTTTTTACCATTATATCATATTTCCCGCTTTTGTTCATGCAATTCAACAAGTTTGCTTCATACCATTTCATTAAAGTATTATTGTATCTAAATTTATTTTTTATTTTTGAATTCTGTATGCCGGTATTTAGCAATTTAGGATTTGTGTTTGTGCCGACTGAACCTGAAACTTAATTTTGTCAGGAGTCACTGATGGACCGCACCTAGACAGTAAACCCCAGATCTTGGATTTATTGTGAATTTCAGTCAGTGATTGTGCAATACATGCCAACCCCACCTTCAATTCGCAGATGCGCCACGTTTATAATCAGTTCGTACTCCACCTTCATATTTATTGGGAAAACTATATTCTTCAATCCTCCGGATTTTTCTACATTACAATTGTGTTATTTTAAATAAATTTACTGGCATGCGCCTCCCAAAGTTTATTTTAATTATTTATTGAAATTCACTCTAAGCAGTGCATAAAAGGGAACCAATTTCAGGCCAATCTATGCATAATACCAGCAACTGCACTCTACGCAAAAAAAATTCCACACGGAACTGGGGTGCTATGGTAAAGTAAAATGAGTGGTATCTGTCCATGGCAAAGGTAACCCATCAAACCATCTACCACTTCTTAAAATTCATATATGTTTGAAGTTATTATAGAATGGTAAAAATATGTACTAAAGTGAAAAGTAATTGTCTACCCTTGGAATACAGTACTGTTATCCCAATTATTATATCACGCCCAATAATCTTTGCATTTTGTTTTGGTCCATTCTGTACACTGTAACAAAAATGCAACAAAATCACTGGCCTTTGACAGTATTGTCTTAACAAGGTTGTGCTATGCAATTCACAGTTTGAAATCAGCCGTTCATTTTTGACGCCAAGTTTATCAATTCGTCTCAAATGCAGTTTCGATTTAACGTCAAAAATCATTATAGTTGTACCGAGTAGATGGACTTGGGCTCGTCTCCCTCTGTATACTAGTCAGCAAAACATTATTTGCTTGAAGGATAAATATAATCATATATTTAGATCATGTGTGTTCAAATGCTTTGTTCTCTGTGGCATTTAGTTGGCTTTGTTTTGTCAATGCTGAATCGTTTGAAACTTTTTGTCTTTCCTCAATAGTCGTTGGATGCATTGAATTTGTTCCGTTTTCATTGTTGCCTTTGGTGGGAGGTTTGTATACTTTCCATACTATGAGCAAACAGCATAGACTGATACCCTGTTAGATACATAGAGAATAGGAAGCAAGATTATAATATATAACAACTGGAAAAGACAGTTAAATATTTAGGATATTTGTTGTAGTGTCATACATAGTCGACGTGTGCTTCATTTAGGATTTTTGGTAGCGTCAAATTTTATTCTTCTTCATGCTTGTTTTGAAAATTTTTCAATACGTTCTTACTATATATTTTTATGTTGATGTCGTAGCTCAAAAGTCACTTAAATGGGAAGAGCTATATTTCGAAACGTAGTAACAAAATTAATAAAACAGCTTTAATAAAGTGTTATAGTGAGTGGTATCTCCCCTGGGTAATAGTGAACTCGCATATCTCTTTATTGTTTCTTTTCAATCTTCTCTTATGACGTGATTTTGATGCTAGCACCTAGGGCAGTATATAGTGAACGGTATCTGTCCTGGGTGATAGTAAGTCCATACATTACTTTTTTTTAATATTCACTCACGACGTAATTCTAATGCTCGCATCTGGGGCTAGAATACAGCAATAGAAATTGTATTATGTAAACTGCCTTGTCGCGCAAGCGTTTTGTTGAATTGCGTTTCTATGGTGTGCGATTCATTGATTCCATTCATATTGGTGCGTGAACAAAAATATATAGCCAACTTCAAAAATATATAAATTAGTACCTACATATTTATATGGCCCTCGCTCTGGAATATTAACGATGCTTTTCGGCATTTTAATACTGATCAAATGCTCACCTTTGCTGTTGTAGCCATTATTGTTAAATATTTTGACATCGATGGACTGTCGTACATTTTACAAGCTCCGCACTCGCCGCATTCCTCTCCCCACACGATGCAAGAAAGATCAAGTATTTTTCCAAGTATGATAGGAAGAGGTATTTGGCCCAGACCTCTCATTATTAACCACTGCGAGAAAATAGACAGCAAGGTAAGTATATTAATATAATGAATATTTTTTCGTTTTTATATTGGAATTCATTGTGAACAAAGCCGGAAGATGTGCCTAAAAAGAACCAACTAACGGTCACTTAATAGAATATAATAGTTTGGATGATTTGAAATATACAATGCTTGTTCATTTATTCAAGATTAAGATACAACTTATTCGCCATCATGATACGTAGTGCAATCTAGGGGTGTCCTCATCTGTAAAGTCAGATATTACGGAATTCGGATTTATTTTGAAGTAAAATCTATAACATATGCCACATTGTAAAATTTGAAACAAATCACAGATTTGCAGCAAAATGGGTAAAATAGAATTAATTATCACCAATTTAGGTGATCTAGAATGTTGAAACAATATTATACTTTAACAGTCTAATTGGAATACCCCTCAATAAAATCAAACACAATTACAACCTCATACTTTCATCGATCTCATTTACAATACAAATAACCTTTTATGTGTATCCCAAATTGTTGAATTGGGGCAGCCTTGCTACATTTCCATAGTGTGGTTTGAAATTAGAATCAAAACGTATTAACATAGGGAATGGTCAGCATTTGAGTATCGTTGAACATGGGTACAATTTTTTACAGATACAAAGTTTTTCTAATCCATGTTTATTTATTTATATCAGTTAAAAACTGTTACCAAATTACGAACAAGACAAAAATATTGTTCACCTGTATGCCGATAGCAAATGAACGTTGATACAACGGAATGCTTCGTAAAGATATCTAGAATTTTTAAACGACATTAATTGAGAAAAAAACAATAACTTATCATATTGTATGGTTTCCGTGTATTACAATCCAACAGTTGTATAAATATTTTGATCTCTAGTGCGTGACCAAGAACAAAAGATATATAACTTTGGTATAGCCACGTAGTTTTATACTTGTCCCGATGACGTATTATTTATCACAATGGCAATTTAGTTTTATGTCAGATGTCAGATTCGAGTCCCGGTGAGTCTGATTTGTTAATCCATGCTCCCACTCAAACCAGAGTGAAAAACTTAATTACGCTAAACCGAACCAATGGTCGTATATTTCTAATAAATCGAACCCTGTCCAACTATGAGTGGCTTCTGGTCCAGTGCCTTGATCAAGGTGATCAACTCCAAGGAGTGGCCATAAAAATGTATGAAGAAATATAATTACAATTATTTAAAAACCTTTTTGTTAAAATACCCATAATAGCATAGAAAATAAACTGAAAAATACCTGAAGAGCAGATTGTGATTTAAGATAACTAAAAAATGTTGACATGCCACCAAAAGTTAGGAACAGTGCAACACTTAGACACGAACTAGTTTTACATTTTCCTTCTGTTGCTGTGGCATTTTGAAAAGATGTTATTGCTTGAGATTGGAATATTCTTGAGCACTCGCCATATGTCTATGTAAATGTAATACATGATTAACACGCTCAATATTCTTTTCCTTGCCAACATGGACGGTTTAAATTGGTTGATGATTGGGACTTAATGTTTTTGATCAGACAAAGCAATTTTCAGAACCGGTTATTTGAATAAAGCAGGGAACATTATGATTGCGATCGATCGGACTTGGTGAGCGGATGTAGAAAATAAAACTATCTCAATTTGATTAAACACCTACATGCCATTACACCAGGTCTAGTTTCCTCTGTAAAGATTTCTTGGTGAGGTAATTAGACAAATGTCTAGATAATTGTAAGAGTCGAATTTTAGGAGCTCATCCGGAGTTCAAGCTAAGTGCGTAAGAGTATATCTGGCTAAAACCTTGCGTCAACGATACAGTCGGCAATGTTAGAGAGCAGGAATAAATGCTGGTGATGCAGTTATAGTTCAGCAAAACTATATTGCAACCCCCATCATGAGAACAGTGAAGTTATTTCTTTTGAAACATAATGGTACTCGAATCCGAGGTCTACGTGAGCGCGTCAGCGACCTGGCCACATGACGATTGGCGTATTTGTCGGCGGTTATTTAAAATTTAGAAAATAACGCCTTATCGTAAAAAGCAAAGGTTTTGACATCAAGTAGAATACTTACTTCATCTGTATGAACACAATCTGCATCGCAAAATGAAACATATGTTAGATTATCAGCACCACATACTGGACTAAAATAGTTGGTGCTGCATCCACATGACGATTCACAAACAACCTTTGACTGTTGATTATGAGGGACGTTCACCCCAGCTACATCTGTGGTTAAATCAATAAATGAAAAATATCATTATTTTTAAAGTGGAAGTCCAGTCCCATAACTTTTGGCAATGACAACCTATCGGTAAAAAAACACATATACCGAAACATAAAATGCAGCTGAAAATTGAAAAAAAATGATTTTGATAGTTCGCAAGAATTCTGTAATTAATCCCAATTTGCAATGCTGATACCACGAAAATTTCTTATTCTTTTTATACCGATTCCGTTAAATCAAATATCGCTACTTTGTAAGTGCAGGTTTGAATCATCGTAGCGCCGTCCACTGGCTCACATGCAGACTGCCACTTACTGTGCTACATGAACACCTGAAGAAAAAGGGTTCCACCAGAGGAAAATTTAGCAATTGGGCAATATTTCGGGATAAATTTGCGACTAGAAAATGAAAACGTCTCCTTTTCAGTGTCTGGTAGTTACCAAGCTGCTCATAGCATTATTGAAGCTTTTTTGCTCATCGGAAAAAATGACTTTTCGGACACCCGAAGAAACCCGAGATTGTCAACCTGTGCTCATGTTCAATAAAGGAGACGTCCGAAATTCCACACTGTCGGGTTGATTTGAACTATGTTTTCGGGGCTTCCTAATACAAGTATAAACGCAAGGTTACCTGGAGTGTCACAGCGTATTAAAAACACAAACAAGCACGCAAATCCCAACGTAGTTGAAACCAGGCAGAACCTGATCATCTGTGAAACTTTTAACTGAAACTTGGACACGATAAACCCACTGAGAAGATTCCCTGAACATGCTGATACAATTACAGTAATTCCTGAAAATTAGGAGTTATATAGTTTTTATGAAGTCGTTTGCAATAACAATAATAAACAAATTAACTCGATTTCTGCACTCATTTCACACGCTCATTTCTATATCTATAAACATTTTTTTTTCTGCGTGGTCCTTTAGAGGGCACAAATGTAGAATATTTTATCAGAAATCGAAAATTTTGTTTTGCCTAGTGTAGCCACAGATGGGCCGTGGCTGAACAGCGACACGCTCCATAAGTGTTAATTCAAAATGCAAAATCGAAACGTCCATCTGGCGACCGCAGTTAAGTCAATGAGATACTGAACCTTAAAGAAATTAGGGAAATTAACAAAAAAATGATTTGAAGTGCTTTAAATCAGTATATTTCTATGATATGGCTTAACCGCAAATTTGTCACTCAATCAATATATGTTGAACAACTTTCGATGATTCGTTCAGCGGTGCATATTATTTCTTCAATATTTGATACTATGATAAGTATAAAACACACAATCGATGGTGTTGCCAAAGACAACCGCACCCTAAGTGGACAACATTCCAGTGTATAGAATCAAGAATGAACCATTAATGATGGTCGCGACATCATATATCATTATCAAGTATGATCCATTAGAATATTCTCTTAAATATTTCCCGTGCGAACACTATAGCAATTCTAGCGATCACGCAATGATATGCCATGAATTTTCAGTATTACAATTTCCTGTTGAATATGTCTCGAGTTACACGCTTGTACAATAATGTATAATATTATTCAGATTATATATTTTTGTGGAAAAGGAAGCCCGCTTGATCTCTATAATCATCATATTTTTATGATATTGCCTACAACCATTGAATATATTGTTATGTGCAAACCGTCTATGTCTAACGATAAGAATTCATGGAGACACGTCAACCTTTTTCTAGAATTGGGAGTCAGAATAGGAAGACAATCAAAAATAGTGACGTAAAGTCAGTAACAATGCACAGTACAAAAAGTACTACAACGGAACACTCGTTTTCTCTAACTTTTTTCTATGTACAAAACTTACCGAAATATATGGCCGCAGCTGATGATGTTAAATGAAACATTGTCTCGATATATTTAGCACCAAATGCCGAAAACGCAGAAACAATACCAGAATCCATGGCTCCAGAAATTGATAGAAAAATCAAGGTTGGGTTTTTCAGAATGATAAGAAGACATCTCGGAGCGTCGCGGATACTGCGAAAAAATAAATTTTATTCCCACGTAGCTCCACAAGCAAAAAGTCTACGGAGTTTTGTTTTGTATAGCATGGGTCAGTGATGTATTGCGCCTTTGGGGCGCGGTTCATCATTGGCTGACGTATGACAAAATAAAATTTATGATCGGGACAATATAATACTTGGAATTCGTAGGTCATTTCATATGTGCATAAAAAAATGAAAAAAATGCAGGACATAAATAATCGCATGATGTTAGCCTACAACCGGGTGCGCTCTATGTAATGTATAATCATTTTCGTGATTCAGTGATGATAAAAAATCTAATTTCAGTAACCTTTTCGTTATATTTCGAATTTCAAATTACATATTTCTCTTGCTTTTCCAAGCAGCGTGAAACCTAGAAATTGAGGTTAATTTCAGCACACTAGGAATTTTAAAGAAAGAGTATAAAATAAATCTGTTGTGAAATCATTATATCAACAAAATAATACCTCTTTCCAAAATTTTCATCGCCTTTAATCTCAATTGCGTCTTTCTGTTGATGCATTTCTTTTTCTCTATCCAATCTTACTTTATCAGTGTTAGGCAATTGTCTCGGATACATCATGATAGGAATAGATATCAAAATAGCCAAAGCACCCATGATAAGAAATCCTATCCACCAATTCCCAACCCATAATATACTTGTTGGATCGACCGGAGGACTGAAAAAAAGAATAATAATAAGAGTAATTGTTTTCAATTCTGCCTTTCACGCGTTTATATAAGTTGCAACTATCGCCCTTTCAATCACAAGCAAATTATAATAACACTGAAAGTAGGGGTGGGCCAAACCGAATCACTTGGAGTTCAAATCTGATTCGAATATTTGTTTTTCGAAACGGATCGTATCATTTCATTCCAGCATATAAATAACAAATAAACCATTTTTACTATTACAACTTGTCCCCATTGTGAAAATGAAAGAATTTATAGTTTTAGTGTATTTCCAATTCACACTCCATGTCTAAGAGTAACAATTTTTATATTTCAACGACTAAATATATAATAGGTTTTAGTCAAATATGACCAAAATCGATTGCATTTTGTCAATAAAATTGAAAATTCCAGTTATTTTACCGATCTTTTGTTCTTATGAACGATTTGTTTGATTCGAATAAATTGTGCTCCGAATGGATTCGAATCACCAAATCGATTGCCCAGGCCTAATTGAAAGATAATGATTTTGGAATACCGTTGTCTAAGTCCCTACGCCCTATTATGAATCATGACAAAACGAGAATACACCCATATGTTTTTTTATCATTTGAATATACCATGTATCCATGAAATTGTTATGAGAGTACATCATATAATCGACCCTAATTAACATTTTTAGTCGATAAGTTCTGCTATAAATTGCAAAATATTTCAAAAACGTTAAATCTTAATCACAAGTCTTCATCTGCTTTAACATTAAACAATAACAGAACAAATGAATATTAATTTGCATAATCATTTCACACATTGAAAAAATCCCTGTAATCAATATATAACTTACGTTTCACTTAGATTGACATATTTATCCAAAAAATACCCTCCAAGTAAAAATCCTACAGCTGGGCCAAGCAACGCACAAGCAAAGAATATGCCTAAAAAAATTTTTTTCTATAAATATTTGCTTTTCAATAAATTATGAATCCAATATCCATCATCTAATCATGCTCCAATCAAATCCATGAGAGATACCTATTAGCATGAGCTTTAAACCCACGCAGATAAACGCCATCCGGAAAACAATAAAAAGACAAAAAATTTCCAAAGTTTAACGGTTCTCGAAAAAAACATCTTGTGTAAAATTGTTTTGGCACTGTAGAACCTCCACAGTTAATGGATATGAATTGGAAGCCAATCGAATGGTAGAATGCTACATGAATGTAAAGCCATCAATAACGCTCCAAGCAGAAATATTATGCACAGATTTAAACTGATACACTGTAACAAAAGAGCAGTAAATTTACTTTTTATTTGCAGTAATTATTTATTCTCAGAATTAAAAATAGCAATGTTGATAAGCATGTGCCAAGACTGTCGATGGACCGCGTCTAAACGTACCGCAAAAATTGGAACATATACAAATGTATTTGTTTTGTTATAAAAGCTCGCACAAAGCCAGGCCGAAAGAATTACTACAAGATAAACTGCCCGCAAATGCACTCTAAACGGTAAACATCCCATATAGGAACTAACCACGATGACAAAGTGGACGGGACGATGATAACGATGGACTACTCCGGACGATGATAAAACAATCTAGCAAAAACCTTTAGCCCCTTTTTCAAGATAATAAAACGTATAAATCGAAAGTAAATCTTCCTACCGTGATAAGTTGATGAATATTTTTCTTTAACGTTTTCATCAAGGTAGTTTATAGTTAGTGTATATACTGGTGATGCACCGATACCTAGCAAGAGTTGCCCAAGAATGAAAAAGCCTCTGAAATATAAAATGTGAATTTGTTCAATATCAGAGAAAGGAGTTAAAAAGACGATATATGATCAGGAGATTCCACAATATTTTGCATTTTAATAGTTTTCAACTAAAAAATGCGAATTTGTAAATAAAGTGATAATTCGTACATAAATAAACGCGATTATTAGTTCAATTGGATAAGATTGTATACAGTTTGAAAACAATACAACATATTCACTGGTCTTTGACAATAATTTTACTTGACAGATCATAATTGGCATGAATCTCAATATGGCGTTTTCTTAACCTTGGAAGTATGCATTTACTGCAAATAGTCAGTACATCTACTGTAACTTTGTTACAGTGTACATGTCATTTGTATTAATGTCACCCTGTTAGTTATTTATGTGTTGTCAATTGAGTTTGAAGGTCACGGGTTTTAGCCTCTGCTAAGCTGTTTGATGAAATCCTGATAACCAAAATACCAATAAGTTTTCCACACTTTGTAGTAATTTGAATTTTTATCCATGGCATATTAAAATATAAATTAAACTCAACCTGTACGCTCGTAGACTTGATGCATCACAATCTGTCGAGGTCTGATTGCAAACAAATGTGTCAGCATTTTCAATCGTGTAAGTTGGGGCTGCAAAATGTGGCAGAGACAATACAATAGCCCCAATGCCAAGAATAAAAAAACCCCATCCCAACCACATGGGTCTGTGGCCTCGCCCTCCTATATAAGTAACGACGGGAATGCTGATGCAGACCCCAATTTCGTAACAACTTGATATGAATCCTGTTTCGGAACTTTTTAGGTGAAATCTAAAAAATATAAATAAAAATATAAATATAAAAATTATAAGCGTTATTGAGAAGTTCCCATAGATGAATGGTGTATCAGTTCATCTGTGGTATGTAAGCAACAGAGATAAATTATTTCTTTATTGAAACGCTAATTTTGTCATGTCGAGAATGAAAGGAAAAAACAAAATTTGAAAATGCTGTGAAAATCATTCGGCTACGTGATTACTTTGTGACACCAATCTGTGAACAATCTGTGAATAAAATCAAATTATTTCGTCTCGCTTGAATATAAAAAAATAACATAATATTTTAAATATGAATAAGAAAATGTAGAGTCGGGGTTCTGATGCTCTACACGGTAAGCGTATTCTAATGTACTCAAATACTATTGAAGGCCGCAATAAAAATTTGCGTTGGATTGCGTTTTTTCATATTTGTTCTATTTTACTCGCGGTAGCGCAATGCTGCGCAAGGATGAGGTAAGCAAACGCGTGTTACTTTCTTCTAATGTTTCCTTCCTTTTTAAACTTTTTTTTAGGTTTTGTTTGCTTTCCTGATAACTCTGTAATGTTATATCTTTATTTGTATCGCCTTTTGTATCGACAGAGGTGTCAAAATAAACTATGTCTATGTCTACGTAAGTATTTCTTTACGTTATCCAACGCAACCGAACAACATGCGGTACAAGCTGACGAGAGTGCTCGTCTCGTGCGTTTTCTCATTGTCGGCAAGTAAATATAATTAACGCTGAACAATGCAGGCGTATACTGCCGTTTTGTTTTGTAACCTGGAACGAAACGCAATGCATAGGTAATAGAGCTCCACGTGTGCTGGGGCATAAACGCTGAACGGTAATATGAACAAACCAACAACGCGTGCTCTGGTTTATAATCTAACGAAATATATATTCAGCATTTTGATTTAAACATTATCCTGGCTTAATATTGTTCATAGCGTTAATTTTAAGTAAAAAGCTTATTTAATATTTTCAACTGCAAACACTTGTCGACGCAGTCTAAGTATAAATACCAAAAATGAACTTCATATTCAGACAGCAAAATAATATTAATTCGAATATATAAAACTGATTGCTTTCGGTTTTCCCAAAATGAGGGAGCCAAATTGCTGCATTTTGTTTAGAAACGTTAAATTTTGAATTAAATTTTGCAAAGTATGAATGTAGCATTCTACCTTTTCTCTAGTGTGCTGATGATAACGCTGGATATTCCATTCACTGTTGTGCCCTGAATAAAAACTCCGATACAAAAGAAAGCTAACGCCCATTTTGCGTTGTTGAAGATGTTCAAACAAGGTACAGTACACCTAAAATACAAAATATAGTGTATTAACACAGAGAACTGATAAATAAATTATTTGTACTTTTCATAATCTCAGCCTTAAAGATTGAAACCTCTCAGGAAGTAATTTAGTAAGATGGTTTTACCATTGTTCAGGGCAGACACCACCTACTGGACTTGATTATATAGAGGATACGTCTTTTTAGCATGGAATAGTTGCTGTTGCAGCATTTTGTAGTCATCGTTTACCACAATTGGCTCATGGTTTGTTTCCTTTATGCGCTGTTTCCGACATTGCAAAGAGCCAATCAATATAAAAAATTTCTCATTTTAAACTTAATGTACATTGCTTGGACATTTTCCGTGACCCTTTACTCTTAAACTAATTATATTAAAAAGTTATTTATATCGGATGAGGATACGTTCCGGTCAAATCAGTATATTTAATTCTGTATCCTCCAGCCAGTATAAACTCGAAGTCACAACAAATGAGCACCGTTTTACACGGGTTCAAACCCACGTGACTGCAGTAGGTAATATCAATATCAGAGTATTTGTTTTGTCAAGCATGAGCCACAGATGGACCGCGTCTCATCGACGCGATCCAACTGTGACTTATCCTTGACAAAATATTTATGGTTGATAGCATTCTGACCTAGATATGGTAGTACATGACGTATCTTTAGTGTTACTTTCGTTCATGCTATCTCACGATGATCAATAGCTTATTTTATATATTTTTAGCTTCATCGAGCCACATGAAAATTAGAACAATATAAAACTAAAACCATGGTATATATCAATATTCAATGTAGACCATTGTTCAAATGCACAGACTTACTTAAAGCAGTCACATTCTGTTAACTGTTATGGCTCATACTTGAAGACTTTACACGTGGGTCAGGTAGCTTATCTGGATATTTTTGTTATCGAAGTTCGCTTCAACCAAGGCCGAAATCAGGGTTTAAAACGAGTAAACTAACGGCCACTCGAAAGACAAAAGCGTATACAAATGCCTGAAAAGATATTCATTCATAGGTTTAAAGTAAATCATTTGCAGGGCAAAGAGCATGCTGCCAGGCTCTGTCACGAAAAGCCCTATAAACTGATTCTCAAATGCATCAACGCATTTATTGTAGTTTGATCTCAATAGGAATTTTTTTTGTCATGAAAACGCACCAAATGGATCGAGTCTCATCGACGCCATCCATCAGTGACACATACTTAACAAAATATGCTTTTGACAAAAACTTTTCCGATTGGGATTTGACCCTGACATATGAGTTATAGCCCTAATCTAAAATTGATTAAATTTAAACGGTCTGCTTTATAAAAATACATACTTAAAAAAAGGGTAAAAGATTTTCATGTAAAGAAATATTTTTAAATTTGCATCTATATTTGAAAATTCTTCACATTCCCTTTCATCGCGCAAGAGCGAGCGCAAATGGAAAAGGTACCAGAGTGAAAAAATTCTTTTCGTTCTTCGGGAATCCCGAATGTTCATGTCATATTATTTGGATGACCAAAACGTTTCAAAACCATCAACACTTATATTTCATAGCAGAGTTGATAATTCTAGATTCTTTTTCTACATTTTGATTGCTACCACTATCACCTTCTTAAAAAACGATATTATTGTATTATGGCGAAAGATTTCCAGTGAAATCTTGCCCATTCGTCAAATTTTCTTCCTATGACTGCCACTTGCTCCGGGTGTCTAAGTAGCAGGAGTTCTTCCCTGTTTAGGGTGCTTTCCTACCAGTTACTCAAGCTTCTCAAACATGCTCGATATTTTCCTAGAAACCCCTAGACATCCCCAATTTTTGCTCACCTTTTTGTTTTGCATCCTCCACAACCAATTTCACACCCGCAATGTTCATATTCTCTCACTTCTTCAAGATCTTGAGATCTGATATTGGTCTCAGATGCTTCTGTAGTTGTCATTATTTAGATCGTAACCCGTATTCTCATTATTGTCTACTAAAAAACGTATGTATTTTTTTTTCAGTACCTCAGCCATAGATGCCTCTTTCATTTTGAACATAAATTTTTGCAAAATTTTGCTGTACATGCACCAAAACTGACAGTTTGATAATGTTAAAAATTTATGACAATAATAATCATGCAGCATTTTTAGATAATGGAAACAATTTTGCAACTGATTTTTTCGCTTCTTTCGTGATAAGCAAATATGGGGATCAAAATTATTCTAGTGAATCTTATATCACTATTTTATAAGAATTCGTTCTAAGCAACGTCAGAAGCGTTCGTTCCTGAAAGGAGCTAACAAACGCCCACTCTAATGGCAAAGAGCTAATACAAGATGTAATACCAACAACTGCACTCTAAATATTTCAAACGGGACTGAAAGGTAAAGTGCTGCGAGTGGTATCTGCAATGATCAATGGTAAAACCAGCTACCACTCCTTTGTTTCCTTTTAGTCCCCTCTTTCGACATGAAAATACGCGAGGACTATTCTATAGCTCGTACCTACGAAGATCTAACCTTGCTCTCTGGACAAAGCTTAACTTCGTACATATCTATTGTCCAAACTATTCAAACAAGTGTTGAAATTCCTAGCCTTAAAGATATATCATGACATAAAATTCTTATACCGCAAGGTCAAATTACCATTTATATTATGTCCGCTACAAGATATATATAACATAGCCTCGGGTTGCCAAATTTCTAAACGGCAACGGCAGTGTTTGAGGGCAAAATTGCATGTTAAAACTTGAAAATTTAGTCATCCAAAACAAAACTATCAAAATATTAGTGAAGTTAACGTTAATTTTAAAACATCGTATTGATTAACTATCAGAAAACCACTATTTATGTGACCATGTACGTATCATAGATAGAGCTCGCTTACAAAGCGTATTTCATCCATGGGAAACAGAATGTCCGGTGTGAAATCGAATTCAAACAAGTTGATAGTATTGATTTCTAATGCCAGCAAACTTTGTAAACGTGCAATTATTATACAAGCGACAACACGTGTCGTGCGTAAAAAAATGATATCACGCACTATGCTATCGTGCGTAAAAATTATCGATTATTCATATAAAATGCTTAACTTTATTTATTGTCGAAAGACTTTCAGAATTTAAATTCACATGATACATATAAATGTAATTTAATCTGATTTCTTTAACCCTCTATTCACGGTTAGGAAAGGAAAGCCGTGTAATCAACAACGAAAAAACATCTCAAATTATTTCAATTCGAGTGTCACTTTGGGTTTGTGCGCTGGCATATTACATGACAAACAAAAAAATCAAATAAAGCATGCATAGCCTTGGTGAATATTGTGGTGAATATCTTTTGAGAATCTGGACCCTTCCCCTGAGATGAAACAAGTGAAACCTAAACTGTAACAATGCAGTGCAACAAAATTACAAGTCTTCGACAGTAATTTTACTTGACGGTATTAAAAAAAATTCAAAATTTATATTTTTGGCCAAATATGGGGTGTTGATGGAACGCACAACGAAGGTGCGGTCCATCAACAGCCCATAATTGACATAAATCTCATCAACATGCCTTTTTTTAAACTTTATAAGCAATTACGGCAAATAACCAGTAAATTTATTGTACTTATGCTACAGTATATATAATATTGCTCAACGCTCGTTCGGAGATAAATTCTACACGGAATATTGAAAAATCTACGCAGGAGCGGATAAAATTGGTAAAATATTCCAATAAATTTTAACTCTTAAATTAAATTATGTAAAAAATTATATAGCAAATGATTTGACGGATACGAATCAACTATGAGAATGAAAAGTTTTGACTTGGTTGTTAGTTTATTGCAGTAAACACTATAAAAAATGCAACAAAATCACTGGTCTTTTACAGTAATTTTATCTGGCGGAATTTTAAAAAATTCAAAATTGACTTTTTTCGGCCAAATAGGGGGTGCTGATGGAACGCACCGCAAAAGTGTGGTCCATCAACAGCCCATAATTGGCATAATTACCATCAACGGGCGCGGTGGCCTGGGGGTTAACATGTTGTCAACGCAGATTGGAGGTCCCAATTTCGAGTCTTGTCAAAATCCCCGCCTACCACTTGATCCAGGTTTTAATAACGCGGGCAGGTTCCACAACAACGTAAAGCGCACAACTTACATTTTGATCAATCCTACTTTGCAACTTCGTGGGATTGTCCCACGCCTTGTGAAACGTGTCCGTGGTAAATTATCATTATTAGCTTATATTATTATTAGCCCATCTAGTAACTCATAAGCAGATAGAAATATTGTGGAACAAAATAACCTGCTGTTTCGATCACAATAATCTAAAAACATTCAAACATTGCCTTTTTATTCAACTGTAACTGAAACAAAATCAAAATGGGAATATACGAAGCTGGCGTTAAATCCCCCGTAATCACTGCAATGACTCAACCAATATTTTTATTTTATTAAAAATATACCGGATAAAATAAAACAGACTGATAATGCCTGGATGGGCACGATTAGACCCCCTATTAGAGACTCATGCTTAACAGAGCATTGCTGGGTAAAGTTGTTTGTCTGGGAAATTTTTTTTCCTTAAAAAGATTACAGTTCACTCATCCATGTCGTAACAAAAAGGAAGTTTTACAAACTTAGCACGAACCTTTGTTTTGTACATCGTCAATCAAAAATATTGATTTTGTCAAGCATGCGCCACAGATGTACCGTGCCTGATCGCACGATCCATCTGTCGCTCATACTTAACAAAAGCTGTTTGGTTAAAATATTTCTGACTTGGTTATTGTTTCGACGGATCTACTTCAATTCCTTTGTTCTAAGAATCATACGTTTCAGCAATATACTATATATTATTTTATTTTTATCATGGCAAACAGTAATTTCTTCACAAATAAAACATAAAAAATTATTTTAAATCAACTTCTGTTATTCAATTCAAGGCTAGGCTTTGAGAAATTCTGTTTCGAATTTCTGTTTGTATTGCGTCGCTCGGCTTTATTCTGCAGCAGGAAACTGAAACAGTACTCTGTGAACTGGTTGGAAAAATTGACTTGTTGCGAGTACGATGATTGTTGATCCCATACTACGCACGTCTGCAGTTCCGCTGTGGTGGCGGATTAACCCGCGTTGGTTCAACTCCTGTACGCAGCGTCGGTTCTCTGTTGCTTCATATTTAATAAGATACACATAGTGACTGATTGGTCAGGTGCTTCTGTTGTTGGGTTGTTTTGAAGATGAAGTTCTTACAATAATTTCTCGAGTATTTACGGTATAGCTTGTTCGGATGAATCATGAAACTGGGGAGCATATTTCTTTATAAGTCTTCTACCTCTTCTCGTCTTTTATTGGTCATTAATGAGGATAGAATCCGTCGATTTTAAACTTCTAATCCAATCTATGATTAGTGGAGAATACAGAAAATGCTAAAATTTTCAGATGCTTTACGTTACTACCAAACGTTTAGAAAGCTTTTCCGGAATATTTACAAAATTTCAACAAAATTATTGTATTACAATAGTGATCATTAATATTTTTTGTTTTATTGAAGTTCATTTTTGCTCCACATATTTTGATTTAATTTCCTGTGCGTCGAAATCTGATTGGGAGGGATTGAAAACAGACGTGTCTAAAAAAGTAAATAACTATTTTTTGGTGGGGGGTTCAAACGGCAAGCTGCGATGGCCGAGTGGTTAAGGCGTTGGACTCGAAATTCAATGGGATGTTCCCGCGCAGGTTCGAATCCTGATCGCAGCGTAGCCACTTTAACGAAGTTATGTTATTGTGATTTGTACCTGCTCTTGACGATGCTAACCCTTCCATTTTTTTCCTTTTTAGTCGCCCACTCTCTCCTGGCAAGAAGCAACCACCTTAATGAAGTTATGTGATTGGTACCTGCCCTTGACGATCATAAGCCCATCTTGCCAACACTACTTTTTTCCTTTTAGTCGCCTCTTACGGCACGCTAGAAATACGTCAATAAAATTCTTATTCTCTCACCTATACCTATAAGTGATATTTTCTAAGCATAGGAGAGATGCAGCATCTGACGAATATTTGGTTGAATATAAACAGTGATGGCCTCCGACATACTTAGTTTGTTTCCGGTCCAGCATGCAATATCCTAATCACAAATATTACTGCCTAACAACTCATGAGTGTTGCCGAGATGCGGATTTGTCACAACTCATGAGTATTCCTATGTCACCGGGGATGCGGATTTGTCACAACTCGTGAGTATTCTCATGTCGCCGGGTATGCCTATTTATGACAACTCATGAGCATTACATGTCATTGGGAATGCCGATTTGTCACTAGGGATGAAACGATACCACTTTTTTGTCGATATCAATACTTTGAAATTAGCCTATACTGATAATATCGATTATCAAATTTCCCAATACCGAACGATACCGGCCGATGGGGATACTTCAATATGAGTCGATTTCGATACCGCCGATACTCTAAATTTCCGATATCGATCGATAAAGATTATTTAAATTAAGGCCGATACCGATACTGGTGATAATCAGAATTACCTGTCGTCGAAACTGATATTTCAAAATGAGTCAATACAGATACCGCCGATACTCAAAATTACTGATACTGTCAACTTTACAGCGAAAAATGTACTAGATAATAGTGAGCCAACAATCTCCGACCTACCTTCTTCACCTACCGTGAAATATCGCCAAAGGTAGCCGAATGTATGTACTCAGCTGTGATGATTATTCAGGTAAATCGTTTTCACGGATATTGTTACAACGTAAATCAATGTGTGCCAGTTGTAGATCAGTGCACACTGGCGACCTTTTTGGGAAATTCTTTGTTTCACACAATCCACAAATTCTATTTCTGAATGTTTTTGCTAAGTTCTGTAGTCAAACCGCTGTTGGTAATTTTCTTTTTGCGAAATGCCTGACAGGTCAACATCCGACCTCGCATTTTACTCAGTATAAGAAGTGGTGGATTGTTTTACCATCGCCAAAGGCAGATACCACTCCCTGCGCTTTACCATGATCGCCTAGTTCTGTTTGGGGATGTTTTTTGTTTAGAGTGCAGTCGCTGGTACTACATCTTATAGTAGCTCTTTGCTATTGAGTGACTGTTGGATACTTCCCTTTGGGAGCTGCTTCCGGCCATGCTTAGAGGTAAATTTCAATAAAAAAATAAATAAACAGTTGATATCTTGCTTAGTTGATAACAGTTGATATTTTCTCCTGTAGTGATGTTCCTTTTTTTTTTTTTTTTTATTTTTTTTTTATTAATATATCATTCGGGTGTTGCTGATGGTAAAATAAACTTGACTTGATTTCTTGGCAAAACAAAATTAATTTTTTTCGATGCATTGGCATACTTTTTCATTTATGCGCCGCATAAAGGTGTTGTTACCCAATTCTATGTGTTGAATTAAGTTCGAGTTTATGATGAAGTGATTGGTTGTGATTTCGATCACGTTATAATCATCTTCAGTAAATTCAAATTTTAATCCTTTTCTAATTAGTATAACTTGAGATTTGACTTAAAACGCTTGCCAATAAGAAAAAATTGTCAAAGCATTTTTTGAGACGCGATCCATCTGTGGCGCATGCCACCGTCATACCGACTGTTTTCTGTTCTACTTTTCTATGTACAAGATTTTTTTAATGCACAAACTCTCAGTTATAGCAATATTTAGCGATTGCAAAATTAAACGAAGTAAGTACTTGAAAAATTTGTATTTATGACTTATATGTCACATGATTTATTATAAAAAGACAAAAAATCTCGACATGAGAAACAATTGCATTGTTTTATTGTCATAAAAAAAGAAAGCGTTATCGAACTCTATTACGTCATTTCATTCAGAGGAGTCAAGTGGTTGATTACTCCATTAAGTCGCGGGCTCAAATTAACCCATACTTCATTACTACAAATTATTACTTCTGACAAGATTACTTAAAAACCACAGTAATTTTTTTTTTAAATTCTATTCGAAGAATTTTTTTCAGGTTGAAATAGCTGATGAATAATTAAGAAGATTGTTCGTTATTTGGGCTGAAACCTTGTAATTTTTGATAAACGAAACGAAGCGCTAATGCATCACGCACGACTCAACTACGCGATCCACCAGCATCTCGAGTAAGAAGCAATTGAAATCATGTCGAATTAATTTTGTTTAAGAAAGATGTATGTTAGGTCTCAAGCAGTAACAACGCTGCTCAGACTGCTAGGGATCTTGGTACTAATGACAAGAATCCAGCCGAGGTGTTTAAAATTTTGTCAAATATGAGCCGCACGAGGGCATGGCACATCTCGCCGTATTTAAGTGAGTTTCTCCTGAAGAGATTTCGATCACAATATAATGTACTCAACTAAAATCTTACGGTATTCGAGGACCCTGGTTCAGGGTACAAGTATTCCAAGTTTGTCCAAGAAGTTTTGGAGAAAATATCCGAAATCCCTATCCGCCACATTACTATTCACTGCAATATTTAACTTTAATTTACAATTTTTTAACACTTTTTCTCTCATTTTTAAAAGAGATCATACATAGGGAACATATTTTAACATTATCGTTAAGATACCTTGCTATCTTTTATATACTGATTCATTCGAGTAATAAAAATAACCCGGTTAACAAAAAATGCCATTCATCGTTATGTCGAGCATGGGACAGTGACGAGTTGCGCCGCAAGGCGTGGTTAATCGTTATTATAAGCTGAAATTTCTGTTATGAATGATGCATTCAGATATTAGCGAACAATTAAATTGTTTTATTGCCACAAAATAAGATAGAGTTGTCGACCTCTATTACGTCATTCTCTTTAGAGAAGTCAAGCGGTTCATTACATCATTAAACTTAGCGTTTTTTAAGTAACCCATGCTCATTAGTACTAATTATTACACCGTAACGAAAATGCAACATAATCACTGGTCTATGAAAGTAATATTGCTCTGGTGGTATTAAAAAAGTCAAAATTGACTTTTTTGGCCAAATATGGTTGTTGTTGGAACGCACCGCAAAGGTGCCGTCCATCAACAGCCCATAATTGGAATAAATCTCATCAACATGGCGTGTTTTTAACTCTGGAAATATGCAATTCCTGTAAATGACTGGGTCAAGCTATATATGCTGGGTCATTCTGCACCGAATTTTTCTTCAGAAGTCCATTCATTTGAAAGAATTGCATAGAGGAAAACTTCGTGCCAGGATAAGGAGTGAGAAAGCATAAAAAGCTGATATTTTTAATATCGTCAGCCAAATAAAAAGTTGCCTAAATCTAAAATTGCCACTTCGAGCAATATGCAATAAACTTACTCTTAATGATCTTTAAGTTGAATGGTACTGTTTAAGAAGAATATTTTGCCAAGTATATTAAAGAATAAAGATTCAGAACTGGTATTTGTACCACTAGATGTATATCTGACTGGCTATTATTTTGAAATCAAACAACATTTTCGACTAAAATGACTTGAAGGAATAGCTTAGTAGGATTATGTATAATTATCTATAAAGCACCAATATCGCACCTAGCATTTTCATTAATGTTGGAATTTTTTTTATTTTGAAAATTTCCCACAGTAGATCCACTTGTGTCTTCAAGGACTGTTGCGCTATAAAGTGAGTTTGAGTAGTCAGATCAAAGCGACAGAATCTGCATTTGCAACTTTAGCGAACGGTCGCACTCAAACACAAGTCAAAAATAATAAAAATTATGGGTTGCAATTCATGAATTTCAGATTGATATTTTTTTTATCAAAACAAGTTTACAGATAGAGTATTTGCGCTTCAGAGATTTACATCGGTTGGTCCCGAAAAAAAGTAATTTTTATTTGGAATTTGTATCTGACAGAATTTCACAACAATGAAAATTTTTTTCTAAATTTAACTTCCCAAAAGGCAGAATCCATTATAAATGCAAAATTGGCATTCCAGAAACAAGATTAGTTAAAGCACAGTCACTCCAAATATTCATTTTAACAATAAGGTCAGGACGCATCAGTTACAGAATTTGCACGCAACAGGTGTAATAATTACATGCTTAAAAGTCACCTGAAACTACAACCTGCAATTATCTTCAGCAGTGTTTGAAATAAATCACCTAATTAACGTACCAAGTACTTTTTAATATACCTGTCTCCTCTTAGTAAATTGATATTGGTAGCATGGACCATATACAGATCATACATCAGGGGAGTGATTTATCGGTGGGCCATTTTCGGCAAGTCCAAATATGTAACAATACTTACAATGTCACAAAGTGATATCAGAAAGAGTTTTGTTAAAACATGAGTCGCTGATGAATCGCGCTGCCAAGGCGCGATCCATTACTGGCTCATGCTTGACAAAATTAAATTTCTAGCTTGGTATAATTAAAAGGTAATTAACCTTTAAGCAGTTCTTATGTCGCTCTCGAAATGACTCAATGATGACAAATAGAAATTGCCAAATGCACGATACGCGTCATTTGAAAGCTAAATATATTTATTTCGAATCAAAATGAAATAAAAACAACAGAGTAAAGAAATTAAACTGACAAATGTTAATTATAAAAACATAAAATGAGAACATTTAAATGAAATAAATGTAGCCCTTAATGCCATCCGTATGACGACGATCGTTGGTTCTAATACATACATTGGACGCTTTTGCATGGATGGAAAGGACTGTGGATGAAACATACTGCCAGGAAGGTCGGAAAAAGTCTTTATGTTCACATTTCGGATATTAACGCGCTTAATTCGTCTCATCGCGGCATTGTACCCAGTTTACTTTGTTCATGCTTTAGCTCGGAATATACGAAATCTACGAGTAGTAAAAATTTGCTTATCGCTCTGATCCTAATCTATTATCGAGCTCAAAATAAATGGCTTCAGAAACAAACAAAATTCATAGAGGTATTAGGTTACAGCTCATATATATAGTTCTTGAAAAAAACATGTATAAATAAAGAATATGACCGGAAACTGTAGATTTTCAACATTGGGTCATTGGGAGATTATTAAAAGATTTTGAAATGGTGGTCAATTTTTTGCGGCATTCGGAATACATTTTATCAAGTTTTAAGGCTTCTATCGCAATCCACAGTTTTGTTCTTTCTGGCCATGATAATTGATAAAATTCGTCCATTTCTTTTGTTGTGAGAGTTAATATTTCACTTTCAGTTGGAAATCCTTGATTACGAAGATAACAAGCTGTTGACGGATGAAGATTATTGACAAGACACCAAGATTCAAGATCGTCTTGATCTGAAAAAAAAAATAATAAGTAATTATATCAAATCAGACGTAGTATGTGGAAATAGCACATCTTACAATGTTTTTACCCACAAGCTTATTATCTGGCTTGTGGTGTATGTGACTAGCAATTGACACGAGACAGTGCTAATCACCAGTAGTATACAGTTGTAATCTTATCACAAATTTGGTTTTGCTAATAGTGAGACTTGGCGGCGCGATTATTCAGTGACTCATACTTAACAAAAGACGGTTGGTCAGAAATCTATTATTTGAATACCGCAAACTTACAAGAAAAGCCACAATACAGGCTTGCGTAAACTGCATTTTTTGGGATTTTTCTATTCAACTTTAAGTTAAACGCAATGTCTTCGTTTCGCATGCATTTTTTTACGATTTCCATAGCAACCTAACGGCTTGCTACACGAGCCAACGGAGAGTACTCGTTTCATCGCTGAACTCTTTTCAGGCGTGTGACGTGACCCATGCCAACTAAAATAAAATAAATGATTTGATCGGAAATATACACTTGCTAGACTTAGTGTTGCTTATGTCGACGCGATCCATCAGTGACCCATACTTAACAAACGTTCTGTTTTCGGGGAGCGCTGTAGTGTATAGAGCCAGTTATAAAGATTTTGTTGTCTTCCATTGCACGGTTTTGAATTAAAGTCAATACATAATTCTTATAAAATAAAAGTGGTATTTCTAACTTCGCTTTATTGTATTGCATTCTTAATGTCTGTAAACGTAAAATCTGTCCCGTCACCACGCCCATTTTACACCCATATTAGTCATGTGTGGTCCTTAGCATATGTACACGGTGATGAGCTTTGATACTATAAATTATCATATAAAATGAGAATTTAATTTATTGTTATCTCGGTGTAATATTACTTCGCGCTACTAGGTTACCGTTTATTACTCTAACTTTCAGCCCTGTGGGTACGGGATTTAGAATAGTGCTGTTCTTCCTGCGTGTTGCAAGAGGCGACAAAATGGAAGCAAAAAAGTCATCGCCCAGGGCAGGTATCACTCATTACACTTTACCATATCGGTTTCGTTCCGGTTGGGATATTTCTATTCGGAGTGCAGTTGTTGGTACTGCATCTTGTAGTAGCCCTTTGCTTTTAAGTGGCCGTTAGTTGGTTCTCTTTAGGCACTGTTTCTGATCTTGATCAGAGTGAATTCGATTGAAAAGAAAACTAAAAAAAAAACTAAAATCCATATATAATATAAACCAGCTTCGAAAATGGTGTCCAGTATAAAATGTATAAAAGCATGACCATAAACGAGACATTAACACGAAACGAGGCATACATTTATCTGTTACTTTATGTTTAAAACATAAACAATTTTGTACGAACAACGTATGAACAAAATAAAAACTAAAAAAAAAACTAAATGACATTTTACATTCAAGTTTTCAACATTAAATACTTGTATGAAGAAGTCTGACTTTGTTCATGTGAAAAACTGAAATCAATAATTTGTGTGCCTATGAAACGAGGCTTAAACAACTGCCAGACTCGGCGACCGAGTCGCTTGAGCGTGATCTTATTTTCCGTAAGTACAATGATTCGGTGCTTGGCACTTCCCCAGCGAGCGTGTTTTCAACAAGACACTTCAATGGCAGCTGTAACGTTATTAATACAGATCGCCCAAATCTAACGGTTGTTGGATTAAGTCTCACGGTAGGTTTACGGGCAGGCCATAGAAAATAATTCAAAAAAGCTTTTATAACTTTTGCAATATCATTAACTTCGCCTTTTCATCTGTTTTTTTTTTTTTGTTTTCAACAAAGCGAATCGCAAAATGCGGTTCCACAATTTAATTTTTGATGGGATGAATTTTATACTTGACACAATCATATGTAATCTATGCAGGTATGGCAAAACGCAATTATCGTGTTATATTCCGCAGGTCGAGACAAAGTTATCGTTTAAAATATCACCACGATTATATAACGCTTTATTATGCTATCGCGCAGTATCACTGAAGAATTCCGAAAAATATTTTACTTGGCTATCGTTCAAACAGTTTTCAGTTCAAAAAAGTGAAACAAAAAACACTTGGCAAGGACACCTTGAATGTGGGACTTAGGCAAAAGATCAATAAACAAATAAATAAATAGATCATTAACAATAACTCGAAAACAATTCTGTGAGTAATATGACTAATGACTATCCAAAAAAATATATTCGTCGAAAATATATATCAATGCTTTCATGACTATGTATTTTTACCAGTTTTATAAGTAATTAAAACCAAACCTTTTAAGCGAATATTCTTGATCGAAAAGTGACAAGCTTTTATCAATTCACAAGCGCGTGAAAATGTTCAAGAATTGATAATGTCGAGCTTATAAGACACTTTTGTATGAATGAAAAAACATCGAAAACGACCTATTCACCCAAAATTTTATTTTTGTCAAATATACGCCACAGATGGACCGCATCTCATCAACGTGATCCATCAGTGACTCATACATAACAAAAGATGCTTTAAAGAATTATTTCCTGTTGACAAGCATTACCGATCCCATTCAGCATTAGAACGATGGCTCTGCTTAATTCCATGTAAGTTTATACTTTCGTGAAATTAGGAACATATCATAAGAACGTAAGATTACAATGTATAAAAAAAGTGAGTTGTTAAAGAAAGTTACATAAAGTACGTGGAGTTTTCTAACATTCTTTTATCCTAGCGACATTTTGATCCTAGACTTTTTTATCCTAGCGTTTTTAATTTTCGTGTTTATTGACAATTAGAATTTATCCCAACAGGAAATATAGGACTAAAGAAACATTTCTTGTTGCTGTAAGTGATCGTTTGATAGTTTGAAAATAGAGTATCAAAGCTATTTTTGAAACGAAATTTCAGTTATAGATATGCCTTGAAATAATGACCTTATCGAAATTCGAACTATTTTCTACTTAAATAGATCATATATTCCTTGCTATGGCTGTAATCGTAACAAGCTGTTGTTGACAAGGCTAAATATCTCTGAACTATCTTTTTAGTTCGTCGATACGCCATGGAAAAAATGAGGTTCTTTGAGGTATTGTTTACTTTCGACCAAAAATTTTTTTCTCAAATCCGATTATAATTTTACAAATGACGCGGTTTTATATTTACTATGACATCTTTAACGGTGATCACATTGTACCTTAAAGCTTTGCCATAACAAGCGATAACATTTGAATAGCATCTCAATTAGCAAATTTCTTTTGTTCAACATAAGTCACAGATGGCCGCGCCTTGACGGCGCGTTCCATCAATGACGTATGCTTAACAATATAATTTTAAAGTTAATGCAAAATTTTATTTGATTGGAATTTATTTGACTGCATGCGCTACAGTGAATTGGATTTTTTGGCTCTATAAAAGAAAGTCCGAGAAGTCCGTTGTCAGAAATATCAGTACCGAGTGCCATATTAAAAAAATTACGTTATCATGTTATTATTTAGATTTGAACTTCGGCTGGGTATAAATTTGAATCCCAAATTTAAGGGGAATGCGAAACTTTAAATAAGTGTTCACAATATAGCCGTTGATTTCAAAAGTATACTTTCATAAATTAAATTAAATACAATGTTAGCTTCCGCTTCCACAGATAGCCGTTGATTTTAAAAGTATACTTTCGTAAATTAAAAAAAAATACAATGTCTGATTCCGCTTCCATTAATCGTTCCCATCAAAAACATAGCAAAACTTGGGGATATATTCAAAAATGTAACAGTTTTATGCGCCGTTAAACGTTAAAATACAATAGGAACTAAAATTATGTTAAACTGGCGAACATCTGTAACTCTAATTATTATTTTGTCTGATTATTACATGTACACATCGAAAGATTAAAATTACCTCGGTTTTCTATCCATGTGCTCGTTGCCGTTTTCGTTTTTGTTTGAGTAACCGCTAGTTTCTCTGGTGTTGACGTCATTGGAAAATTTTCTTTACCTTGTTTTCGCGCAGATGATATAGTAAAAGGAAGTTTCGACGCTTTATCGATTGTACCAAATCTTTTGAAAACTTTTAAATTTGAGAGAGAAGTTTTTCTTTTGTCAATTTCCAACGAAGATGTGGACTCATTTCCACTGTTATTGCTATAATAATCACTGTCAATTGTCGATGAATCAGAGTCTTCGGAGAAATGTTGGAATGATTTGTTGGAGTTCACATCTGCTAGATCCGATATACTTCGACAAATATTTTTTAGTTCATTTACTCCTGATGTTATCGATATTTCTTTTAGCAAACGTTGTAAAATTTCATCCTGGTCAACTGATTCCAAGATTCCCCAAACTTGTCTGGGTTTCAAGATGCCATCCTCCACTAACTTTGGCAAAGCTTCTCGTATTTTACATTTTGAGTCTGATCTGACATGTTTTTCTTCTGAAAACGAAAAATCTGTTTCTGACTCCGAAGTCAAAGAATCAAAGTTTTCTGAACTTTCGCTAGATAAATAGCTTGTTTCATTTGAAGAGTCATCAGTGGTATAAGAGCCATGAGAAGAACCATCACTCCAGTTTCGAGTCCGTTCATCCGAGAATGTGCACGTGGATGACAAAGATGGTGAATTACACCTTAAATCTACTACACTTGCCGCTATTTTCTGAACATGCTCATAATCTTCGTAACTTGTTAGTTGACATAATTTCCCTAATGTATATTTGCAACATTTAGCCAAATCTTTTGTTGGTAAGGCTGAAAATAAATCCAGGAATTTATCAATTGATTCGGTAGCATCGTGATCTATATCTTTGTTCACGTGTATTCCATCGATATTATTGTTATTGACGTCGTTTTCAGCAGCAGAAACATATTTATCCAATCTGAAAGAAGGAATCACATCACGGGCTTCATCCTCGTCTAATATTTGAAGACAGACTGCATCGCGTAAACAATCTTCAATAGTGATATTTTCAACTTCAACTTCTTCCAATATATCCATCAACATTTCATTCACCGAATCCAGATCATTGGATGGATATCTCATATCTCTGTTCAAAACTTCAAAACCGGTACGTGAATTCGCCTTGTTTGCTTCATGACAACAGGGTAATCCACTTTTATTATGGGCGAATTGTTCACATTTTGATAATAGTATTGATTGTTTTTTATTTGAGGAACAACTGTATTCATTTTCATCCGATTCAAACTCTATCTTGACTGGCGGACGAGAGCTGAATGACACTCTACCTTTCAATTTTCTTTCTTTCGTTTTGTTTCTAGGATCAGCTGGAAGGGATTTTGTTCGACAAGCACTTTGTTTGCTCCTCATACTTTATGATGTAATTTAGCGATGTATATTTGTGAGTTGTCTGAAAAATAGGTGGCATATTTTTATTCTTTGTGTCATTACAACAGCAAGTTCGAAATTTTTAATTGACATTGAAAATTAGTATACGTATCCAAGAAAGCAATTATTTTTGCTCAAAAGTATAAGGTAAGTAAGATTGGTTGTAAATTATCTGTACAGTTGGATGAAGTTTGTTTCGGTATTGTTTTGCTAAAAACGGAAATGAAAATCAAAACGAATTTAGAAGTAGAAAAACATATAGTTTAAATCTCTAGGGTAGGTTATTGTTTCTCTTGCTATACTGTATGCCTGCTTGCGATTAAGAGAAAATATTATAGTTAATAATATTACACTTCGACTAAATGTATTTCAGACAATTTCCGTGATTTTATTGTCTTTCTCAAGTACTAAGTAATGCCCTACGAAGCGCTGAGACGCCATGCTACTTAACCTCCTTCCTGATTTCGAGAGTGTTGTGTTTCTAAATGACTCAAAACAACATCAACAACCGATCAAATACATCATCCTAATCATTCTTTCTCTCCTTCCTGTGACGTATTCTCTCGTTTTGAAATATCCTCTTACGTTATCCCTATTTATTTTGCCCTGGGCACTTTTTGGAAATGGACTATGATTATGTACAAGTTTAGCCTTTGATCTTGATATAGAAAATATTATGGCCAACTCAATAATGACCAATAACCTCTCAACTAAACAAACAATTTCCGACCAATCATCACATTTTGTTTTACCAACTTTATTGCCCAATTCAAATAACCTTATTTATAGTTAGCTGTAAGCAGCATATCCATATCAGAAATTTATTTTGCATTTATTAAGCATAATCCAAAGATGGACCGTGCCTAGGAGGCACGATTCATCGGTGATTCATGCTGAACAAAAATGCTTAGTCGAAATAATTGTGACTTGGATGTCGACAAATAAGGCAACAAACATTGCGATAGGATATGTTTAAATATAAAACGAAACTATTCATTCAGAAAGAGATTTTATATAGTTTGGTTTTGCTCCAATTTTATTAGATTTCGATTTATATGTCTGATTGTTATATCATAGCAGAATTGATCGCTACCTTGTTAGGTCAAGAATTTATGATTATGCTTTAACCTGACGCAATGATGTAATCATATTATGGTTGTTAAACTGCGTCTGCTATAACCATTTATGAAGTGCATTATAAGTGCTTGTTGTTAATTATCTTCTCTGTAGTAAATATATCATAGAATTTTGAAAGTAAAGTAGCTAATTAAGTACATTTTCTCCTGAAGCATACAATTGGTGTAATGCTCTCCTTGAGTGTTATACCTAAATATCAACTAGCGGGGTAACTAAAACACCAACTGGCGAGGTGTTGAATCTGAATATTGGGTGCTGGGTGATACATCTTGTTGTTACCAAAGAGCAATTTCCGCGGACCCTGTTATATAACTAATCCATAATTGTTGATTAAACTTGTAACTGATTCAATGATGTAATGTATTTCAGTGAATTTTCGTAAATAGTCACTTAGGATTAATCACTGAGTGCTTGCTGCTAATTGTGTTTTCTCTATCAAGGCTATAGTACAATTTTCACACGTGAAGTAGCCAATCAAGTATATTTTTTGCAACATAAAGTTGGCGTGATGCTCTTGTTCAGTTTTATATCGAAATACCTGTTTGAGGGAGGGAGGATTATATTAGAGTTTGGACGACTTTGAATCCTGTTTATCTTCTAATTTTCTCTCATCTCAAGATCATATCATACAGCGTATTAACTAAGCAAGGTATTGAACATGGGTTCCCACACGGCGAAATGCCATAAAATCTATTTCGGCTGAAATTTATATTCCAAGTAAAGAAACACGAGATCTAAAAACCATATGTCTATCTTGCCTGCAACCGTAAAGTACATTCGAGGAAATATGGCTCAAGGACACACAAGCTTTCATATTGCTGTAATATTTCATATTCCAGAAAATACTACTCGGTGTTATTTTGTGTTCAAACTTGAATACTGAACTATGGGCTGCATCCACTTCATCCTGCTGTCCTCTGTGCCATTTGTAATGTGCTCGAAACAGTTAAACACTTTATTTTGCGCTGTATAAAACATGTTAGTAAACACGGTATTTTTTTAAAATATTTTCAATTATCTGGGCATTCGAACAATTACATGTTATCTGATGTGCGTGTTATTCACCTTGCTCACTGATCGAACCCTATATATTCCAAACGTCTAATAAAAGGAATGACCTGGTGCAAAAACAAGAAGTCATAAGCACCCGAAATTTTTTACACAGATAACAAAGCCAATTAAGTGTATTTTAACCGACAGCATAGAGTTGATAATGCTTACATTGAGTTTCAAACTAACATACCGAGATGAAAATGTGGAATAAGATTAGGAGATATAGGTTTATATCTCCAGGTCTATGATAACCGGAGCACCAGTCCCCGGGCAAAATTTTAAAATAGACATTTTTCCAAACCCCTGCGACAAGTCAAAAACATTAATCTTATTTAAAAACTTGAACTTTGGAACGCACGTTGCATGGTACAAGGCCATAAATTGATACCACACAGGTGCCAAAATTCTCATTAGCAGCAATAAAATTATTGTACAACCGGTGCAAGTAATAAATTTTATTGACCTCGCTTATCCTGTTAGCGCTTGTTAGGTGTATCATACTTTGCAAGCTAACTCAACCAGCGAATGTTACAAAACACCGTGTTTACAGCTTCTTCTTACCTGCTTCTATACTTCCTATTCTGAAGCAAGATTGCAGTGTAGAACATGCGCCTACAAAATATTGCATGATGCTGAATCTATTGACAAGGCCACTAATTGGTGGTCTGGAAGTGTTTTTTTTTCTATATCACTGGCGTGGATCACTCTGAACAAGAACCGGTACCAGAAGCAGACGAACGCAGTTGTTGGAAACGTATCGAAGTGTCTGGGAATAGAACCCAAGATATTCAACCTGAACATCTGCTTATAAATTATAATTAGTGATAATATTTGGTTCACGCTATCGTTGCACGACTGTTGCATCCCTAAAAATAAAGATGAATAAATACCAACGATAATTCACGAAAAACAAAATGCTATAGCATCTTTTATAAAATATGTGTCACTGATTGTTCTCGTCTATGAGACGCGGTCCATCTGTGGCGCATACTTGACTAACATATTTGATGAGGATGAATATCAATGAAATGGCCAGTTGAAAACAACAACAACTACATCAACTTGATCACATTATGACGTATGCCTTGACCTTGTTATGAAATCACATATCGGGTTATGTCGACTAAGACCCTGAGGCATCTCGTAAATAAGGTATTGCGTATTTGCTACAGCAATAGAGAGTTTTGCTTTCGTGGTAATGATGAAAAGATATATAGTAACGCCCGCTCAATTGAAGCAGATATTTTTTTCGGGAGAAAATTGATTTCACAACAGAAAAATCGCCGTGACCGTGTGTTTTTGGAAATTTTGCAGTTTTACGCGATCCCCATTTACATAACAGACTCCCTACAATATTTCGCCCCTTTTGCTCAAGTTTGGTTGATTGACCCAACTGGTCGACTCGTATTGAACTTGAGTAACAAAGACCTACCGATTCAATAGCGTTTTCTTCTGCGAACTGACTAAAATTTGCGATTCCATCCGATTCGGAGAGTTTATCCGAATAGAACTGCTGGGCAAAACGGAATCATTTGTAGTTCGAATCTGATCGAATAGGAACGAATCATAAATTCGAGCATGTAACTAACAAATATACCATTTTTTACTATTACAACTTGTCACCATTGTGAAATTCAGGAAATTTATATAGTTAATTTATAGTAGTGTATTTCTAATTCACGCTCCATGTCTAAGAGCAACAATTTTCATATTTCAACAACAAAATATAATCGATTTTGGTCAAATTTGACCAAAATCGATTGCATCTTGTCGTTACAATTGAAAAATCCAGTTCTTTGACCGATTTTAGTTCCTATGAACAATTCACGATTGATTCGAATAAATCGTGCTTCGAATCGATTCGAATCACCGAATCGAATACCCCAGTCATTGCTCAGGATGATCTACTCCGATGAGTGACTTCGCAGATCAGTAAACGACAATCACAAATTCACCCAAACTTGTATTGTGATGCCGACATAAAATATTAAAATGCTAAACTTACTTTTAATTTCTCAATTTCAAAATAACAGATAATGAAATATCATAGTATTTTGGAAGGTTGGAACACAGATATTTTCCGTGTAGAATAATAGGGTATGTCCGACCTTGGGCCCCATCGTTATCTGATGATTTTTTTGTTTGTTTTTATGATGACAGCGCTCGGCCACGTCATCGAACATCGTTATTAATGTTTTTTTTTTGTAAATCTACGAGAAATCATTATTTTGAAATTTTTTTCGTAAAAAAATATTTTTCATTTTTATTTTTCAAAAAAAGAACATATTTTGATTTTTCTCCCACAAAAAAGATTTTCTCATAAAAGTACTAAAAAATGTTGATAACGCTTGGCCACCAAGTCTATGTTTAAACGTTCAAATTATATGTTTTGGTTCCGAATATGCCATAAATTGGTTACAAATGTTTGCTCAAAATTAGCTCTGCTGCTGAAAAATTATCAGAGATATCATTGATTTATTTTTTTCTGAGGCAGTAAATAGTGTGGCTCAAAAATAATATTTTGTCAAGCATGAGCCACAGATGGACAGCGCCGTCAAAATATGAACATTCATGCTTTTAGACACTGAGTGTGAATTGAAAATTTTTTTAACCGATATCAGTAATTCGTAACTATAAATTCTTGATTTTTGGAGACAAGTTGTAACAGTTGTAATAGAATTTTAGTTTTTTAAACTAAATTAGTGATTCGCTTTGATTCGAAAAATTATCCTAATCAGATTCGAATTCTGCTCAGGATTCACGTCTCACAATTCTTGGTATATATTTTTTGATTTAGTATTTTTGTATATTTCAATGTCATAAATATATGTATTTTTAACCACGGACATATGCACAAAATTTCCATATGTATTGCCTGTATATATTATTGTAATAAAATAATGTCGTTAGCTGCCCAGGGTCTCACTTGAGTTAATTCACTCAATTAATTGTAAAAGAAAATCGCAAAAATTGACATTATATAATACAAACGTCAGGAACGAGTTTTTTTAACCAAAGGAATAATCTAATACGCCAATCTATATACAATACAGGGAAGCACACACAACCGATACAAGTTTTTTTAAGACAAAGACGCATATTTCATTTGGACATTGATGCGAGTACATCAAATGGCAGAAACTGGCGATGTACGACGGCCCATCATTGATCTTGATTAATAATTTGTTATGTAACAGATTATATTTTTGTGTTTTTTACCACAATTCACGTAATATACAATTACATCAAAGTATCTGTTCATTTTTTTAAGGCACGTTTATTTTAAAGCTTATTTTAACTTAAGCAAAATGATGTTGTAAGCATGAGTCACTGATGGACCGCGCCTTGGCGGCGCAATCCATCAGTGACTCATACTTGGCAAAATAAGTTCAGACATAGATATTTTGGGTGAGCAATTTGCGCATTATACGTCAAGATTGTGTCAAGAAAGCAAGCATTGGATATCTTATCTAGACTTATGTTTACAAAATCAAATAACGAATATTGGCAGAATAACATTAACAATGAACTCGAATACACGAAATACACATCAGCGTACGGTTTAGTTAAACAATTAAATGTCAGATTAGACAACTTATGTAAGATGTGGTTTTACAGGGCCGATTTGATTTCTTAAATTAATGGGTTGTTTTAAATTCAGAGCTTGTATAACGAGCGATTTGCTTCATACACTAATAAAACGGCTTAATGACTTTATTGTGTATTATTTGAGATATTGATTTCTCGCATTCAGTTATTTCCATTCAAACACCATGTTCTTTAACCTGATTGATGCTTTAAAAAGTCGAAGTCGAAGCGACGACGATTTTAAAAATTTATTTATTTTATTTTTACTCAGTTTTATTTATGGGTTGACATGGTTAGCGTTGTTGGAGAAATTTTTCCTTCCACTTCGGCTCATTTTGTCCAAGTTATACAACCCTGAGTTAGGTGGTGGGTATGGATTTACGAATCGGTCTTTCCAGTGCTTGCCAACAAGATCATCACAAGTTTTTTTTTTATATTTGTATTGCAGGCTACAGTTTTTGGGTTTGAATCCAAATATGCTCACTTCCCGATCCAGGGTGTGATAGTTAGGCATCGTCAATTTGGAAAAACGGGCATCTGCAACACCAATTATAATCTTCGTGAGTAAATTTAAAATTATATCCTGCTATCGAATCATCACTGCTCCAGATGTTTAAAATAGATATATGTATGCAATATAATACCAAGTATAATTTTAATACTAAGTAACTTTGTGAGAAATTTAAAAATATGGATTCGGAAATTTCCATGTGATCGTTAATAATTATGACAATTATGTGTCTATGACTCATGCTTAACAAGGCAGAGTTTGAAGAAACTTAGAATGTCCTCTCAACCATAGAAAGTCGCAAAAGCTTTAAATACTCATGTGTTGTGATAAACCCGCATCCCCGGTGACATAGGAATGCTCATGAGTTGTGACAAATCCGCATCACCGGTGACGTAGGAATACTCATGAGTTGTGTCGAATCTGCACCCCCGGTGACATAGGAATACTCATGGGTTGTGATAAATCCGCATCCCTGGTGACATAGGGATACTCATGAGTTCTGACGAATCCGCATTCCGGTGACATATTATTGTGACTCAAAAACCTTTATTTTCATTTTTTTCTCTTGCAACTGAGTTTTAGTGGTATATAAGAACGCAATGGCCTAGCTGTTATCATTTAGGCATCTGAGCTCTAATATCTTGATTTCGCGGAGTCCGACTCATTAACCTATGCCCACCATTCAACTCAGGGTGTAATACCTTGTTAGGCTTTGTCGAGGGATCATATCTTTCCAACAACATTACCCCTATTTCCTCTGTGTAAGGGATGGTACTGGCGCTTCTTCAGAGTCTTCGACTCAAATGAGTGCCTATAAAATATGGGATATGGTCAAATTTACTTTTTCCCATGTGAGGGAGGAAAGCCGCGAATTGGACTTAACCATATGGAGTACCATGGCATCTTGTGTATACACCAGTACCAATTCAGAGATTGAGGTTTTAGCCTAACTTTCTACTCATTTTTCTTGTGCTCTCTAGTCTCACATCGAAAATCCACTAAAAAAAGTGTAAAAAAATTTCGAAGATAAATTATTGTTAAAACCATTTTTGCCAAATCATAGCTTCAAGATAATAAGCAGCACGACATGATTTCGCTTTGCCTCAAGCTTGGTGAAATTAAATTTTGTGATGGCAATCCCAGTCAGAACTTTTTTGTTTTGATCGCGCCGTCGAGGCGCAGCCATCGGTTATTCATGCTTTGCAAAATAAAATTCCTGTTTGGAATATCAAACATTTTATTATACTATTGCCAGCAAGGCACTGCTATACATAAGTTGTAGTAAAACTAAACCAACAGCTGTGCATTAGGCTAAGCAGGTGCATTGGCCAATAAATTGCTCATCACGGGGAAGTCTCAGCCCAAGCAAGTAAAACCAATTGACATTTATGTTATATTTAGTTGTGTTAAATCTGATATAGGGCAAGTTTAAAAAGTGGTTTATCTATATGCGTTTTCATAAATACCATTTTGCAAATATTATTATTTGTCGATTTATCAGCATAGCTGGTGTAATTACAATTAGTTGTTTTAGCAACAACTTATTTTATATTTTGTTCATTATTTACCCAAAATAATTTAGCTACATCTGCCAATAGAATAAATGCTGTTTTTGGAGTTTGCGTGCTAGTTTGCAAATTTTGTTATTTGATTTTTATTTTAAAAGTCCGTACCTCGACACAACTCCTAACTTTGACGCGTAACTTTTCTCTGTCGTGACACTATATTTGAACGTATTGCCTGTTGTAGATAAATTTTACGAAGATTTTAATCCAAGTCATTTTTCATAAGAATTTAAAGAAAATACTTGTACTGAAATAGAAAAGAGATATTCAACGTATATATTAGACTTAACTTGCTCAAATGCTGCAAATACATCAATACGAAACTGTTATAACATTAATAAAAAATCAATGCCCAGAAAAAAACAACTCGGGAATATAAGCATAGTTGTAAATATCTTCACAAACCTAAAAATTCATGTACTCAATTTCAAATACAATATTAAACAAAAATACTTGCCTAATTGAAATTTTATGCAAATACACAATTTTACACAAATATACAATGCCTGTGCGACGCTATAAAATCAGTTGTTCGTGCTTAACAAAGTATATTTTGATTTTTTTAGTGATAGATCAGCGTTAGGAATAAAAACCCATTTTGCCACAAGTGTTGTTGGTCGGGTTTATTGTATGAGAATCGGTGAATCAGAACAAAAAATTATATGATTTTAAAGCAACAATATGATTAAAAGTTTGCGAGTGAAAAATTTATAACGATGAGAGCACAAGCCGACAAAGTACCGAAACGAGGCCTTAAATTTCGCCCTTTGCTTGTGGTTGATTGATAAGGTGAAGTTGTGGGAACAACCCCTGCAATGAAATCTTGGACCCAGCTGTCAGATGCTTGTGGTAGAAACAGCTTGGTTCTTAAGGCAGAAAGATGCTTTTCTGTAGATGTCTGTCCAGAAACCATATTAGTGAAAAATGAGATGTTACTCAACAACTCTACGTCTTTGACTCTGGAAACATGTCTTAAAAGAAGATTTGGAATCCACTCTTCTGACGTAACGCCCTCCTGAAATTATATAGATTTTATTATTGCAAATCAAAAATTCCGCTTTGTTCAATCTTATCCGGAAATTCATTTTTGGTAAAAACAAATATTGATTTTGAAGATTTGTAAAGACATCGAAGGGGAAGTCTGCAGAGCGACACGCACGCACTAATATCGCAAAGTCCTATTTATCTCGAAGCGATTTATGTTGTAAAGCTGCCTATTATTGTTGGAGGAAGGGTTTTCTCATAACTATTATTGCGTCACCTCATATTATTTCGCTTATGAATTAAGTCGCGTCAGAGATATTCATTAGTACACCACTTTCAACGAAACAAAAACTATAAAATTATTAGACTGATCTTTATTTATTTCTCCATGGTGTGTCAATTGACAGGTTACTTTAACACATAAAGTAGTGTTGTGTGAATCAGAAATGATATTTTGTTAACCATGAGCCACAGCTGAACCGTACCTTGACGGTGCGATCCATCAGTGACTCATACTTGACAAAAAATCTGTGAAAAGAACATCAGGGTTTGAAAAACAAAAAGTACGTTTATCAGCTATTCCTTTTAATAGCTGTCGCACCTGAGATGAATGGTGTCACAGAGTTAACCGTTGAACCACGCAGTAACCGGCATAGAACCTGAGCTATTGGAGTCCTGTTTATCGGCAATACCAAGATAACCACTTCATCAGCCACTGAAGGTTTGAAATTTCAATCTTAAATCGTCGGATTTTACAAAAATTACCTTGTAGCATTGTCGTTTCTTATAATTCGGTATGATGAAACTGAGGACCTCGATATCGTTAATATTGTGAGAACATTCTGTGATAGTCGTCAAACCGGAATAATGCTTGCATCTTGTCATTACAATGAAGAAATGTGTTGGAATCGGTGTTGAATCTTTGTCACCATCTAGCGTAAATGTTCCATTCCTAAAAATCGATACGCCGCGTTTGATATTACTAAAAGGCACAAGAGCTCAAGAGTGGTTAAATCTGTATGGGCGAATCTAAAATTATTTCGCTGCAAATGCGGGATAGTATTTCTAATATTTCTCACTATGAAATGTGTGTAGTATAAAACAAGTTCAAGAATCGATCGAATTGATTCAGAAAACGGACTGTCCATAATTTCCAATACCGGTGTTTTTAAATTACAAAAATGACCAAATCTTTTGAAAATGACGAAGTTTAACTATTGAGCATGATAATCGTTTTGGAATACAATCTCACATTATTTTATTTTAGGTTGTCGACGTAATTTTGTTTCAACCCCATCAATTTCACAAAGTTTTTATTCGGGGCTTCGGCAACTTCTAGCGAACACAATGTTTAAGTTAGAACTAAAAATCATACCTTGTTTTCACATCTTCGTTGTCTGCGAGTCCGTTGTAATCATAATCAAATATCGGTCCAAGATCGACGGTTATACCATTGTAAAGATTTGCCCAATTGCGGAACGATTTGGTCATGTATTCCCAAACTGTAAACGAATATTTTGATCAGACAATCCAATTATGTATAAAAAATGACATGCGCGTATATTTCAGACAGATTCAAAAAAAAACGATAAACAAGCTTTCCGGATGCGAAATTTTATTTTGCAAGTATGAGCCACAGATGGATCGTGCCTGAGCGGCACGATCCATCAGTGACTCATACTCAACAAAACATGTTTGATGACAATATTGCCTACTGGATTAGGATAGCTCCTACACGAAGCAGTTCCCCCCAGATAAAAAATTTTCCCCGACAAATTCTTTAGGTTATGCGTCACAGATGCACACACTCGAAAAAGGAACATTTCTGAATGAGTGTAGCGATAGAATGTTTAAAAGTAACACAGCGGATTAGTTTAGTATCAGTTGTATATATAATTATGTTCCAGGTTACTAGAGAATTGTCTACTCACTTTCAATAAAAGCTTCATAAGCAGGAACCATATTCGAAGTGATAGTTGCATCGGTAATTGTTGCAGATGTTAATAGCCCTATTTGTAAATAATAAACTTATATAAATTTTGAACATAAAATATTTTTTTAAATGGGGTTGTTTTGATTCCTGCTTAAAACTGACCGTTTTAGCATTTTGTCGGGCGCAATGACCTATAGGGCGTAAAGATGTTGGCATCGCAGGTTGAAGAGTTCAGGTTAAAGTCACGTTAATTACAGATCGTTAGTTCATACTCACCACTGAGCACAGTGTGTAATAACTTGGGTAGACACAGTCAAAACGGCAAAAATATTATTTTTTCGAGTTTTAGCGTGAACGTTTACTCAAGTACATTGGTGCAAGAGGCCGTAATTAGTGGATACGTGATTCACTGAGCGTCGACGATGTGTCCAGCAAACCGCTTTCATATAATCATGGGATTTTAACAAACGTGGAAAGGGGAAAGAATATATATGTCGACCATTGCAAATCAGGTAAATTACAAGTATTTTATTGTTTATCCAACGCGCAATACTAGTTAATGATAGATTGAATTGAGTTGAATGGTTCCAAAAACATGTAACAAATTTTTGCTCGGATTATATCGCAATTTATATGCAACCCATTTGCCATGAAAAACATAAGAACAATAATTATTAATTAAAAATAATATATACAGCTGAAGACGAACTTATAATCCCCCCCTAACCCCGAAAAAGAGAAATAAAAAAATTCTAGTTTTCCTAATATTTCAATCAAACACAAATACGAATCGGAAAAACGAATTTGACTCACCAGGAGAATAAAGAAAAGTCCAAGATAACTTATCGGCAGCATTTTCATAATCAGTACAAGGCGTTGAAGCACCAACAGATAATCGAACATCGGGCCTTACACATTTTTCTGGCGCTGGCTCCTTGAAATGCACAAGGAAAATGTAATTAACGCATTCGCCATTTATAATGTAAATAATCCGACTGCCTATTGGTAACACACCAAAAAAATAATATTTTCTATATGAAAATTCGCTTTATGCAACTCGGAATTAGTGCTTAACTGGAGCCAATAAGGGCCACTGTAATGAAAAAAGCAACTAATGATATAGCGCCATCAACTCCCTTCTTTGGGAAACCAATACCTTGCACACTGTTAATTATTCAAAAAAATTGTTTTGTAAAGCATGTGATACAGATGGACCGCGCCTCCACGGCGCAGTCCATCAATGTCCGATGCCTTATAAATATATGTCCCGTATATAAATATATGATGATAAAATTTACAATAGCTCGATCGGCCTACTGTACATACCCATGAGCTTCCTGATTGCAAGAGAGACGAAACTATTCGTGGCATCTTGAGTGTGTTGTCGTAAGATGTGACATAATCACGTTGTGTTAACACACAAAATTCAACATTTTCCTCTATTAGACGAGGCCGACCATAAGGCATATGTTGACTGTTATACTGATTCACTGGAATAGAAATAAATATTTTAATATTTATATGTTTTATATGTACTAAAGGACTAACTAAATGAACCTCGTTTGGTTATCTGAGAATATAAATATATATAGTGAAGGCTCTCTAGCTGGCTACTTTATTTGACTGAACGAAACTTTCATAAGTCATTTCCACTTAAACAATTGAACAAATGAGGTCGTTTGTCACTATTTTTGCAAATTCAGAAAGAATTAATCGAATAAATATATCTGAATACATATACATTTACCAAAATTTGCACACACTTTATAGTACATATGAATACACCGTTCAATTTTGTGAAACTCAATTTTTGAATATTGTGTACAATCCTGACATGACAAGTTGAGCTTTGCAATGCTCCCCCACACACCTTGTCAACAGCCCGATCATAGTTTTTTTTCAAGCTAGAGTCACAGATAAGCCGTGGCTAAGCGGCGCAATCCATCAGACTCATACTTAAAAAATTATGCTTTACCAAAGATTTCCGGACTAGGAGGACAACACATTTACGAGCACGATTGATGGTGACCTATATTTAGTAAAACAATTCTTAGAAAAAATCTACTTTACGCTGCTTATTCCAAGCATTTTTTTTATTTCATAAGTATTTTTTTTTTCGAAGAAATACTGCAAACATTTAGGTACTTTTTATATAGCATGAAATAAAATAATATTTTAACATTAGATCTACTGGTTCCGCATTCGACAAGTTTTTACTGTGATACAAAAAGCTAAATTAACGAATTTCAAGCTGACTGAACGTATAATTTGAACTACCTACCTTTTTCATCATCAAGGTTGAGCATTGCGTTTGCATCACTTTCAGATATTCCCTAAAATATTATATCAAAAATTAATTATGTATTTTATGGGAATGAAGAAAACTAATCATGCAAGATGTGACAAATATTTTTACCGATTTGACTAAATGCTACGATAGCTTTTTCATAGCCACTTTTTGAACTATATCAGACTGGCCCCGTACTAGAATATATGATAGATGGACAGGTTTAGAGTTGTTGAAAAGATGGGATTTTTCCGGTTCATCACAGCCTATCAAAGTTATTACAGCACGACTTGAGTGATGGACATAGCATAACAAGACAGACTGGCCGGGAATCGAACCCGATCTCCTCAATCTGCGATGCCAACATGCGTAATTAAATTTTTATTCCTACTAGCAAGAAGCGTTTAGTGCATTCGTTGAGTTCATTTTGACCTCATGTATGTACTGCAAAGAAGAACCTCGCAATACCGTGTATTTCTTTGGAAATATGCTTGTTTTGTTGCACAGATTCATGTTTTGTATTTTCGTAAGTATCATTCTTAAACTTCGAAGCTGTGATGTAGAGCAATTATCCACGCTGTCATTAATGCGGAATAATATGGAAAGGCTTAAGGTTACAATATACGTAAAGTTGTCTTACCGATGCATTGCTTTTGCGTTACGTTTCAGGTAACAAAACATTAATGGCGATACAAGTTTGAATTGCTTCGTGTAAATTGTATTCAAAAGCCTACAAAACACAAACTCATGCAACGAAACGAGCACCCTCTTTTAGCTTGCATAGCAAACCGTTCGGTTGCGCAGCTTTGCGTTGGTGTGAAACCCGAGGTTAAAATAGAAATGACATAGAAATAAACGCAACCTACGCGGTCGTGTATTCCGGCCTTTATTGTCGATCGTTATTGAGCGACGTAATGAATCGTCATACTACCAAAAGTACAGTCAATTCATTAGTCATTTGCAGAAATTGTATATTTCCAAAGTTGATGAATTTATGCCAAAATGGGCTGTTGGCGGAGAGTTCCACCGAGATGCAGTTAATTGACCAAATGACCAAGAAAGCCAAATTTATAGATTTCTCCCAAATACAATTACTCTCAAAAAGAGATGATTTTACTCTCAGAAAAGAGATATTTTGATATGTACGGGATAAATTTATGTGTATTATGGGCTTACATAGTAATCCTAAAAAACGATAAGAGCCAACTTTACAAAATTTCATATGAAAATAGAAGTAAAAATATCTGCTCATCTCTTACATCACATGTTTGGCAACCTAAGTCATTGTTGCTTACGTCACCAGAGTAAGGGCAATTGGATGGAAGAGCTCCTGTGCCTTCGCCTTCAAATGTCGGAAGGGAAGTCATTAAATCGTACAAACTTCCTTTTGTTCCGTTATTTCCAGCAGGTACAATACCGAGCAATTCTAAAAAAGGATGAAAAGCAAAATGTAAATCAGGTGTTTGAAATTTTCTGTTTACTGTGTGTTTCTTCCACTCAAACAACTTAAATTATAAGGTATTATCACTCGCATTTTGACAAGACCACCATATTTTGCTAAGTATGGGTCACTGATGGATTGTGCAGGCGAGGTGTGATGCATCCGTGGATCATGACAGACTTATGTAGCTTGGACGAACATCAGCTCAGTTTCACAAATCAAGGCGAATAAACGCAAGCTAGCAAATTGTAAATATTTCATTTTCACTCAGAGCAGATAATAATTTCTGGACTCTACTATAACAATTAGTTGCTCCTAGAATGTTTCCTTTTTTAGGGGTAGTAGATTATGTAGTTAGTTTGTATTTGTGGTTTGCTTCCAATCTAAGGGGACTTGAAGAAAATTTGTATTAATATTAACAACAAAGGTTCATAGACCAACCTGCAAAGAGATTATACAATTCGATATTTTCAAAGGGAGTATTTCGGATATAACTGCGCTTCAAACTTGATCCATGGCCGGCAAAAAACGCCTGTAAATACAAAAAACACAATATAGATCTTATTTTATATGCGGTCAAAAATTTACGCCAATCATATCACGACTTGAACTCGGTAAAATATAATGAATACGAAATTCCAAAATGTCTGACTATCACATTTTATACTGTTTATTATTTTGTGATAGAATTTCGCTTAGTTACCAGGGATTCGTTTACCATTGCAACCATAGCATCGTGTACACTCTGATCATTGGATGATAGTTCAATGAGTACTATACTGCGAATCATTATTTGCTCATTACCATTCTATTGTCCTATTCTATTGTTTCCATTCTCTTAAGCATGCGCCACACATGGACTATGTCTCATCGACGGGATTCATCAGGTGACACATATTTGACGGAATATTTTTGACAAAATGGTTCCGATTGGTCAGCCTAATTCTTTCCACCTTAGCAAAAGGTCAACTTGTGTTAGTGCTTTTCTTTTTTTTATGCTGTGCTCATATTGAGGAATTAGTTATGATTCTACTAATGCTAATGAATAATAAATAATGAGATTGTCAACTAAATGAGAAGAAATGTTTCATATTGCAATATCAAAATTTTGCAAGTTTCGGTTCGTACTCATTCGTGTTGGCAATTCTAGGTGAAAGCACCAAGTTCACATAGTATAATCAGTTTACGGATTTTATTTTCACAGTTTTTTTACCTGGTTTCACGAATATGTAACTTACCTAGGTTAACAATCACTGAGTTTTCTGTTTAACATTTTACCTTCTAAATTCACTAGGTAAAATAGGTAATTTTACCTATTTTACAACCAGGTACCTGGTTGAAAAAAACTAAGTATATAGTATAAAAAAACTAAGTAAACCATATTTTCATTTTCAAAAAAGCTTTAAAAATAGAACATTTGAAGATTTTAACATTCAAATCCATTAAAAGTGTTTTAAATGCAGCCAAACGACAATTCCATGGATTAACGGATTTTTAATCTAGTTACTACCTAGTTTGGAAAGTGAAATTAGGTTACCCAGTAACACTACACCTATTTTTGTGGTAATTTCCTTTCACTTTACCTAGTTTAAGAAATAACTAGGTTGCCATCGCTAGTACTCACCCTCATGTCAACGTATGTGTTATCCAATCCATGTTCACCAAGACTACATCCAGCAGCTCCGCCGTCAGGTTTTTCTCTGCAATAAAAATTTATAATTTCTTATAGAAAATGTCTAGTTTATATACAAGAACATGCAAGTTTAGTCATTACTTTTTTACAGCCCCTTATTAGAGCAGGGTTAGAATTGCTGGAAAGATATGATCTGTTCGCCCAAGTTATTACACCACGGGTTGAGTAGTGGGCATGGACTAGAGAGCCGGACCTGCCGGACTCGAACCAGAGATCTTCATCCTTTGATACTAACATGCCCAACCCCTCGGCCTCCGTGCCGGCATTACTTATAAACTTGTTCGCGAAAAATGAGTCACTTATGGTCCGCGCCTCGGGAGCGCAATACATCAGTGACTCATGATTAACTGAATAAGTTTTTGCTTCATTTTCCTTACTTTTATGTCAACAGCAATTTTGTTATTTTTTATATTTTTTTCTTGATATCCGTTTAACCTAACTGTAAACGAATCCAAAGGCTCGCTATTCATCGGATGCATATAAAACATACGTTTACTAAGTATCTGAAATAGAATTTCTCCAATCTACAGACCGATAAAAGGAAGCAACAACATGTAAGATATCCCTACCCAAGCAACCACCATTCATCATCCATTACCAGATGAACATCTTCTATCCTTGGATCATTTGCGTAATGATATCGTTTGGGAAGATATTCGTATTTCAAGAAAGTCTAAAATTATAATTAATGAATAATAATAGTTGTATAAATGTATATCAAGTGGAATAATAATAGTTGTATAAATGTATAGTCAAGTGTGATTCGAGGATTTCAAGAGGCGCGTAAGAAGTAACCACCAATCGAATAAAAGAATAGTTACTTCATTGCCGCCGTGGCGTTGTATGAGACGAGATGGTGCGAGGAAATCTTTGAACGTCGTCACTAAACGAAACATATAATTATTGACGCAATTTCAGACCCCGGCAAGATTGGGGATGCAAAATTTTGGGAATTCATATGGGAGGTAATTTACCAACGGCAAAATTTGGAAAATCGGGAATTAACAGCAAATTTCGAAAACTTTGGGAATTTTCAGGAACTTTCAATAAATTTTCAATTTTATGTTGATAAAGACCAATAGGGCTTATTTTTCTGTATCGTTACTGTGTCCTGGCATTTAATACTATAAAACAAGTGCGCATTATGACCTCACGATATTTTGTTTCGTGTACAGTGTTTTCGAAAATGAAAATACAGTAATCACTGATAAACGACAAATGCAGCACAAAGTTGGAAATTAAAACGAAAGACTTTTCAAGGTTCAAAAATATTTGGTAAAAATCGCTATTGGGTTGGCATTGACTCCGATAAGCTGACGAGCACTTCCTCGCTTGCATTATTGATATCAACTTGGGTTGATTAGTCAATTGTCTCTCAACTTGTGAATAGGGTTTGGCAAAACCGCATCATTTTTTTTTTAAATTCACTTTAGGCAAGGCTTGAACCGTCATGGTGAAGTGCAGTGAGTGGTATCTGCACTGGGCGATGGTGAAGCGATCTACTACTACGCAGGAAAGGCTTTAGGGCTATTCTAAAGCCCGTACCAACAGGGCATTTAAAATTTAAATCGGATTCGGATATTTTTTTTTTGAATCGGATCGAATCTTGAATTTCGGACAAATAACAAAAATCCCATATTTAAATATTACAAATTATCTCTATTATAAAAGTTCGCAAATTTATAAGTATGAATTACTAATATTAACATAAATAGACATGAAGGAAATGTATTTTCAACGATTGCATTTTGTCCCTGAAAATAAAAATTCACTTTATTTAGAAATTCTCGTTTCAGGGAACGATTCATGATTTGTTTGATTTGGATACGTGTTTCGAATCGATCTGAATCACTGAATTAAATCGCCAGGTCCTAATTGTGATGAAGTTTTCGGGCACTCGTTCAGGATTGGCTAACTATTAATAATTTGAAACCTATAATTGCTGTCTAATTATTAGATTTATTTATATAAGGGGGCAATTTACAAAGAATGATTAAAATATCATTTAGAGTGATTAAAATATAAAGAGCAATTATACGAAAATTCCCAACTTTTTCAATATTTCCGAGACCTTGAAACATCGCAGAAACTTTCCAAAATTCCCGGAGATTTCCATTCATTTACAACCGTAGTCAAGATCGAGGCTTGAAAGGCTTCAAAGAGCAATTAATTCGGGGTGCCCTGGACGAGGCACTGTAATCCACAGCCTTGGGACTAACTTTACTGATTCAAAACTAGATGAAATGACAAGGCGTCCCGCAATCAGATTAAATTATAGGCATTGTTAGTTGCTTACTGTGAAATAAAGTTCATTGCAAATGCAGTGCTAGCAACTGCCTCAAAAGAGGAAGCATTTATTGAATTGAGGTTAGAAACGCGCATTAATAAACTATTTTGTTCCCCTTTCGTCGTCGCTTACAACACATAGGAAATAAGTTGGGACAATTGGAATCACATGTACACTACAAAGGTACGTAGCTAACGTATTGGTGGGTATGAAACCGCAAAGGCCACAGACAGGAAAGCAAACATTTTGAAAAATTCGGATAAAAATTGTAAGCGACATTGTGACGTATTATTTTTATTATGAACAATGGTATTATGCTTGATTCGATCAATCACTTATATACTTTTTTATTCAGTTGACAGACGGAGCGAGTTACACAAACAGTCTTCATCTGTTTAAGTTTTCATGACATTGCCAAAGAGTTTACGTATAAGTTTCGAGATCTTCTATCGAAAAATATTCTTGTGAACCAAGTGTCGTTAAATTAAAAAAAGAGCATTTATTGACCCATCAGAGATCTTTCTTACCTCCCAATGTGTTTCATCCTTGCATTCCAATTTCTTCTTCATTTCTTCAGCATCAAACTTATCCCATAAGGATTTATCAGCACTTTTTCCAATTCTTCCATATGGACCTCCATCAAAATATACTTCAGTCATGTTAACATCGTAATTTTCAAGAAATTCAGCATGAGTTTCACAATCCATGGATGCCATGCCTGAAGAACGTTTTCATAAATGTTTATGTAATTTTGATGTCGAGGATGCTTTTACGCGAGTATTTTGTCTTGGTGTGCATGTGGGCGATGTACACCCGCGCCCAGGCTTTAGCTAGGCTATGATTGGATATAGGAATATGTACTAAAATATTTAGGGGGAAGATTCATGGTGACACGACACTCCCAGGAAACGAAAATAATGGACAATGGTCTTCTAAGGGCTTAGGTGCCAAACATTTTGCTCGCTTTCGGCCACAACAGTTATGTCTAATAATTTGTCCGTTCTGGGGCCTAAAATCACCTTTTAAAAAATTTTAACGCCTTTGGCACAAATCTAACTCTGGTATATATTGAAATGTTAGCTTTAGAATTTTTGACGAGCGACGCCTATTCCGACGTCATTTTGGCGTCCGTCGCCCTCAAGCGTTCTACGCCAAAGACTAATACGTCCGAGCATCACAAAAATCTGTCAACAAATTTCATTAAAAAAATGCAATTCTAAACTTTTTTTACAAATACAATGCAACATCGATATATAATGTAATTTTACCATGATCAGACGTAATCATAAAATTAACACAAGATTCCAATCCTCTATCTCTGAGACCGTTCATAAGCATTTCTACCATCTTGTCAGCCCGTGGTAAAGTTTGATTGACAAGGGCACTAAATGGACCTCCAGTGTGTCCCGCGGAATCCACGATATGAGTGTAGAAGGCTATGATTGAAGGTCTGTAGTTAAAAACAAACTTCAGTTTTTATTAAAGTTCAAAAGCATTATAAAAAGGTGTTGATCTGTAATAATAACTAGTTAGGATTCACGAAAATGAATATATGTTCCAGCAAAAGGGAAAATTTTTTGTAAAGACAAAAGTAGAAAAAATAAAAAATATGGGTAAATGAACCTTTATTTTCTAAGCCGAATAGAACAAAAATCAGGAAGGAAAGCCAACTGATGAGTGGTACACTGCAAAATGACAAAAATTATCACCACAAAAAAAACCTTGCGACCCGCCCGTTAAAAATATCATTTTCTCAAGCACGGATCACAGTTGAACCGAGTCTTGACGACGCGATCCATCTGTAGCCCATGCTTAACAAAACATGATTAGGTAAAAAAAAACTGATTGCAAATGATATATTTGGAGCTGCGATCCATAAAAGCTTAGACTAAATAATATATAACTCAGCGATTCATACAAACGTATACTTCAGAAAAACAAATAATCTATTCACAATAAAGAGGGTTTATTAAATTTAAATTGATATTAAAATACAAAATGATTCTATAACTAAGTTCAATCGAAAACAATTTCAGACTAATGATAAGTGCGCCTGATAAATTATGTTTATTCATAACTAATAAAAATAATATTGCATTGGTCAGTGAATGGTCAACTTATCACCTCTCCTCTTTTGGTAGATCCAACCACTCGAGAACTTGATAGACTCTCTCCTCATTGTCCACGCTTTCATTATAACGAAAATAATAATCAGGATATCTTGTTATGTTCACGTCACTTCCAGGCCAAAAATAAGTTGCACTTTTCAGTCCTTGATTGCTTGCGGATACCCATATCTGTTCACAGACAAAATTGAAATGATACAAGCAATGTTTTCAATGGTCTATATTGTTTTTAGATGAGATCAAATAAATCGACTTTCATTGAAAATGGATATTCATTTATTACTCAAATATCAAGTGATTGCGTTTTTTACTAAGTGTCGCAGAAGAAGTGGTAGATAGTTTTGCCATTGCCCGGGGCAGATACCACTCACTGCACGTTATCATGACGTTTCAGTTTTGTTTGGGACATTTTACGTATGGAGAGCCGTTGCTGGTACTAAATCCTTTAATATCCCTTTCCTCATGGGAGCTGCTTCTGGCCTTGCTCAGAGTGGATTTCAATAAAACGAAAAAGAGACTAAGTCAAATAAAATAAAGTTACAAGTTAGTTCAATGATTAATGAACAATTAACAGGTTTGGCATAGTGTCACGTCAGCGTTAAAAGCTGAAGATCTCGGCTGGAGCGCGGCAATTGGCCAGAGGGATCATATTTTTCGAAAAAACACCAATCATGTACATTTATAGGTGACCACCAGAATTTGGTCTTGTCCAGCATGATCCGCTCAACGGATTTGTTGTAACCAAATTGACGGTAAAAAAAAATCATTTTTTAGGATATTTTTAAATAAGTTTTATCTTGAATATCTTCTAATAAAATTCTCATTATTTTCTATAACTGTAGTAAAACTACTTAGCAAATTTTGGCAAATGAAATTTAAAAGTCTCATATTTATTGACTTATTTCGTTTTCTGAAAACGCGTGTCTCCATTTGACTCATCGGCGCATTCTATCATCGCCCGAAACTTGACAAAACACATTTTTGGTGAAATTTTCCTGTCAGTGTATGAAAGAAATTTAATGAAAAGACGAAAATATTTACTGGTTCTCCATGCCACCAGAACGGTTTCAAAACTGCTCTCCCTTCCAAGACGAAACTCCTCTTCATATTCATGATCGTACATTCTGTTAGCAATGATTCCATGACTTTCAGGATAAAGACCCTGATTTGGAAATGAATGAAGAATTTATTAGGACTAAAAGGTTCTGCTGGTTAGTAATCAACAGCCTGGTATTATATTTCGTCAAATTTATGCATGAATTGCGCTTTCACAGTGCGCGCAAAGTATTAATTACTCTGTACTTAGCAAATTATTTTCACTAATTCGATTTTCATTAAAATAACAGGATAAAATTACATTTTGATACTGTGAAATTTTCTTTCTGGATTCGAATATTCCAGAAGGAATATCCGCGATGGGTAGGTAGCTCGAAGCGTATGACAAACTCTGTGTAAAAATACTGGTCTATAAACTTTACCTCATAAACGTGAAGTTGCATTGCTTCGCTAATTTTACAAAAAATACTCCATAAATGCTGAAGGAGCTTTTTTACTTGCCTCAGTAAATAAGGCTTTTCGGTTTTCTATTCATTGAGGTTTCAATTACAATTCTCTCACTATAGAGACTTCAACAATTAATGAAAATCCCTACGTCAAATAAGTTTACAACAAAAATCCAACGTTAATGAAGTAAACATAAAGACATTATATTTTTTGAATTAGTTTGTTTTGAATCAACAATTCACGTGAAACCAAAAAATTAGTGACTTTGATAATATTCTACTTAAGAATAATATTGAAAAAAATCGGTTGTTAAGCATGAGCCTCAAATGGATCGCGCAGAAGAGGCGCCGGTCGATTTGTGGATCACGCTAAGCCAATCCTAATGCCGACACTTACCGTTACAATAGAATAGTGGTTGGGGAATGTTTTGGACGGATAAACTGGCATCATGTAAGGAGCGGTGACTCCACATTCAGCTGTGAAGAAAAATATCATTGTTACCGTTTTTATGGTCAATCTTCTGAGTGGATCATCCTGGCTAAAGCCCTATACTAGGGGCTACCTAAATACGGACACGGTCAGAGATGTTGGTAGGATATCATCTTTCCAGTTTGGCTTAGCCTATTATAGTTATTACATCTTGGATTGAGTGGAGGGCAGGGAATAACGATCCGTACTCGACTGGACCCGAAGCCGAGATCGTCATCTTTCGATGGCAACATAATAACGATTGTGTCATTGCAAGTAGATATAAAAAAGTAAAAAAGATAACAAAATTTACTAGAATAATTTGACATATTTTCAAGCTGAGAAGAAAACTTGGTTTGTTTCATTTTATTCAGGGCTTTAATCCCTTTGTCATATACTCTAAAAGATATAAATATACAATATACTCTAAAGGATTACAGACAGCTGGAACTGGGCAATTCGAATCGATTATTTGAAGCAATCGTGAATCGGCCATAGGAACAAAAATTAGCCAAATTAAGTGGAGTTTTTCATTTTTAACGACAAAACGCAATCGATTTTGTTCACCAAAATCGATTGTATTTTGACGTAAAACGGAAAGACAGGAGTGTAATTGAAAATAGACCGCTTTTAAGTCTTTTGAGCATACACTATAACAAAACTACAGTAAATTTACTGGTCATTTGCAAGAATTGCATATTTTCAGAGTTAGAAAACGCGACGTTGATGAGATTTATGCCTATGGGCTATTGATGGACTACACCCTCGCGTATCGTTCTATCGACAACTACATTTGGCCAAAAAAGTCAATATTGAATTTTTTTCCATAACACCAAGTAAAATTACTGTGGAAGACCAGTGATTTTGTTGCATCTTTAGTTAAACTGTACATTATATTAGCAAAGATTAGAATGATTAAATGAAGTAACGAACTGAATAAAGTAAATTAACAATATAATGAATATTAGTATTGCCGAAAAATATTTCGGAACAATTTTTTCTTCTTAACGAAAACAGCAAACAAATAATTGACATAGAAGTTGCTCACCTATTTTTGAAATGGCTGGAGTTAAATCTCTTTGCAGATAGATATCTCGATATCCATCAAGTGAAAGTATAATTAACGGAACTGGATTGTTGAATCTAGATATTGGTGATATTTAGGTATAGTTTGATTTTACATTTTACTATAAGATTAAAATTTTTGTTGTGTCAATGAGCTTTACTCAACAAATGAGGTTTGATTGGATTGAGAATGGGACTGGGAAAAACCGAATCATTTGGAATTCGAATCAGATTCGGATAATTTTTTCAAACCGTATCGAATAAATAATTCAACATAAATAGCAAATACGCATTTTTAACAATACAACTTATGTTCAATGGTAATTAAAATTAAAAAAATTAAAGTAACGAATTACTAACATTATAGTGAAGATGCCTATTCATTATAATGCATTTTCAATTCACACTCCATGCTTACGACCATAAATTGATATATTTTTACAAAATGTACAGTCGATTTTATTCAAATTTTACTAAATTTGATAGCATTTTGTCGTTATAAAATGAAAAGTTTCCCTTCTTTAACAATTTTCTCCTATGAAAGAATAACCATTGATTCGAATAATTTGTGGTTCGGATCGATTCGCATCACCTAATTTATTTGCCCAGCCTTAGATGAAAATTAAAAAATTACCCTTCTGGACAAATCATATCTTCTGCAGAAGTACATTCGGTGTCAGTCCAAGAAACTCCGCCTGCTATGCAAAAAAAAACAAAAACAAAAAACAAACATTAAGTTATTCAAATGAAAACATATATATATACAATGTCATTGCCAAATCCTTGCAACTGAGACACTAGTTTGACCATTTTACTTTCGAGTTTCCATATTGACAGGTACAACAGTCAAGAAATTTTGTTTTGCCCAGCATGCGCCACAGATGAACCGCGTCTCATTTACGCGGTAAAATTTTTAAACATGTTTTAGTTCAGAATTGAAAGAAAAAAGAATTTTGCATCAATATCATTCGAAATTTTTTTTTCATTTATCAATGACTTCCTCCTGCGAATTGAAAAAAGATACTTTAGGTTTAGGTATATAGCTCATACCTCATTCAAAAAAAAAGTCAAATATTGCGTCTTGTTATCTCATTTTCATCAAAAATGAGTCGCATATAGATCGGACCACATCGGGTGTTCCTGCAGATGCGAGGTTTAAAATTTTCCCAAAGTTTTACGTGCGTTGTATAGAGCGACTCAGTGGTGATTTTACTTTTGCTCAAGGTAGATGCCACTCACTGCACTTCATTATAGGAGTTCAGTTCCGTTTAGGATGTTTTCTGCTTAGAATGCAGAGTATGTTACTACATTTTGTGACAACTTTTTGGCATATTTAATAGCTTTCCATTACAATTTTCAATCAAAAGTATGATTACAGTAATTCTAAATCAGCTTCAATGTTTAAAATTGTCTTATTGCCAGATTAAAAATGTATGTTTACCAAAACGAGATGTTGCATCAAATATGTCATAAACAAGCTTTGACTTCAGCATTTAGCAATATTTTTCGATAACAATTAGCGTTACTTACTTTCGCATGATTCTACATAGTCAGTACAGCAGTTTTTATTACTTTTACAAGTCTTCATACAACTACATCTCGTTCGTTCAATATCACATTCACCCAAACAAAAGTATTTTTCATCACCTGGGTAAATAAGGCATTGGAAATAAAGTTTACAACAATGCACAGAAAATTTTCGTTTTTTTCATTCAATTATTATTAATATTTACAAATATTCGAGAGAGGCAGTAGAATAAAAAAAGTTTTTTTGCATAGACAGATGTAATGCGAGTTAACATTTTAAATCATATGTTTTTAAATTTAAATCCTCATTTAAGATTATATGTGATTGCCTTGCGACGACACACTCATTTATTTTGTCGTTGTATTATTTTGGTTCGAGAGCTCTCAAAGAAAAAATATAGATAAAAGGTCAAGCCCCGTGAAAATGTGTAGCTTTATGAAATTTCAAAAACTTCGGTGCTGGCTGAGTAGTTCGTTGTGCCCAGTACCGTTTATGGTCTTCCCTTGGGTCTTCTACACTAGGGCTGGGCAAAACCGAAGCATTTTGAATTCGAATCTGATTCGAATATTTTTTTCGAATCGGAATTGCATCATAAATTTTCACGTAAAAAACAATTTATTGTTACAACTTGTCGCCATTGTTGAAATCAAAAAATTTATATTTCATAATGTATTTTCAATTCACACTTCATGTTTAAGAGCAAATAATTTTCATATTTTAACGCCAAAATATATTCGGTTTTGCTCAAATTTGACCAAAATCGATTTCATTTTGTCGTTAAAAATGAAAATTCTCCTTCATTTAACACGTTTATGTTGCTATGAAAGATTAGCAAATGATTAGAATAAATTGTGCTCCGAATCGATTCGAATCACCGAATTAAATTTTGCCCATCCCTATTCTACACATCACTTCAGTTCCGAGTGCCGTCGGAATAAAATTGAATTTATTGAGCTTCAAAAATTTGTTCACGATTTAGGTCGTTCCATCGTCGAAGATACGCACAGTCAAATATTTTCAACAAACATGTTTCGTCAAGTATTTTCACTGATGGATGGTGCCGTTGAGGCACGGTCCATATGGGGATCATGCTTATTAAAGTAAAATTCTAGTTTGAAGACACCATTAATATGCCATACTTATCAAGTCGCGTTTTATATTTATTCAAAAGCAATCGACCTAGAGAAATTTATATTTGCGCAGTCAACCTGAATAACATTTAATATTCGGCTAAATCCGGTTTTCTGGCAACATATACCACAGTAGCTCTAGTTATTAATTAATGAGCAAATTCTCAAGTCCTTTATAAACACAAAACTTATGACCTAATACATTTTGACAGTTATGCATAACTGATCTCTCAAACCGAAAAACTTGAATGGTTCAAAAAGAGTCATAAATTACACCTATCTAGGTCTTTGTTAAGCACAAACCAAAACTTAAGGAAGGGCCTACTTGTAAGTTCTTGCCGGAACTATATTATACTCTTATTGTTCTTGAAAACACACATGCCTTATTTAAAGCTTTCGAAGTATTATATTTATAAATTTCAGCACGCTTCAGATCTTCATTCATTTCTCCTGAATAGATTTATTGATTTTCCAGTTGACTACAAAAAAATGGGATTTGTATTTTACTGCAATATTTGAATGCGTTCCCATGGTTCATTTTGGCATTAATTTTATAATTCCGTCAATTTAAACTGCCCTTTTTAATCGAGATATTCGTCGAAGACCAATTAGTTTTGGATTCCCCACCTACTTCCTTGTTCGACATAGGTATATATTTTTTTTAAATTTATAGATAAAAATAAACAATTTAAAAAAGGTGGTACTTATTTGACACACATAAATAGTATGTAATAATTAATAATATTTCAATGTTTTTGCTTGGGGGTGATAATCTACCAGGGCCTTTTGTAAACGAGTAAAAAATATTGCGGAATTACGTCTGAGCGAATATATTTGAATATTTTCAATATTTAAATTTCTTGAATAAAAACAAAATATGACATTACCCGGAGCTCTTGCCACTTGAGTTGAGAAACAAAGAGTTGCACATATTGCAAAAGTGATTGTGATTTCAATCTACAAAATATATGGAACAGCTTGAAAAAATATTTCCTATGTTACCGAATTCTGAACAGTTTCTTTTTAACGTCAAAGATAGATTCCACTTTAAATTTTACCAAGAGTGAATACCATTTAAAAATACATGTATTCAAAGAATATAGCTGTTATTCCTGCGCCTTAATTCAAAACTACTCGAAATAATAAAACTAGACAAGCATTCTGACAGATTTTATATCAAATCTTAGTTTAAAGATTTATATATAAGAAAAAAAAAACGTACCACACGCATAGTAAAACTTCTTGTACAAGCTATGTAACATTAGTGTATCAGCGACTGCGTATTTCCGCGCACAGTTCTCAGCCAAACGAACAAATCTTTACTAATTAAATATTTGCAGTAATGTTGTCCCGTTTGGTAAAACTTCTCAAGTCATAATCGTCCAGGAGTCGTCTACGTGTGTTTCAAATATGGTCCAAGTATGTTAAAACCTATTTTGTAAAGGAGTTTTCACATGGTCGGTAAATATAAACTGCTAACACAATCGTTTAAAAAAAAATATTTTGCCAAGCATAATATAATGATGGACCGCGCCTTGTCGGCTTTATCCATCAGTATCCCATGTTTGGTAAAACATTACTGAAATGTGTTTGTCAAAATATGTATGAAGAAAAGAGATAAGCCCAATTCTAAATATACTCGGCGAGTATTGTTGGGCAGACAATAGGATTCATGTAAAATGCAGTCTAAGCTATTTAGTATCGTCTGCGGTTGATTTCATGTATGGCTTCCCATTCGACATTGCGTTTTAAATCGATCGATGTTCAAATTATTCGAATCAGTTGTTACTCGCTAATGGAAACAAAAATTTGCAAAAAATGGGATTTTCATAGTTTAATAATAAAATACATCAACTCAATTTTCTTTGTGCCTTTACAGACTAACCACCAATTGTGAGTAAAACGCACTCGAGAGTTTGCTCATGTGATTATCAGTAGAATCCTGTCTACACATTTTTTATGTTTGCAATAACTAGGTCAAAATTGTAAAACTTAAGATCGAAGACGTTTGCTAAATGGAATAAGTGATTTGAACGAACCGATTGCCAGAATCATACTTGAATGGCGTCATTCAAGGGCGTGATCCACCAATGATTCGTGCTCGACAAAACATATTTGGGACAACAATTTCATTCAAAAATTCGATTCTATCAAACATGATTTAAGAATGAATCAAATTTTGGCCGCGCGATCCATCAGTGACCCATACTTGACAAAATGCATTTGGAAAAAAATTTCGGACTGGGATGCTGATATGGTTTTCTGCGCGATGGTCTAGTGGTTATCATGTTGGCATCACAGGTTCCAGAACTCGGGTTCCATCCCGTGCGATTCCAGCTCGTGAATGCGACTACTCAACCAAGGTTGTAATAACTTTGGTAGGGTAAGCCGAAGTAGAAATCTCATATCTTTCCAATACCCCTACGCTGCTGATCTATAAGTGGCAGCTGGTACAGACCCTTGGTCACGAAGGAGTACCTTTAAAAATAACTATCTTTTATATGACATATATATATATATAAATAAAGTCTAATGATCAACTTCCGGTGTCAGCTTAAAAATTCCGAGAATACCCACCATTCACAGAGAGCAAGAACAAAGATAAGCAACAAGATGACAGTTATTTAACGAATCCACCTTTCTCAACACAAATATTATATAGAAAAACAACGAACGTGTGCCAGCGAAAATGAAACGCTAAACCTATGTTTTCCAAGCTTAGTCCATATTTCAATAGCAGTCGTACCAGGTATGGCCCTCAGATAGTAAAAAACAATAAAATAGCCCACATACACTTGTAAACTGATGCGACAGAGGTAATTGAAAGACATATATTTCAAATAAAATTTCTCATTTAAAATATATTTTCTTTATTCGATTGAAATATGAGTAAGATGGTCGCAACAGCCTAGTTTATCATTGCAGGTTGAAAAGCTCGGACTCGAAATCCAGCATTTCCGACGAGTCAATCCATGTCCATCACTCAACCTAGAAGGGTATAACTTGAGTAGACTCGGTCGAAACGGAGAGTTTATATATTTGCAATATACCTAACCCCGTTCGCCTCATGCCTAACCGCGTGTAGGAAAGATATGATTTTTCTGTTTACGCTTAGCCTACACGAATTTATTTTTTCCTCCTGCCGCTCGTACAGTAAGTACCTTGTTCAGGGTGATTTAGAAGGGTGAATATAAAATAGACCATGTGAAACAATTTTTAAAAACGGCAACTTTTCAAACGTATCTCACCATCTGAAAAGAGATTGATCTACCCTGACTTTGATTAGTACTGATAAGACTATTGCGCCTAGAAATCCAAAATAGACCTGCAAAAAATATATCTGGTGTATGTGTGAACCAGAAAATAATATATCGCTGTTCATAACTGCATTGAAGTTTAGTTTATTAGCTTTTTTCAAATCGAAAAAAAGTAACAATTTCAGCACCTGTATAATATAGCAACAACACGACCATCCATTTCATCGATTACTTAATATACGGGGTATATTTGCTGGCATACCCGATTACCAATTTTGCTTTGCCAATCACGCGCCACCGATGAACCGCGCTTAGACGGCGCGATTCACCTGTGACTCATGCTTAGCAAAACATGTTTTACAAAAAAAACAAACATAGAATATATTTCAGCACTGTTAGGTTAAAACGGAAAGTTCGGATTTGTCCAATGAAAATTTTTATTTTGCCAAGCATGAGCCACAGATGGATCGCGACTTAGATACGCGATCCGTCAGCGACCCATACTTAACAAACCAAGTATAGTTATAGTTTTTCTGACTTGCTGAGGAACACAAACCACGGAACATGCTTGTCCTGCGACGTCGCAATGCTACCTGCTATCTCCTATGCTTTGCAACGCAAAATTTAATACTATTCTTCTACTGTGTTCATTTTTGTTGTTTAACTGTACAATATTGATTGATTTGGCTGTTGAAATTATACAAATGCAAGATTTCTTTGTTTTTCTGCCAGGCTAGTTTATGATCTTCACTGATCGCACATTCCGTCTAGGACCAACTACTAGAGTGACTCTGGCTCGAATGAATAATGAAATGTTTTCAGTGTTTAGACGTGACTGATTTAATATGGAAATGATTTTCTTTTACAAAGGGCCAATCGCATGTCATTGAGAATATCTGTAACGTAAATATTTTCACACACGATTGAATAATGCTGGGAGAAAAGTATGAATGCAAAAATATCACTTTTTTGTCGATACCGATATTGCGATACTCAAAAATACCGATATCAGCCGATATTGATACCTAAATTTTAGGAAACCTGCACGGTTTTAAAAGCGCCCAAATTTCGTTTTTGGAGTTGAAAAAGGCACCAGTGCAGAGTGGCATAAAATAATTTTTGATAAATTGAATGCCACTATTAGGTCACCATTGTCATTTTAGACTAGTCATTTTGCAAGTCAATACACGGAACATCCCCGAACATCCCCGTGGTTTACATTTGTGCTTACTAGTACATGTAATTGAATCTTTCACGGAAAATATAGCCCCCGAAAATATACATATTTCGTTCCCAAATGAACAAGATAGACAACAATTTGCGCATCTTTTTACCCGATTCGTATGTTATATGATACAGTTTCGCCAATTGCTAAGAAAGTGAAAGGAGTTTAAAATGAGAATCTTAAAACGCGGTGTAAAATGTACTTTAAAAAAATTGACTTGGGCGAACGAACGAAAATATTGATATTATAGTAGGAATTAATGTAGTCAGAATTTTTTTTTGTCAAGTATGTGCCACAGATAGACCACGCCTTCCTTGAGTGGCGCGATCCAAGACTTGACTTGACTAATCATGTTTTAACCATATGTATCTGGATGACATAGTCTAAATCTACACCATAAAGCTAAGACATTGATTAGGATGAAGATTCATTTTTTATTATTGGAAAATAATTATCAGGTTTTGATACGATGCGTGATCCAATACTCATACTTGTAAAAAGCATTCTTTGACAATATATTTCTGGCCAGGTTAGTTTATAACTCTGTTGAAAGGAATAGATCGGAAGAAATAAACTATAGTGCGGTGTTCATGATTGTTATTTCTATTTTTTCATCTTAATGATGCGCCGGCTGTTGTCCAACCAACTGTCTATCAGCTGTTCAACTCCTGTTGTGAAGATGGCTCCGTTTTGATCCCGTATAGGTAGGAACGTAGGGTATTACAGAGAAGACTAACCCAGTATGTTGGAGTGTAGTGAATGGTATCTGTTCTGGACGATTGTAAAACCCAACACCACTTTCTTGTTCTCTTTTGACTGCCACATATACGACAAACAGTCAATGCGTGGCGTCAATTCCGAAGTCTACACTGTCAGGGCATGGTGGTGTCGACATGAAATGTGTTATCACTGTTCGCCTAGTTGTAAGTAAAAAAGGCCACAATCAAAATACATCTATAGCTCAGCCTAGCACGCTTAAACAAATCTGTTTGATCGTCATAAATATGTTTTCGAGTTAAACCTCATAAATAAAATGCCATGGTAATTTCATGAATCTTTTCAATATTTCTGAATCGTAAAATTGAATAGGGAAAAAGACAATGGATCTATAAAAAGGTACTCACATTTTTTCAAGAAAACAAAAGAAGTACATCAAAAAGTTCACAATATAATTAGAAACACGATATCTATTTTAGAAACCCAAAACAATACGCGAGATTTAATTTGTTTACTTAACTACATTCTACCAAGCATGGGTCACTGCCATAAACGCTCGGCGGCGCGATCCATCACTAACTCATACTTGACAAACCCTGCTGTGATTCAATTTTCTAAATATGTATGTAAGTCTCATGTCTGAAAGAATACCAGTTGCCAAGTTGCCAGTATGGGATTGAGATTACATGTTTAACAAAACAGCTGTTATAAGGAGGAACAACTAGAAGATCATATTTAGTATTCTAAGCATATTTTGAGAGTTTAAGTAAATTTTCTATGAATAATTGAGTTTATTTTTCATTAATTTATCTTATTTTTTTTCTCGTGGCCACTGGAGTGGGTCAAACTGACCAAGTACCTGTACCATGCAGATGCCACTTTTAGAACAAACAGGGTTAAAGTTGTTGGAAAGAAATGATCTTTCCAGTTCGGCTTACTTTTCAAAGGTAATTACATCCTGGTTTAAGTAGTATGCATTAAAGAACCTGACTTGCATGGAATCGAGCCCTTTAACCTGCGATACCAACATGACAACCATAATTAAGCCGATCGCGCGCACGATATTAAGAATTATAGATATATATATGTGTGTGTTTCGATGCCACGTTTATTTTTTGATAAAGAAAATTGTGAAAACTATATGTACTACAAACTCATTTGGTTGCTATTGTAAAACCATTCAAAAGAATGTGATTCTTGGTAAGGTATTCATTCAACAAAATGTTAGTTTTAATATTATTTTTGAATGTACTGCAGAATTGAAATAAAATGATGAAAAGAATCTTAGATTTTTAACAGGACAAACAAGTTTATTTCACTGGGAAATATTTTCTGATTTATTTATGCTTGGATTTGATTTAAATTATGTTTGAATGTGCCAGTCCTCAATTGAAATAGATTGGACTCATTCTTCAATTTTTTATTTTTTTTTTATTTAGACTTGAAAACGTGAAGAAAGAATTGAATGTTTCGATGATAGCGATTGTACGCAGCAAAACACTATTTTTTCAGAACTAGTTTGTTGTAGAAATGGAATTTGTTGTTCAAACGAAAATCATTATCCATGGGATACGAAGGTTAGTTCAAAGAAGTTCAATTGTTTTACTTTGAAAATCTAAAGTCAGGTATTTGTTTGGTATTGCACAATCAAAACCTAATTTTGTGAATCATGAGCTACAGATGGTACAGATGGCTACAGAAGCTTATCAAAATATACTTGGTCATTACTTTTCCGACTGGGGTATCACCTCATGACATTTGAAATGAAATTAGGGTAGAGTGGTTATGTGCATGTTTGGAGAGAAATTTGTTCAAGTAAAGCCCACATTTTCAATCTCAAAAGACTCAAAAAATAAAACATTTTCGTGTTTTTGTCGACGGTTCAAAGTCTTACTTATTTTTATTCAATTTGTGACTGTTGCAAAAGGTTTTGCAAAGTTTTTCTCTTATGGGCTTAAAGTCAAGATTATAATTTTTAATTTTCAAAAATATTATCCACTATTTTTTTAATTTTTTCCATTTGAATCTGATACAGATAATTTTTACGAACCGGATCGAATCTTTCATTCCGATGAAATAACAATCTATAATCTAATATTCTGTGTCCTAAGAGCGTTATTTTCATTTTTCAATGACAAAATACAATCGAATATGGTCAAATTTACCAAAATCGACTTTATTTTATCGTTGAAAACGAAAATTTCGCTTTATTTAGCAAGTTGTTGTTGTTAAGAACGAATCACGATTAATTGGAATAATTTGTGTTTCGAATCGATTCGAATAAACGAATCAAATTACCCAGCCCTAACCGCGACCCTTGGCGTGAAATATCTTAGCTGCAAATATTCTGATGTATATGTATCAATACTGGCAAGCATGGGGTACGGCTATTAGTATCGGAACACGTTGGAGTATTTGTATCATCGATCTCATCAAATACAAACAAAATAATGACAGGATTCCACTTTTTATAGCTTTTCCAGTAAAATATGTATGTCCTATAACACAAATAGAAATAGACTGCTCGTGCCAATTTGGATGGCAACTCATCGGGCACCTTGATCTTTTGAGCTTTGAAGCATTCTTAATATATACTTTACATAAAATACACTTATTTTAGCATCATCATCACATCAAAAGTACATGAAGAGGAGGTTATCTCTTCAGTTCAAATATGTATAAATATATAAAATTCATGCATCATTGTTTTTCAGTGTTTTTCTGACAACGATTGCGCCGGAGTAAAAGGATATTTTGTGGAAGATTTATCTCTTCCACATTGCTGTAACAATGAAGAGTGTTGCAGTGATTTTCATCACGATGAAGAAAATTTTGATGCTGATCCGAACAATGATGATAAAGAGGACGATTCCCTCAAGTAATTGCATAACTCATTCACATTAGCCACATTAATCTAACAACTAAAATAATCATTACAAACCATTGTTGGGGGATGAACTCTCACGAAGTGTATGCATCTATTAACAACATTGTCGTAGACGATTTCTTTATTTGAACTAACATCGATAAGTGGAATTTAATATATTATTTTTTTAATTTTCCATACGATCTGCATATTAAAAATCACATGCGGTGAAAATTGCAATTTTTAGCATGAAATTAGACAAAATATGAGTCTGGGAGAAATTAATCGATCCAGAATGAAGATTTTCAATCACACTATGCGAGTAGCGTTCACAGATATAAAAGGACGTTCTTAAATGGAACATTGTTTTTTTTTTAACATTTACGCACGTTTTTTATTTCAGTATGAAGACAATATTTATTTCATCGTCTGTGACCATTCTGTTGATATTGGTAATAGCAATTCTAGTGTGGACAAAGACTTGTTCTACAAAATGCAAAAGAAAACAAAATCTTGATGGCCTAGGATCTCCAACGGTTCGAAGCGATTCACCGCCTACTTTTGAGGGTATATATACATTTTATGATGAAACGGAGTATTTACTGCCATAAGATGAATTATAATTTAAGTAGGGTACACTTTTTGATGGATCGCGCCATCCATCTTTGACTCCCTAACAAAACTTTTTTCCTCATGAATTAAAATCTAACGATCACAAAGACATTTTTTTACTTGCTAAAAATGCTTTAGAAATTCCTTGAGTCCTTGAGACACAACGTTTTGTAGCAGTAAATATGAGTTTATTTTTCCGTTTTCAATCCACACTTGAGTTATTTTAAAATATAAAATAATGAGATGTAATGTTAATTAATTTATATTCCAGATGTTATGCAAACATCGCCTAACATCAGTCCTTTCCTTGGGTCGTCACTCGCAGCTACAAGCGGAAATACAAGGCAAGAACAAACTCAATATGAATATACTAATCATTCTATCTCTACTGTGAGTCAACAACAGAACGACAACGAATATTCTCATCCTCCGCCAATATACCAAGATTTATTTCCAGAAGATAAAATAGATTCACATCCACCAATATATGAAGAATTAGAAAATACAGAAACTCATCAACGACAAGATCACTAAATAATTTTTTTGTAAAAATAAATTGCAGACGGACCACTCAGAATTCATTAATGGCATACATTATGGAAAATCTTGTTCCTAAAAAACTACTGTTTTTTTCTTATTTTTATTTGCTAACTTTTAAATTTTGTTGTTAATAATTGTTTTTCCCGAGATGAACATTATATTTGAATGTACTGACAGTCTGAGTACTGACAGATGTCGCAGTTGTTCGAATTTATTCGCGAAAAAGAATCCTGTTTTTTACAATTATTTACTTTTTTTAAATAGTTGGTATTAGTTGTTTTTATAATACTTTTTGCACAATATTCGGACATCGATTTTCAAAAATAAAGAGTAGAAGAGCAATTCTACGCAGTTATTAAAATTTGATCTTTTCACGCGTTGTATATTATGATGGTTATTGTGTAATTACACGATCTTGTGACAAATCCGCACTCCCGGTTACATAGGAATACTCATGAGTTGGCACAAATCCGCATCACTGGTGACATAGGAATACTTATGAGTTGTGACAAATCTGCATCCCTGGTGACATATGAATACTCATGAGTTGGGACAAATCCGCATCCCTGGTACAATAGGAATAATTATGAGTTGTGACAAATCCGCATCCCCGTTACATGGGAATACTCATGAGTTGTGACAAATCTTTATTTCTGGTGAAATAGGAATACTCATGAGTTGGGACAAATTTGCATCCATGGTGACAAAGGAATACTCATGAGTTGTGAAAATCCGCATCCCTGTTAGCATGAGGTTATCAACCCCTCTCCAATTACCCAGTTGAAAATATTTCATTCGAACATGTTTTGTCAAGCATGATTCACTAATAGATCGCGCTTCCATAGCGCAATCCATCAGTGACTCATGCTTGACAAAAAATCGAATTAGTTAGGAATGAGAAAAACTCAAAAAATCTTTTTTTTTGCTGTTTTGTCACTCGTACTTGTCATACAGCAGCAGCACACGTAGAAGTTCTATTGGTTTTGCAAACCATTTTGTAAGAATATGCCATTATATATATTTGCTATTCTCTTGATATGCGGTGAGATAAATGTTGGTTTTGATCGAAAAGTTTTGTTGTATGTTGTATCTTTTTATGAAATACTTTCATTGACGCAAGTTCATACGTGAAGATACAGAATTTAGTTTCAGTTCAAGATTAAAACTTTTACAATCTGAATAAAATTTACAATGAGTTTCATGGTCATCATCTCTAAAGTTAAACACATCAAATAACACACAATTTTTAGTTTTTCTTGTTTCTCTCTTTTCCTGCGGGCTGTCCAAGAGGGGTGATTTTTTCTAGTCTAGGTCATATAAATTTTGACAAAATAAACTTTAATATTTCAGTCCCTAAGGATTCGTAAAAAAACATACAAAAATTTAAAAATGTAACCATTATCAAACTCTCAGAAATGCATCTCCAGATTAAAGTTTTTTTCGAATTCCTGAAAATATGTTTTGGTAATGTTTATCAGTCTGACCATATTGCACAATTGTTAATATCTTTCTCTAATCCTTCGTTTATATTTTACCACTCACCAACAATAACATCTTCTATGTTTAATTTTTAATAATATACTGGTCCATATACTTGTAGCGTATATTTTTGAGACTTGAATGAACATTTCGAAAAATGGAGACATTTATCATATGGGCAGAACAAACGAATCGAACCATTGCAATACATAATGCTTACTAGAAGTTACTAGAGTCCTATCCGAGACCCTGGTACACTGTAAAAAATATTTACTGGTATTTGACCTGGCACCAAAACGGTCGAAAGGCAGTAATATTTATAGCCAAAACAACTGTAAAATTTCCCTCTATTTTAACGTATTGTAACAGTTATATTGCTGGCTTTTAACAATATTTTTTAATGTCTTTTTCCTGTAATTTCACTGTCATTAATTGTAAAATCACTTCTCTTCTGCATATGAAAAAGGCTTGCGAAATCACAGTGAGGTTACTGGGAAACGTACAGGCAACAATAAAAAACGTTTCATACATTCATTTTCACAGTAAATTCACTTTTAATATAACAATTATGACAGTATAAAACACAGCAAATTATCTTCAAAAAATTTAACATATTTTGAAAATAGCGTTGGAATCGAGGTATCGAATATTCATCGGCATAAAATGTCTTGAAAACTTGAACAAATTTTCACATTGATCTGAACCGACACGACAAAATGACTTTCAGATACTGCTTTAAACCTCGAACAGTTGTATATTGCAAGTATAGAGTAACTCATCCGAATGAATCCTCTAATTAATGCCCTGTACCAACGGCCATTTATAGGCGAAGAGGGTTAGTTATACTGGAAAGTTATGAACTCGGCCGAGTCTACCCAAGTTATTACACCCTGGGTTGAGTGACTGACATGAATTAACGAGCCAGACTCTCCGGAATTCGAACTCGAGATCTTTACCTGCGATGCCAGCGTGATATAAATTGAATGTTATATTCAGGACTCTCGCAATACCTTTTTCTCAAAAAGTTGCGTATACCTTGTTATATTTATAGTCAATATTGGAAAACGTTTGCCCGCGGTCATTAGAATAGGGTTGTTAATAGTAAATCGGCACGTTATATAAATTATTGCTAATATAATATTTATTCAATTCTTTGGATACGTGTATTGCTTTGAGGAAGTCAACTCACGATGAAGAAAATGCGCTTTGTGTGCTAGTTATTCTATATACACTGGAGATAGATAAGAAGCCTATATTATTCATTAAGGGGAATGATATGTCGACATTAGGACTGGGTAAATCGATTCGATGATTCGAATCGATTCGAGTTAGGAATTTTTCGAATCAATCGCGAATCGTTTATATAGAAACAAAAACATGTTAAATGAACTAGGATCTTATTTTTCAATTTTCAAATTTGATCAAAATCGAATGTATCAACTATAAATTTCTTCATTTTCACGATAGAAACAAGTTATAATAGTAAAGATGGAATATTTGTTATTTACATAGTGATATGATCCAATTCGAAAATATCTTCAAATCAGATTTGAATAAATAATTCGTTATTGCCCAACCCTAGCTGACATGTAATGTTCGGCGTGAGAAATTGATTGGTTGAGTCGTTGAGTAGCGCGGTTCATCTGTGTCACAGTCTCGATAAAAATCAATTTTACGATTACGATCGTTTTTTGAAAAAAATCTACTATAGGTTATAATGAAATAAATCTATAAATTCGACTTTTTGACAATTATAGGTCATTGATTTAACGCGGGGAGGTGATTTGGTATAACATAACTTTCAATTGGGATTATCCCAATTCAGAAATTTTATTTTGTCAAACATGAGCCATAGTTGAACCGCCTCTTGACGGCGCAATCCATCATTGATTCAAAATTTGCAAATCATGTTTGAAAAAACTTTTTTGACTGAAATATAATTGCTGAGAATGAACAAGAAATTAACTGTACTTTTGGACTAGCAGTGAAAAACTAATCAATCGAAGTCTGACCATTTTGTTTGCGTTGAATTTGTAAAATTTCAGGCTAATCGTTTAGCTTCTCGCTTTCTTATTATTTGATATATATCATTCTGACAGTGAGTTGTTCGGAATTATTATTGGAACATTGTAAATAAATATCTCAAGAATTTCTAAAATACTTATTTCCCGCTTCTTGGAAGGGACGAAACAACATTTTACCATTAACCAGGGCAGATATCACTCAGTGCACTTTACCATGGTGGTTTAGTTTTGTTTTGGATATTTTCCGTTCAAAGTGCACTTGCTGGTACTTTATCTTGTAGTAGGCTTTTGACATTTGAGTGTCCGTTAGTTATCTCCTTTTGGGCACTGTTTCGACTTGTGCAAAGCGAACTAAAATTAGAACACTGTAAAAATATTGCAGTAAATTAATCGACCTTTTGCAGCAATTGTATATCTTCAAAAGTCGAATACGATTCGATTGCCAAATGCCAAATATTGACTGTTAATGGACAAACCTTCGGTTCTATCAACAACCCAAAATTGGTCAAAATAGTAGATTTTGTAGTATTATTGTCAAGTGAAATTACTCTCACCAATCAGCGATATCACTTCATTATTTTTGCAGTACATATTTGAATCGAAAATATTGAAAATATTTATTTTTTATAATTACAAGATATATATTTATAGAATTTATATATTTATAAAATATTAATTTTATCAATTGTCACTAATATTTATCACTAATACTAAATTATTTTTCTATCCAGACAATGCATATTGTAGCTACCTGAAAATTGACTGTAATGCTTTTTAAGGACAATCTCCCAAAATCATTCCTCATTTATACAGTGTCACAGTTCTCAGCATGCTCGGCCTCATTCAACGGCGTGTGATCAATATGATTGGCCCTTAACTTTCTTCCCGTCTGCAAAGTTAGTCACATCGTCGCTATGTTACCTCATTTCGGAGCTTTCTGCTCTCGTTCCTCCGAACAAAAATTTTAATCGGTCCACTGAACTGGGTACCAATTCACATTTATTCACTGCGGAGGTTCCACAATGTTACAAACAGTTTAATGCAAGAAGTTTTTTCCAAGAATCTTCAAACTTCGGAATTTTTCCCTCTTACTGCTTTCCAGACCTTTCCTAGACATCTATCAGGAACAGGGATTCCTTAGTTCCTATTCCAGCATTTCATGTAGGTCTTTGCACTTTAGTGGCTTCAGGAAACTTTTCAAGTACAATTTGTCTTCTGCAACCTTTCTTTGAGCGAATTTTAATAAAAAAAAAAAAAAAAACTTGCTATAAATACTATACAAACCGTGGATATTTTAAATTGATTGTAATATTATTAACCAGTAGGGATTATGGTACTGGTTAATGAGCTATAGTGTTTTCAGCATGTATAATAAGGATGACTTAATTGAACCAGCCAGTACAGATTTCCAATCTGATATATATTATTCGTAACACTTGAAGCACATAACTGCTACCTTGACAATCGGATATAAAACATATACTATCGAACGGATATAAGCAAACTAATATATAGCACAAAGGTGATAGCGAAAAGGCGCGAATAACACTACGGAAATATCGTAACAATAGATGGCAGCTAATCATGACCAATACGACAACTGCGTAACTGACCAATATTGTTGCCCGGCTCGGTGGATCGTTCGATGTTTGACCGTTTCGCCGCCGAGCGTGCAACTCAGCAAGGATCTTCGCTGTAACATAGAACAGATTCACAGTCACCACAAAGGTCCGTGCCTAACGGTCGTTGGGTAGGTTCACGGACAGGCCATAGCAAATATTTCGATAACAAAAAGACCAATATTTTTACGTAACTAACATAATTACTTGTGGTATTTAAAGGGTAATTATACTTTCTCGGGAATATATGAATTCCACAAGAAAATTTCCATTTATTTACAGAAAACAATTAGCGACGCACAACATCGATGTTCAACTTCTCAACGCTTTCTTGTGAGTATTTATTCTCAAGAGGAACAGAGATTTGTCCAATAATATCAACCCACAAATATATGAATTGGCGTTTTTAACAATGTGTACTCAGAAGTGGAATTGCTTGTATATTGCTATAGAACTTTGATCGAAATGAGAAAATCTAGAATAGCTTGGCTACGACAACGTCATTGTATCCACACCATGCAACCTAACTCGTTTACCGCTTTTAATTGTTCGTACAACATGTACTGCTGTTTCATCGACCTTACAATTCAGAACTAACTCAAGCGTGAACTGCGCTCTATTTATGCGTACTTGTTTACCTTTGACAGCGTGCTAATGCAGCAAGATAGGATATGATATCATTTCTATCCTGCGGGAGAAGAAAGTCGAGAATACAGCTTAACCATATGGCGAACCACGACATCTCGTGCAGATACCAGTTCCGAATCGGGGTGAAGGTTTTTGATTACCGTGCACCGGCGAGGCGTCCAGCATATAATCATTATCCCTAACGGGATTCGAACCCGCGTCATGAAGATCAGAGATGAGTATCTTGAAGCGTATTCCTAATGCTTTACCAAATGAGCTAACCGGCCACTCAGTATTGAGATATATGTTACTATTACTGAATCAAGATACTAAAAATATCATCAGTTATTACTGTTCATCGTCATTGCTTCGTTGGATGGCTACTTAACAAGCTCGTAATCACCTCATGTTTAGCGAATCCTTCTGGAACAAAACAAAATTACATCTTCTGTGTCATATAAATCAAAATATAATACGCTACGAAATTAACCACGGAATTCTCTACACATCCCCGTTGGAATTATCCGGCCCTACCTTCCCTAAAAGCCTATATTCAGTTCTGAGTTGCTTGGTATTTATTTTTCCTCGAAGCAGTACTTCAAGATTAGCAAGCAATAAACAGCAAATTTTCTTTGTGGGCATGCCTACCTCTTGAGGCGTATTGTGACAGTTTCAGAATCGCTAGGTGGCAATGAAGTGCAATGCTTTATTTATTTATTTTTTTTTTATAGCCACTTCTTTGAGTGGGTCACCCTGTACAAGGCCCTGTAACAGCGGCCACTTATAGGCGCACAGGGTTACAATTACTGGAAAGATATGATCTTTCCCTGTTCGGCTTAGCCTACCTAAGTTATTACACCCTGGGTTGAGTGGGTATTGTACAATTGGACAATTGGACCTCAAGAGGTAGGCATGCCCACAAAGAAAATTTGCTGTTTATTAAACGTTAATTAGATACGTTTCAAACTTTGTTGGGTCTCACTGATAGTTGAAACATATGCCATTGATACCGGTAAGCAATGCCACCACTCGTAGATTCAAGACTTGAATTCAGAATATTTGGATACGCGTATTGTTTGAATACATGCGTTGATTCAAATTCCATTAAAAGCTCAAGCACCTGAAAGAAGCAACGCACCACTGATATCACAAAAAATAGGGCTGCGATATTTCGGAAAATATTTCGATACAACCTTTAAATCCATCTACGGAAATTCACTCAAAGCAGGGCGGAAAGCAGTGCTTCAAGAGAACCAACCAAAATTCGAAAACGTAACAAAAATTTTTTGAAAATAGTGAACCACCCACAAAAAGTATTTTGATAAACTTGCTGAATGCGTTATAGACTATTCAATATGTATTTAAAAATTCCAATTTGAAAGATTTTTTTTTATCCTATTTATCGTCTATCTTGTGAAAAATTTATATTTAGCTCGTTTGTATTTTTGCTTATTCACTGGTCATTCACTGGACATTATTCTGGAAAATATCAAATAGATTGCTTTTTTTTACTCAAATCTGAGAACTAAAATCAGTTCCAGAAAACATATAGACCGTGTTCAATAAGATCAATAACAATTCTGGATCAGTTGAAAAGTTTTTGCATCGTAGAACTGAGGTTGACATCCTAGACATGCTTGACAATGTGCATCAGGATATTTGGACAAGAAGCTCCAATACATCCTCTATCACATGTTTGAGTTAATTGTGAGTTGATTCCAGGTTGACAAGTTGCTGTAAAATATGTTTCAGTCAAATAAATTGTTAGTGAAAACGTACGGAGAATGAAACATTTGATATAAATATTTATTTTTTTTTAAAAAGATGTCTAACAATATTCAATGTAATAAAGTAGACAATTTCCACAAATAATTTACTCGTATCTGACCTGTCTTTATACTTTAATTAATTATTTTATATCTTCACATCATCAACATAACAATAACATAACAATTATTGTTCAACTTCAACTTTTTGCCCTTCACTCTCGATTACCCCAACTTTTATCAGGCCGTGAAGCATAGTAAAAAGATACAATTTTACATACCGGTCTGTTTGCATGGTACTCGACTTCCGACAATATTGTAAAAGTAGAAGAAACATCCACCACAACAAGATACACCACATTGAGCTTCAGGAGAAGTTAAACATTTAATTCCATTGCACATATGCGCTCCGCAACTTGGGTCCGGTGGCATATTTACAGGACATTGACCTGGTTACGGCGAAAATAATACATAATTATTTTAAGTAAACTTCCCAAAAGTATGAAAAACAAGTATTAACATAAGAATTGCCGTGTTATGTTGTTTAAGGTTATATCTCGTTATCTATAAAACTCCTTCGAGTAGCGTATGATTCATTGATTATTTGTTGATATATGGATATTGATATTGATATAAATATTGAAATGTTTGGATTGTCAAACGCTTCCATCTAATGAACATCTCAAACGTCGTTTGTGAAGAAATTTGTCTCGAATAAATAAGTTGAATTACACCGGCGGGTTATAAGTGTATTGGATCGAATAAAAAATGAAATGAGTTATTAACTGTCATAGCTTTATTATCTCGTGCAACTTTGTATTAAGCACATTCTGATAAAAGCAAATTATTGATGGATTATGCCTCAGCGCCACTGGCGACTCATTCTAAACAATCATCCTCAGACAAATTCCAACTGATTGGGATTACTATATAATATTCCACTTACAATAATGCAATGATATATCGTATGCCGGATATTTTGAATTATAAAATATTCCTCTACATCCACATCCTGGTCTGCATAATGCATTGAGATTTCCTGGACATCGTGAAACAGAACATGCTGGAGCGCTACAAAGTGGACATTGTGGTTGAAGTGGGATACGGCGAGGTGGAGGAGAACGACGTGGAGGGACTGGACGTTGTCGTTTTCCCATTGTTGCGAGTAGAAGCAACAATGTTGTTTTATCAATTCCTGAATAAATAAATTTAAGGGACAAGTAAAAATACACCGTAATCGTGGATAGTTATCGAATGACCACATAGCAAAAATTACACTACATTAGGTACATAAAGCAAGAAGAGATAATTAATGTTATAAAAATATTCTCTGAGCTAATTTAGAAAAGTACTGAGTACATTAGCAAAGAGTTTAAACTATTATAGGGACTTTTTTCTATACCATCATTATATTCAGCAATGTAATACATTCGTAATTGGTAATATCGTTATTAATTTTAACCTTTCTTAGTTTTCTTTGATTTTTTTGGTTTAGGTATACAAACTGTTCCACATCTGTTAGGACAACATATTTTTCCTTCACTGCATTCATAGTTTTCATCACAATCTTCATCACATGGTACTATAGCATTCACTGAAGGACATTTTTCATCAAAATCTGAGGCAATACAAAACATGGCAATGTATAAAAAAAAGCTATGTGATAACAAAGCTCAGGAACATCAAACAGCAATTCATAGTAAAATAAAATATTAGCAGTATTTGAAACTCTATCCAGCTGCGAGATTTGTTTTGATTTTTGTCACGCAACCCATGTGGAACCTATGAATTACTGATGAAATTATGGCGCGTCGATACGAGGGTGTGAGTAAAAGTGCATAGAGACATCTTCATTTTCCTTTGAAGCCGATTTCGCCCATTTATTTTATCCATTTCGATACACGTATATCTTTGATCGAATTTTATTGAATTCGAAAACTTGAATGTTTAAATAGTATTTGGTTTACTTAATATTTCACATAAAATATAGCTATTGCACTATTTTTGACCCGTGAATAATTGATAAAACATCATCATCATAAACATTTATGTGAGATTACATCTATGTGAGACAACCTCAAAGCTTAATATAGCTCGCTTCAGACTTAGTTTACAAAATTGAGCATTTTAAGATTTGAATTAAATTTTTTTTAACTATCCGTTTTGACTGCAGGGGGTGTTTAAATTACCTATCGGTGCATCTCTGTCCGAAATTTTATTTTCAATGTATATAGCAATGTTGGAACAATATATCTAGCGACAAAAAAATTCTGGGGCGTATGTGTTTCAGACTTTATTAATTTCTTGCTTTCCTGAAGGAATCACTCCATAGCATTGGAAAACAGACTTTATCTGTTCTAAAAAGAATAATCACTCAATTTTGTTAGTTGAACATTCAAACAACAAAAATAAGGAGCACTACATACTATAAAAAGGGTAGGAACACTTACATGAGCATTTTGGTGTCGGATGGGACCACTTTTCTGTTGCCAAACATGTTGTTTCTTTTGCCCCGATTAATTTTCTGGGGTAATTGCATTTGAATCTATAATTAAAAAATATTTTAATTGATAAAAATTATTAGTTCATATTCCAAAATATTTTAAAACATTTCAGAGACTGCAATTCGCATGAGTTATTTTTTAAGACGTGTGGTATTTTCAAGCATGCGCCACAGACTAGTCGCGCATCGGCGGCGCAATACACAAGTGCCACATAATTGGCTAAACCTGCTTGTGCAACAATTTTCAACCGATCATCAAAATATATTTGGAAGTATTCGAGCTAGAGTGATAAGTGTTAATAATTGATTCAAATTGATTGATTGATTGATTTTGTTAAAGAAAAAAGCAAAATATGTTAACATCTTACTCGCATGTGCTTGCATAATTTGTTTTCTCTGGGCATATAACTCTTCCATTTTCCAACAATAATCCCTCACAAGTTATGTCTGTATTAAATGTGTTGCAAAATTATATATTATTTAAATTTAAAGAAGCAACGAAGACGAGCGTACGATTCAATGTTGAAAAAAGATAAATTATTTAGTCCAAATATCATGCATTAATAAACCCAGTAGATATAATATTTGTTCTGAAATTTTAAATATGTTAAATGAAATTCATAATAAATATTGTTGTAAATAGGGAAATGCATTTTACGTCCAAAGTGATATGGTTCATTTATGATCATCAATAGCACAAGGTATGGTATTTGCCGACGAATTTGATTTCAATACAATCGCAAAGATGTTTTTATCAATGTTTTAAGGTTAGTTTCCCCAGACAACATTTGAGGGAAGGTAAACTCAATTATATTTAAAGGTATTTATAATCATATCAAGGACAAGACAATCAGAACTTTTGCCACGGTTTGCCCGCGTTTTGCCGACGCGATCCAATAGCGACCGACACTTGAAAAAACATGTTGAAATAAATTTTTTGTGACTATGAGAAAGCGAGGCGAATTAACCATTATGTCAGTTTCTACCAAAACTCCTTAGAAAACACACCGCACTTTTTTCTTGAATTTACTTTGAATTTTTTCATAAAATCCACAAAACGGAAAAAAAAAGACTTTTTAATTCGTTCACTTATATAGGAAAAACGGAAAAATGTAAAATAAAAAAAAGCTATTCTTATTAGATACCCTTGCAAGTTGGCATGTAATTATCCCAAGTCCCATCAGGATCCGCATTTCAGTATGGGTGGTCCTCTTAATGTGTATCCATCAAAACAGTAAAAGCTAGAAAACATAATTGAAATACTAATACTACCATGCATATGTAGTTTAAGTCGAACAATTTATAACTTATTCAACGCATACACGTTTGCTTTCGATGTAAACAAATCAAATATTTTTCAAATGAAGCAAAATGTGATACATTTTTGTCACATTGCAAAGTGTATTTTACTCTTATTCGTTACGAAAACTATTTCGTAAATTCAAGTTACAAAATTGAAATGTTTTTTAAGTTTTAGACTTTTTTCCGATCCCGATCCAAAGCGAAGAACTTCACTGCTCAGGGCAAACCTTATTCGTTGTTATTTTGTATAAATTACTGAGATCAAATTATCACGAATATTGTTGAATGTACTATTTTCACGAAACAAACTATTTCGTAAGATTTATACCTACAAATACTTGGATATCCAAAATCTTTAGGTACGCATTTCATTTCTCCAGGTTGTTGCTTGAAATCCAGTTCTTCGCATATGATTCCTAAATAAAAATATAATATATAAAAGTAACTATTTGGTCATATGGCCAGTACAGGAGTTTTTGAACATATCTGCGCAAATGTCTCCCCCTATTTTTCGTTCCCAAAGGGATCTTTAACACGTGGGAATGGATGTGATACGGAACGTCTGATTCATTACCACATGTGACATCAAGGGTTTAAATCATTCCTTCTCAGTGAACCTTAAAACAAATTTTGATGCCACGCAGAACTATACCACTTAATAAACATCGAAGAGGTGATTGATTTAAGTATCATTATGAACTAAATTATATCCATAACATGCGATTGTATTCGGATGAGAAAAAGGATATTCTAATTGCTTTCAAATCTTTCAAATCAATAATATTGTTCCAAAAAAACTCAAATCTGTCACTGAACGTAGCATAACTATGAAGCTCACATCCAAAGTTTACATAGTATCCGTCCTTATGTGATCAGATGCTAAGTGAGCAAATTTTTACGTTGTTTTCCGAAATATGTCCAAATTCATCATCAGTCTAACAGAGTGTGCTATTGGTCAATCGAGTGAGTTTGATCGCATTGTATATAAAAGGAAAATGTTTTTTAAATATTATGTGACTCACTCATACCACGAAAATAGAATATTTGAATTCTCCACTCTCCTCGGATGCGCATTTTTTTCAATAAGTGACACAATGAATTTGACCATTGGTGAATTGCCCATACCTAGTTCGATGTGTCTTTGGAAATTAACAAGAAATTTAATGAGCCATCATTTAATGAAAGTTTGGGTAATAATGGTAATAGTTCGTAAACCAATATATGCATATTTTTAAAAATCACCTGACCGCAATTTAAAGCGCATGCTATATAAATCTCTGCGACGACAAATTAAAAACTCTCTATGACAAATCAGTGGGTCGATAATCAAGGGCATGGCATTTTAACAATCAATAAAAAAATCAAATATCAGATTCACTTTCACACACAAAGGTCGCATCACTCCATTTTCATCACTCATACATTCTGAATAGGCATCTCCGGTGCTCTTGTATCGAATTTCGCAATCAGGGCTGAAAATATAAATTTGAAAAAAATATATCTATTTTTTAGATTTTAGATTTAGTAACACAGTTACATTAATTAATAAACAGTTTCGCGAAATCAAATGTTTGGTAAGGCCAAAGGCGGTGTCTATAAGGGACCAACTAACCGTCACCAAAGAACTTCTAAAAGATGAATTAGCAGCAACTATTGGATACACACATGATGTGTGATGCAGCATGAATCATTTTTAGGTTCTTATGGCCACAACACTCCATAACTTGAAGCCATTTCAATCGGAAGTATTGTTTTGCGTGAATTATGAATAACAGATGGACCGCGTCTCGGTAGCTTAACAATGCTTGCTATTAAAATATTTTTGTCTGAAATAGGCACTTATTATGACTTCAATGTATTATAATCACATGTATAAGATTGCCCAAAGGTTAACTTTGTATACATCTCAAAATAACCAATTTATTTTTGCTGCAGTGGGTATTCTTTCTACAATAAAATCTGTTAAACATTTTACAACCAAAAACATTACAACCGTTTTTTGGAGCATATAAATCCTCTTCATAGTCCACAAACACGGATTGCAAGGCTAAGCTAACCTGCCTCTAGTCTATACTTGTTCAATCAAATTACGTTTGATATTCTAAAATTTCTTTCGACGAGACCAGTTTGCGACTTTTTAAACGCGTGGCTAGAGGACTATCACCAAAGGAAATTTGAGCATTTGCGAGTTGCTACAAACCCACAACATATTATCATGAGTAATCTAGTACATGTTTAAGTACACCAACCTGCATCGTCCTCCGTATTTTGTGTTATCACAATATGGTTTTCCATTTGAAAAAGGCGGATAACTTCCACAATCAACACCTGAAAATAAAATTTTTAAACAAAATAATTTTTTCATCAAAATGAATATTATAAATCGATCAGTCCATTTTTGTGTCAAAAAAATTAATTTAAAAATATTTTTTTATTGGGCCTATAGATCGTTAATTTTCTATCGATTATCGTGTAAATACTAATGCTGTCGATCCCTAAAAATTTACAGAGACAACTCAATTACCCATTTCATTTCCAGTACTTTATCGACTTTTGATTCATCTAGGTTCACTATTTGTCTAGTAACATTATTAAAATAAAAACTACTATTTAATAATTTAAGTATTTACAAAACTTTGTCTTTACTTGGTTTAGTTCAAAAGTAAAAATCATAGTTTGCCCCGGTTTTCAAGATAACACAGTCTAAAATCAAATCTATAACCTTCTCAGGAAAATACGTAAATAATAAATAAATCATGGCAAGAATCCGAGAGTCGAGGCTCACAATAAAAAAGTATGGATCACTGATGGAATCCGCCGTTCAGGCGTTTTTCATTTATGGCACATGCTTGGAAATAGAAAATCTCTAATTGAAAAGATGAAGAATTTTTGCTCTACAAAATGTCATTTAAAAGTAAATCTGATTCTATATTTTTAATAAAATAATTGTTTAAAAACTGTACCATCAGTCATCTCAGTTTGTTTTATTAATAAATACTCACTTTTACATTCTGTTGGCATTGAACCTGACCATGTTTTATCCAGTTCACAAGTCATTGTTGATCCCGGTGGATAAGGTACAGTTCCCGTTGGACATTTGAAACTAAAAAACATATTTAATGCTGAAAGTTATTTTACCGGTTTCACAACAAATTGAAAATTGGTTTGTGGAAGTAACTCATCAATGTGATCACTTATGATCACGTGATGGAAATTTCAACTCAAAAAATCTGAAGGTTCGAAATACAGCTACTAAAAATAAACAATACTCCTTCACTATTTATATTAACTTTAGTGTGTTTAGTAGCCAAAACGCGAAAAGCATGTCTTTTCGGCAAAACTTTCCAAGTTTCTTGAACTGTTCTCGGGAGGAATGAGATACCCCTTAAGTTGATCCATAAAAAAATGGAATAGAAAAACTGCAAATTTTTTATAAATAATTTTAATCATACTCGCATACGTCTTGGTATTTACGTTCACCGCAATCAATATCTCCGTGATCAAATGTTACTTCTTCACATTGAAAATCTAAGAATCGTAATTTAAAGTAGAGGTTATGATTAATGAAATCAGAACTTGCTAGTGTGTTAGAAAGGGACTAAAAGACTCGGCTGGTGGTTTAACGATTGCCCGTCGCAGATGCTACTCATTGCACTCCAATATAACGGTACAGTTATGCTCGAGATGTTTTCCTACTAAATTGCTGTTACTAATTTATATTTGACATACCCCACTGCTGTTTAGAGGACGTTGGTTTCAAAATATTTTGTCAAGCATGAGCCACATATGACCCATGCATTACACGCCGATCCTTTGTCAGTGACACATATAAACTTAACCAAACATATTTGAAAATAATTTTTTTACTTGGGTTTCTTTTGTGTTCTACTTCTACTCTTGTTGAGAAAAATTTATTTCGATAAAAAGAAAATGGTAATAAAATACCATTGACATTTTTTATCAATTTTGGGTTAAAGCACTTTTGAACCGATTAAAAAAGAAGAGAAGCAAATGAAATAAACTTTTACTCCAAAAATCTTTCGAATAATCCGAGCTTTCCAATTTTTTTTATTTTGTCATGCATGAGCAACACATTAACCACGCCTCAGCAGCGCAAAACAGTTGTGACTAGGGTTTAAAATATAACATATAGGGTCAATATTTTTTGACTCACAGTTTCACAGTAAAATAATTTTTGCTAAATTTGATTTTCTTGAAAAAAAAACTTTAATATTTATTTGTAAATCATCTATATCAAAGTAAATAATAAACTCTTCAGTGTTTATCGATATTGCCAATAAGAAATGCACCATAGTATATGTTTCAAACCTGAACATGTAGGTGGAGGGGTTGACCATGTTAGATCTTTTTGGCACCGTAAAGTGCACTGAGTTAGGTGCACTTTCTGACACTGGAGAACCAGATGTTATCTCCTGTTCAAGTGGACATCTCAATCTGTAAAAGAAAATAAATGAATTGTTATAAAAATGCAGTAAATTTATTATTAATTCGCTGTAATTCTGTATTTCTAGAATTCGAAAACTCTGTATTTGAAAACAATTATTACAAGCATGTGCTATCGATGTAACCCACCTCGACGGTGTGTTCCGTCAAACTTCAATAATTAGTCAAAAATCAATTAAATCCAGTAAAAGTGCTTTAAATTGCAGTGACTAAGCTTTATTTTTTAGATAGTTGTACATCATCTTTTTTTAGATATTTATATCGGGTATTATATAAGTTCACGAAATCGTAAACCTTTGCCTAATACACATATTTGTATTAGATTGTTCTAATCAGTGTAGGTAATGCGTCATTATCTATTTCCGCTAAAAGTTGGCATATCTCGTCTCGACTCGTTCTTGTGGGTTACATTTCTTAGAGAAGATCATACGCTATACGTTATACAACAAATCACAATTTACAACAATGGCATTATTCTTATAATTATCTTTCAATGTTTATATGTTTGTTTGATTTTAATCTTTTTGCCTGAAATCAACGTCATAAAACGCAATTCACAAATAAATAAATGATCCTACTCACGCGCAAACTGTTCCAGAAAAACGGCTGCCCTCTGGTCGACAAGCAATTTTACCATTAAATTGAATCTCATCACATTGGGCTGCAGCTAAAGAGATATTTATTATCTTGATCACAAGTTGATATTTTATATTTCACTTTCGAGATTACAAGGAGATTTTTGTACTTTTGAATTTTGACATGTCTTTGCTTGCTCAAAAATATAAACACAAAGAGTAGATTACCAAAAAGATGGTCTTACATATGTTTCATGATATAATCCGCAGTGCTTTTGCAGTATTACCTCAACCTTAACATATGCCACTATTTGGTCCTGGGAAAATACCACTCATTGGAATTTAATATAGAAATTCGATTCTGACTGGAACGTTCGCATATTTGGTGCAGTTACGGTTACTTACATGTGCATTTGCTCTTTTGCATATACGTGCAATGGAAAATATACATAGTAATATAAAAACGTTAGTACGCTAGGGTCGAATTGAGCTCACATCAAGTTTCGATGTCTTTTCCGATTTATACATTTAATTTTTAGCTAAGTATGGACATAGATGGATTGCGCCTAGGCGGTGCAATTTATTGGTGTTTAACACAATAAATTTGTGTATAAGTATATGCAAATTCCCAGTCCAAATCTTGGATGTTCAGACTGTCTGCTATTTAAGTGAAAAAAAATTGTTCACCAACATTTTTTGGTTTGATGGAATAGTTGTCAATGCCAAATACCCATTATTAAAGCATTACCTAATTTACAAAAATTAAAAAAATCGACTTAAATTATAAATGAGGTTTCTGCTCTAAGTCGCGTCATTATATGAACAATTTGTACTTTTTCGGAAATTATCATGCTGTTGGTCGTTCGCCCATGAGTTTGGCCGGGTAATTTAATTCCAAGATTGAAATAAAATTATTCTAATCATTAGTGAATCGGTCGTAGTCATAGAAACAAAAAATTCAAACCGCTTTTAGATTTGTTATGTTTTAACGGCGAAATATATCTAAAATAATTTGTGTATTGATTTATTTCGATAGTATCGTTAGCGCATAAGACTAATTTACGAATACGAATACGCGCCATTTTTGTTTAGATAGGATTAGCGCTTCGATTTGTGCAAACAATATTTGGATCAAGTTAATACTCTAAATAATTTTGTTTTCCCGAAAAAATTGAAGTATTTACACTGTATACATTTTGACAACTAAATGAGGTAACGATGCTATCTATTTAAAAGTAACATTAAACAGATTGCAACACGTACATGAAGATTAGATAAGTAAATCTTACAGACATAAACATTCATAAACAATGTGTAAGGAAGCAGAAAAACCTCCGTTTTCCATTAAATTAATTTGTTGTTGATGAAATGAAACCACAAAAATGCACGTCTTGACACAGGTTGTCATCATTTTCATCAAAATTCATTTTTTTCGATTTTTAGAACTACAGATATCTGCAAATTAGTTGTAAATATTCGCGTTTTAAAAATTATCTTGACTCGGCTTCTTTTTTTATTTTATATAAATTTATATAAATCGTATTTTATATAAAATGACAGTCATAGCATGTGTGTTTATCACGAGAGTTCTGCAAGTGCATATTGGACTGCAAATGCATAATGCGATGTAGGGCGCTTCTGCATTCGTTTTCGAAAATATGTTGGTAAATTTCTTTCCTATTATTCAGTGATTTAGGTCGTTTATTTACAATCTGGCTATCTAATTTATTTTGTGTGATTGGTAATATTTGTGTAACTAGCTAACTTTATACTCCATCAATAAATCAATACGATTTTATTAGCCAATAAGGCGAAACGAAGAAATGCAAGGACAATTACAATGATATTGAGCGATATAAGTTGAAAAAATATTATAAATAGTGTCAAAAATTATCGATTATGAAACAATATACATTTGCATATACTGGACACGATAACGGCGAAATGATCGCACGGTCGTTGATGTCAGCGCCTACCTATAAAATAAAGGCTATGCTGTGCAAAACGCTAATATGCAACTTTAAAAGCTAGAAAGAAATAAATCTATGAACAATATGAGCTTACCTGTTTTCTTTACTTAGCCAAAATGAGTGGATGCTAGTTGGGGCTAATAAGCTAACACTGGTAGTGCTGGGGCGCTAAAAATGCTTGTCAGTTCTTTTTTTACGAAACTTTAAGCAAAATGTTCAAAAACTGTGGAAACCAGTGGCTACGTAGTGCTGAACCATAGAAATGGTAGATGTCATACCAATTTTGTAACGGTAACTAGAACTAATCTGTCAATGGTATGATTTGTTGACATTCCTCTTCAGGATTAAATTATGAGGAGTTCACAACTGAAGCAAAATAGTTATCAGGCTGGCTGCGCGAGCCAGCCCATACTGGCAAGTTTAAAAACTCTAGATTACTGGAAAAAATGTTCGAGACAAGAATAACTCTTCTCGGGAGAGCGCTACGTCACGAGGTCCCCGCAAAACTTAAAATTTTCACTCGGAGATCGTTATTAACCTTTATTTTTATTTTCTTATCACTCTGTAACAATTGCGTGAATAATAACTTTTTGCCTGATGCACTCTGAGCAAGGCAGGAAATAGTGCCTAAAAAACGGCCACTATTAGCGCAAAGAGTCACTAAAATCTTAAGCATCAGTGACGGCACTTTGAATGAAGACATTCCATGCACAACTTGAACGTTATGGTTTAATATATTGAATGATATCTGCCTTGCTAAACGAAAAAATGTCCATCAAATCATGTATAAAGTTACAGGTATAATTGCTATATCTGAAAAAAATTCATTTAATATTCATTTTGAGAACTTAGAAAGAGTACTGTAAAAGTCTTTTGGCTGAAACAGTTTTACCAAGAAAGAATTTTCCAAGAATTGCTATTTTATTTAGATCACTAAAATGGCTTCTTCTGGTATATTGTAAACAATGAGGGCAAATAAGAAATCGAATACACACCTTTTTCACAAATGAATTTCCGTTTTGAAGAGCAACCCCTATTGTACCATCCGTCATATAAGCCATCCGACTGACTTGACTTGATTTCAACACAGAAATCTTTGGAACCAGTCGGTTCACTTGGAAACCAGTCCACGAAATCATAGCTGGAGCCGTCAGTCCATTTGTACATACCTATTAGTTACAGATAGAAATTGTTTAAAAACTACATCAACAATTACAATTCGAATATTTATTGTTTCGTTTGAGAAGGAAGATGAGTGCTTAGGACTGAATAAATCACCAATATTTCATAATATGAGCAATATACTTTTAATTAACAAGGTAACGGGTATTTCATCTGAGCCACAGCGAGCAACAAATTAAAAGAACAATTGTATTTTTTTGAAATGCTTAATAATTATTTATATATGTTCATATAAAAAAATTTTAGCATCAAAATTTACTCAGAACAAGGCTAAAAGAGAGTTTTTTCTATTTAAAAAACGTCTTAAAAGCACTAGTGTCATAAAAGAGCTACATGCAATGCAGGATTGATAAGTGAATGACCCACTTCTCTGAAGCAATTATTATTGACGCGAGTTTTGAAGCCCAGCAGTTCAGCATGACAAGGAAAACAGTGGAAAGTAATTTCAGAGTTTAGATTTTCCTGGGAAAAAAACGTCATGCATGAAATTCCATGCATGGACCTGCATTGCGCATAGGCGAGAATTGGAAGTCAATTAAATGGACGGGTTGATTATTTTGTTTGGAAGGACGGGGGAAGAGAACACTCTTGAACAAAGTCTAATATAATATGCATAAAAAATGAAGAAACTAAGACACTCATATGTGATAGCATTACTCAACGAAGGGTCGAATTATCGATTTTTTCATTTTTTATTTAAACTCACTCAGAGTAGACTACTGAGACGAATTTTAAGAGACTTGAAAAAGAGTCATTCAAAACCACTATTGTGCAAAAAGCTACATAGGAGCGAAAGTAAAGACCTAGAAAAATTTCAATCCCATAAAATACTTACTGACTTGAGCTCAAAAATCCACGTGATCGAGTAAATAACGTGAAGGTTATTCTGCGTATGGTTTAACGAGTTTGGCTTGAGACTTTCCATGTATTATGAATTTGGATGTTTGTGAATGCGCTTTTGTTAATCGTTAGTTTTAACAATGTGACTGAACGGATAATTGAATAACAGAAATGATCAGTCAACTACAGGGGTCGAATGCACTTTTCTAAAACTGATAATAAATCGCCGCTTCATATAACCATTTACAATTACATAGGGGGAGTTAAATAGACTTAAAAAGTCGGTTTTTGTTAATTAGGGGCTGTTGATGTAAAACACCACCAACGTGCGGTCTATAATTGATTTAAATCTCGTCAACAAAGAAGTTTCAAATGTTGAGACACCCAACTGCTGCAAATGGCCACCGAAATTCCCGTACTCTTCCTTATTGTGTTAAGTAGGAGAGACTTCAAACCTGCTGTCCTGTTCAAACCAATCCACGCTTTGGATGGATAGATAAGTTGTTTGACAAAATTATTCTCCTCAGGAGAAGTGATGCTTGCAAGATGTCCACTTGCTTTCTGACATTCTGACTCCGCGCGACTGAAAATTAATTATAATATTGAATTCGATCAAGCAGAAACCAATACCTCCCAGATAAAATTATAGCTAATTATAGAAGGGCTTTGATCTCGGTGGGAAATCAGCTTCAGCGCGACCGGAACAAATGTGATTGTCTTGAAACACATATTAATAAGAAAAGACGCAGCAAATATTAAAAAGTTACTGATCCTACTTATTTTTAAGGGAAGAATTCTCAAGACTCCTATGCTTTTTACTATCGTTAAATCTTTATAAAAAACTCTTCGTGCCATTTCCTGATACATTTTTATAGCCACTTCTTAGTGCTGACCACCCTGTCGAAGGCCCTGTAACACGGCCACTTATAGACGGACAGGGTTGCAATTGCTGGAAAGATATGATCTTTTCCTGTTCGGCTCAACCTACCCAAGTTATTACACCCTTGGTTGAGTGGTGGGCATGGATAATCGAATCGGACTCGCAGGGACTCGAACCCGAGATCTACTTCCTTCCTGTCAATCCATGCATCATAATTCCTAACACATAAAGCTGTCAATAATAACAAGCCAAAATATTTTTAATTTAACAGACTCAAAATTCAGAAATTTATTGACAAAAAAAGTTTAATTTTAGAGGGTGACATTCTTATGGAGACTTTTTTCCGAAAGAGTTTTATATTCGAATCTTTGCTAGACATTTTTCCTACGTTTAATGCAAGAAACCGAGATATCGAATGTTCAATTAGAAAACAATCATTGTTATTAATAATATAATTTATTTATAATTCTTACGCCTTCTGTATGGCATTATTCAACCAGAAACCTTTTGTTTGAGCGTCTTTTGGATATGGTCAAGCATAAGTCACAGATGAACCGCGTCTCGGCGACGCGATTCATCAGTGACTCAGGCTCGACATTTCTGAGTAAGTATATTTGTCTACAGTATTAGCATAGGATTGGCTTTTTCGTCTAGTCACTAGTTCTTGATAAAAAGTGCCGCCCAAAACGGTCTATCAACAGGCTATATCTGGAATGAACTTAATTATTAAGATAAATATATAGAAGGACGTTAAATTACTGAAATGGTAAATTACCTTAATTTTGTCACAGATTAGTTAACGAGTAAATGTATCAACTTACGCGTGGTTGAGTTTTTGTGTGAATAACCTGTAGCAACTAGTTTGGTAAAAAAGCCAATCGTCATCACAGGAGCTATCTGACATATCTATAAAATAAAGGAATTGTGAGGGGACAAAATGTTAAGTATATTTCTGGGCGGTATATTTAATACACATGAAAAGGCAAATAGAAAATACATATCGAACAATCGCTTTACCTTGTTTGAGAAAGGCCTTTTTCATACAAAAAAGTTTTGTTTGTTTGTTATCTTTCGAACAAGTTTTGATAAAATATATCGTATTATTTATTCGACAGTTATCCAGCAATGACTATCATGATCGAGAAATTTAAATTATAAATATGTGGAAATGTAGAAAGCGGTACGAATCCCATAAACTGCTTGTTTTATATATTATCCTTTTGTCAGCATATTTTTGGCTGACAATATATTAATACACACATGACAAATAATGTAAGTGATTTTTATGCTTACATAGATTAAAGAATTGTTTGGACATATCAAACGAAGGTGAGGATTCTGCTTTATCGTGTGCAGATTTTTTTTGTGCAAGGTCATTATTAAAATAGGAAGCCCTGAACATCGGTTATAACACCACTCACGACAAAATAATACACAGTTTCACTTCACCCCTCGCACCACCAAAACAATGGAACATGTCTCTACATCTTTAAGCCTCACTCGGCACTGGACGACTTGCCCAATGTTGTAAATAAATCTCATCTGCTTCCTATAAGGTATACTCGTAACGGCCTCCAAGTTTGGAGAAGGCCATTTAAATAGCGATCGTTACAATATACATATCCCAACCAAACAACTGTCCGCGTAATCTTCTCGTATCTAATCAGCGCACATCCGAGATGTTTAGCTCGAAGCGTAGTTCGAGCGCTTTACCGAATATGCCAACTGCACATCGAATCAGCAGGTTTAGAAATCTGCTGAATTATTTTTTATGCTCTGTTTAAATTACGTGGTCCGCCGATGCAAAATCAAGAGGCGAGTGTTATAATATTCTATATATCTTCCCCGAGAGATCATTCCATAATTTGAATTTGTTTAACGTAGCTCAATTATATACACCATAACAAAAATGCAACAAAATCACTCATCTTCAACCTTAATTTTAATCGGCGGTTTTGAAAAAAAATCAGAAATTACTTTTGGGCCTAATATGGGGTGTTGATGGAACCCACTGCAAAGCTGCGGTTCATCAACATTCCATAATTGGCATAGATCTCATCAATATGGCCGTTTTTTCAACTTTGGAAATATACAATTACGGTAAAGGACCAGTAATTTACTACACTTTTGTTACAGCGAAATTCTAAAATTTGAATGAATTAGATACAAAGTTTCATATTCAGCGTGCAGATATATGAAAATGTATTTAAATAATTAGCGATATTCTAATTAATTCCATATAACGCGCTCAATGCCATTAATCTTTTTCTGCACAAGATATACAGTGGGATAATGTATTATACTTAACAATATATTCACAATAACTGCACTTTTCAAAATTTTCTTTTTTTCTTAAATTACTGCCTTGCTAATGAACGTTAATACAAGTATGGACTGCTGAATGACCACATCTCAAGTTGTGCCTTCAATAATTAACACATTTTATTTCGATTTCACCAAATAAAATCCCAGCCAAATAATGGCGATCTATCACGAAAAAGCAGTAAATTTTCTTTTATGTGGCAGTAATTTTTCTCGATAATATGAAATGAATTTATAAAATCGATTTGCATGGTGCAATACCGAATCTTTTTAAATTCGAATCTGATTCGAATAATTTTTTCGAATCGGATCGAATCGCCAATTCTGTGTAAATAACGAATATCCCATTTTTACTATTATAACTTGTCCCCATCGTAAAAATAATAAAATTCATAGTTTGTAGCGTATTTTCTATTCCCACTAAAAGCAACAATTTTTATATTTTAACGACGAAGTATAATCGATTTTGATCAAATTTGACCAAAATTGATTACATTTCATCGTTAAAAATGAGCAATCCTAGTTTACTAAACAAATTTTTATTCCTATGAACGATTCAAGATTGGTTCGAATGAATTCGAATCGAATCGATTCTAATCACCGAATCGTTTGCCCATCCCTAATCCATAGACCATTATTCACGGAAATATCGTCAGCAATGTGGAAACAAAATTTTGTAATTACACAATTCCTGTTAATGAAAAGAAGGAAAAGTAAATTTGCTGAATTGTAACAACATTTGAAGTGTAAAGGGAGTCAGTTTTCCAATACATGATTCAGACAATTTTTATAAAAGAAAAAAAGCAATAGCAAATACTAACCAATAATGCACAACAAAAGATATACCGTTTTCACAAAATACCAAGATCGTTCTAAAGAACCCATTTTTCTTTTATCGTACTTCATTGCCTTCGTTTGCTTTAACATCCACAAAGTACAATTTGGAAATGAGGTTACTAGTTTAAGCGATGTGCATTATATTAGGAATAAACGTCGCATTTTAATCACCCAAGGGCAAATTATGGAGATAAACATTTTTTCATTCAACACAGTACTTTTTCAATGTATATTTGGAATGGAGTTAAATATTTCTTAAATGTTATAGTATTGATGTTTTAAGATGCAGGATGCCTAGTCACAAGTTGAATTTTGACAAGCCCACCTTGGCGGTGTGATCCATCGGTTAATCACGCATGACAAATAAGATTTTAGTAATGTACTGAAAAGTCGATTTTACAGTTTTTTTGATATCATCAAGTGAAATTACTCGGAAAGAGCCATTGATTTTACTGCAATTTTGTTAGAATGTGGCGGGATTTTACATCTTAATAAGAATTACCACAAGAATGTAAAAGAGCTGTAGATCAAGCTAAAATTATATAAGACTGAATTTGCTGTGTCGTTTTTAACAACCACAAAACTAGTTTTACAAAATATTACCAATTCACAAAACTCGCGATTTTGGATAGTAACAAACTCACAACAGTAGCACATACGATCGTTCAAATAGATCAAGATTAGGAATAAGGTGCATCTCAATTAACCGGATTTCACGAACACGAACCGAATACCTCGAATATTTTGTCAAGCTTGGGCCACAGATGAATCGCGCCTCATCTGCGTCGATCCACCAGTGACTGATATTTCAGACCAGGATATTTTGTCAAGTAGATGTCACGTCTTCAGATCAAGTTGGCAACCCCTCAATCTAAGATCCTAAGCTAAGAACAATAAAAGATCGAACTTGTGGCTAAGCATGTTGGCATTGTAAGTTGAAAATCTCGGGGTCGAGACCCGGCGAGTCCGGCTCGCTTATCCATGCCTTCCACTAGACATGGAGGGCAAAACCGAATCACTTGGAATTCGAGTTTGTTGTGTATTTTCAATTCACACTAAGAGCACCAATTTTGATATTTTAACGGCGATATTGGTATTTGGTCTTTGATTTGATATTGGTCAAATTTGATCAAAATCGATTGTATTTCGTCGTTGAAATGATAACCCCAGTTCATTTAACAAGTTTTTGTTCCTATGAACGATTCACGCCTGATTCGAATCACCGAATCGAATTGCCTAGCCCTACATACCATTCACTCTAGGTTTTAATAACTTGGGTAGGCTAATCCGAACAGGGAAACATTATATCTTCCCGGCAATTGTAACCCTGTCCGTCTATAAGTGGATACTGCTACAGGGCCTTGGAGAGGGTGATCCACTCTAAGAAGCGGCTATATATATGTGTGTAAATTTTAATTAATCTTTCCTGTTCGACAAAATGAATCGAGAATAGTGTAAATAGTAGGGTTTGTTAAGTCGAATTATAGCCTTTTCTGAACTTGCATGATTAAGGCACCAAATTGATAAATAAAAACAATCTTTGTACAAAATTGCGAAAAGTACCGTGCGAAAATGTATCAGCACACAACTAAGATAAAGAAGATTGGCTACAAGTATAGTTAGAACAACATATAAATCATCAAGATGAAAATAAATTTGTTGATTTAAATACTCGTGTTTGTCAAGCTACATTACACGGCCTGAACCAAGAAGATATTTATCAAAGATTCAAATAAACTTCCTTAATATTACATATAATTCACTACAACACTTGACATTTTTTCCAGCTGTAGTTCGCCAGCAAATAGAATATCAAATAAAGCTCGCCAAATAGAACATCAATCTATACAAACAAACAGTATAAAGCTTTTGGATTTCAGTAAACAATGTTGCGTAGTTGTCAATTTTATTCAAAGACTAATTACACTCTGATTCTCAAATTGAACGCAACCGGCTTTTCCACAGTTTGTTTTTGAATTTTCCAAGGCTCCCAAAAATGAATTCGAACATTCAAACTAAATGTAATTTCATTGAAAATATCCAAACAATATGTAGAAGATGAAACAAACTTAATTTGAAGTTACTTTTCCTTACAAAAACCAATAGCATTTAAACAAAATTTCTGAATGCAAGTTTTTCTAAGAAAAATCAACATACTTTACTTTTGTTAGTCGGTGCTGTTTTCAGGGGCAAATTATATATTGGTTTGAATGACCATACAGATGGCGATAAGGTATCCAAAATAAAACCAGGTTGAACTAAGTATTGCAATCCTGTAAACATTACGAATTAAAAAGATTGTGAGTTGAGTTTTCTGTAAGAACAAGACAGTAAATTTACCACGAAATCATTAGCATAATTTGAATATGTGCAAAGTTTAAATCCGCCTCGTCGATTCGATTTTGTGACAAGTATTGACAGTTGATGGATCGCGCCCATAATTACCCAACAAAGCACTTAAACGACAAAAAATTCTGTGAAAGAACGACGATCCCACTGCATTTTACAGTGTAGTTCATTTTTATAAATCGAAAGTTTTTTTTATCTCTTTATTTTTTTTTTTTATCCGACTTAACTGAGCGTGATCTCTGATCAATAGCGATAAGCTGAACGATATACGAAAATACGATAAGTTTATGAAATCTCAAACAGATACAATTTCAAGTAGATAGCCAGAACGCGCCATTCTCATATTTGTAGTTAAAGACAAGTCTGGTAGTACTGTACGGTATGGTACGAAGTTCGGTACGGTACGATTGAATTTTCAGGTAGTTCCATATTTATTTCGTACCGTACCGTACTCTTTTTCGTACCTTCGCATTACACTTTATTCTTCTCAAATTAATTTAAAAAAATAATTTCATTTAACATCTATGCAGTTTCATAACGGGTCTCTGATAATATACTGATATATATAATATATTGTGTTTATCAAAGAATTTTTTAAAATTAAGGGCAATTTTAAAATGATTTAAAGCGGCAATAAAAAATCCAACTGATTCACTAGAGTCGATTAGATGAGCTATGTCGTATATCGGTTTTACTACAGTTTTACTCCGTGACTGCGTGAAAATACATATAGGCCGCTGATTTATGACTTCATAATCCGAATGCATTTTTTCTGTAATAACGAAAGTCGTGGCAAGCCAAGAATAAGCAACATTGGTTATAATAAATGCCACGTTGTAGTTTCTGGATATATCGTGAGCATCGCCCATGTGCTTTGACCTGTTTTTATTTAAAATTCAAAATGGCGTAAGAAGCACTGCCCGAATTTACCAACTACAATGGCGGTACGGTAGGGTACGAAGTTCGATATTTAATTAAATTAAAAACTCCCTCGCACTGACAAGCTATGCAATCTCAATTAGTTATATTTTGTATTTGTGATATTAGTTATATTTTGTAAAAGAAAAAACAGCCAAGTCACGGTATAGACAACGAGACATGTCGGAAATACGTCTATTTTGAATGAATAAATAGCATTATTCAGTAATGTGAAGAGAACTTAAATTGCAACAGAAATACCAGATGCAAAAATGCATAATGAAAATGTTCTTATATCCACGCCTTCTAATAAGACTGCACGAAACCCATGAATGGTGTTCTTTCCTTGTGAGATCATTATTTGTGGCGACCCAATGATGCTAATATCTTAAATATTGCTTCATGCCAGATTTTTGCCCATCCCATCCCATTTATCAGCGCCGGTCTACCATTCGCTTATTATTCGCTATCTATATTTAAATAGGAACAATGATATTGGTGGCGGGGACATAATCACATGCCCCTGTGGTTGCGCCTGTGTTTATTGTCCTGGATTTGGAACTAGATAGCATAACACTGCATCACTCTGACCTAAGACGTTAGCGATGTTTCTTGCAATAGCCAGATTTTACGAAATAAGGCTGTTTTGGACATTGGTAGTCGGTACGGTTCAAAATTACCGCCTAGATAATCGTACCTGTTTTCGTACTAGTACGAAATTTAGTATGATAAATGTAAAATATTAATCGAACTCAATTTCGTACTGGTACGGAGTTCGGTACGATGTACGGAAAAAATAATATTGTACAGTACGGTACGAAGTTCGGTATGAAAATATTTTGCTGGTTCGAATTACAATAAAAATTTCGTACCATACCTTACTACCACCCGTGGCCATGTCTTGAGATTTGTTAAAAAACTAAAAAGAATTTTTGCTATTACCTATCCTCTTCTACAAAAAAGGCAGACTAAACATGACGTGATCAAAAATTCAAAAAAGGTAATTATATTTCAATTTCAAATACAATAAACATTTAGTAGTTTTGTGATATTATTTTTTTTTTGTACTGTGGACCTCACCCGTTTTTTTTAACTAATCTTTGCAACGGATCACCCTGATCAAAAATCTGTACTTCAACCAAATCATCGTTCTGTGCCGTTGCCAATGCGCTGTAGATAATTTTGTTCCGTTTCTCGTCTACTACGACTTACTATTGTTGAATTCAAAGTGGTATTTTCAAATGGCAAAATGCTCATATCAAGACTAGGCAAAGTATAAAAGTTAAATGAAATATATATATATATATATATATATATATATATATATATATATATATATATATATATATATATATATATATATATATATATACAGAGCAATTATGTTTAATTTTAACGGGAAGACAAAATCAAATCAAATCACCATTTATGATCAACGAAATAATTTGGTACCGTTTCTTTGCAAACAGTAGTAGAAAATTTAACTACTTGCCCTCAGGTATAAAGGTTGGACGCTTACATAAACGTCCACGTATACATTACTCACCCTTTGTAGACTGATAAAGCGGTCGGAATCAAAGAAGTGGACTTTAATCTACGATGGAGATGCTCAGGATTGCTGTGATTGCTGGTTTAATGCTACATAATATCAATCCTTCGGCAGGAGGTGGGGTAATTTTTTTTATTTAGTCTTTAGAGTATATCAACATGCAATATGATGTGTAAATTAGTTTAAACCTTATTAAAAATCGAATATGTTTAAAATATTTTTGTTAACGTTTCAGAAAAGCGAAACTAGTGCTATTTGACCATAATTTTGCTCATTTTGCAGCGATCATATTTGATGCCAAATTTTACAACCTACATTTAAACTTGTAACATTTGCGTTTAAATAAATCAATTGAAAAAAATAAAAATAATACTTTTATTCATCATTCTATAAGGATAAGGCCATTCTCATTGGCAAATAACATCGAGACGATATCATGCAATTTGCTTTGCTGGACTGTTTATATAAGTTAATTGAAAAATGTTAAATAACAGAACCTCGTATGAAATGCATTATTAATTTCTACGTCCGCCCAAAAAGCGTCTCAAAAACTTGATCTAACCGCTGCACTAATACTAACCAATATTTTTGTATGAACTCAAAAATGCCCAATAAATGATAAAAATGTAAACTATAAACTATAAATTAGCGAAACCAAAAATTTGGACTTTCAAAGATAGGTTCTCATTTCATTTGAATTATAGATATTCGAGAAATAAGAATTTTGAATTCTCATGAAGCATAAGTGCACATGTCTTGTTACAATACATAATGTTGCTTATTTTCAATTTTATAAAACAGTTCGAAACCCATATTGTTTTGTTCATGGAATATTCAAAACTATTTTTTCCTCTGTTGTAATGTTGCAATGCAACTGAATAATGAGTGGATCACCCTGACGAAGGTCCTGAAAGAGCGGCCATTTTAAGACCGACAGGGTTAAAATTGCTGGAAAGATATGATCTTTTTTGTTCGGTTTACCTACCCAAGTTATTACACCCTGGGTTGAGAGTGGTGGGCATGGATAAGCGAGCCGGACTCGAACCCGATATCTTATTGGGATTTCACTTGGATGCATGATCTTGAAATTTCATAGCAAATTTTTTTACACTGTTTATTGAAATATCTGTATTTCTTCCTATTTCGTTAAATTTGTACTTTAAAAAACATATCCAATTAATGTTTATTTGGGCCAGTTTTGTTATATTGGTTCAATGGTAGTCGTAGCTGAAGCAAATGCAACAATTAACTTTATTGGTAGTTTTTGTGATGAGGAATAAGATAAATTTCCCTCTCAAAATTTCAGTAACTTCCTAAAATAACGATAAAACCACTAAAGGGCTTTTTAGCTGCCAGAAGCATATCGATGGTATTTTACTCAGCATTTCATTGCTTACTTGATTTTACTATTTTTTTATTTCAAAAAACAAAATGCCTTTCATTGACACCCCATAATTCAGAACTTGAGGCGAAAAAAGTAGATTTAAATAGGATTTATTGCCGATAATAGACAAAATTTCCTCAGCAACTTGTGGTTTCCGACTATCTGAAAGAATATTTTATTAAATTGTATGGAATTTTGAATCCAGTAAAATCCTGCAGATTTTTTATTGATAATTTCCTACAAATTGAACATAAGTATTGTTTATCTGGGTTTACATTGTTCAGGTCTATTTTAGTGACCTCTAGGCTTGCTCAAAGCCTATTTCAATGAAAAAATCTAACACGAAAAAGCGGCGTTAATCTCAAATAGCCCTTAGCACGTATTAAATCTTTGTGTACAGCGGTTTCGAAAATTAATTCTGTAAAACGGTTTTACTCAGCATTTCATTGCTTACTTGCTTTTACTATTTTTTTATTTCAAAAAACAAAATGCCTTTCATTGACACCCCATAATTCAGAACTTGAGGCGAAAAAAGTAGATTTAAATAGGATTTATTGCCAATAATAGACAAAATTTCCTCAGCAACTTGTGGTTTCCGACTATCTGAAAGAATATTTTATTAAATTGTATGGAATTTTGAATCCAGTAAAATCCTGCAGATTTTTTATTGATAATTTCCTACAAATTGAACATAAGTATTGTTTATCTGGGTTTACATTGTTCAGTTCTATTTTAGTGACCTCTAGGCTTGCTCAAAGCCTATTTCAATGAAAAAATCTAACACGAAAAAGCGCCGTTAATCTCAAATAGCCCCTAGCACGTATTAAATCTTTGAGTACAGCGGTTTCGAAAATTAATTCTGTAAAACGGAGGAACAATATTTTTCTGTTGAATCGACCATTTTTTGAGAAATCAATAAAAGTATACAAGCCTTTTGGAATAGTTCTCGATATTTTTATACATCTAAATTTTTTAATTGGCTTCACCTAATCGGAAAATATTTATCAAACATGTTAACTATGTGCCACTTTCCATCTGTGGTGCGTTCATGGAAAAAAAAAAAAAAAATTGATTTTGCTGCTGGCCATGCTTGAAGCGAATTAAAAAACTTACTACTTTTTACCATACTTCAAACCGAAATTTCAAAATCATCCTCGTAGTTTCGTCAACAATCAACAGCAGTCATACCGCAAGTCAAAAATTACGAAATATTATTAAGAAGATTTTGTCATAACGCGATTATGAACTTTAATCCCTTTTCCCTAGAAATGGCTAATATTGTTAGTCGAAGATTTTGTCACGTTTCAAATTGGTTCTATTTTATTAGGTGACAATTTTCGGAAAAATTTTCCCTTGTTGGGCTAATTCTTGGTCTTTTGCTCATTAGATAGAAACTTGACAAGTTGACAAACTAGGGTCAAAGTTCAAAACATTTTTTTTGTAAATTATTTATTTGTTTAATATTTCTCAAAACCATAAGTAAAGTATCGTTGCATCAAATAGAATATCGACTACGTGGCAAATCAGGCAGACAAGGCGTGATCCATCAGTTACTCATACTCAACAAAAAATCGTCCATGCATTTTTTCCAGAAGTATCAAGTTCCCCATTATTGTCTCATTTTTAATATTCCATCAAAAACAATAAAAAAAAATTAATAAATAAAAAGTATCGTCAGTTCTAGTTATGAGAATCTAAGCTTTCAATCTCCTTTTTTTTATAAATATTGCCTTATTTATATCATTCTTATCAATACAAGATAAAATCTGAAAAATCATCATAAAATGACATCAAAATCACGGAAGTAGTCAAAGTCGTCAATTGTTTATTTTTTTACTTCAATTATTTTTTTTTTAAAAAACTTATATTTGTCAAAATTCCGACATTCATGGTACGCCTTGGTACAGATATTTCCATCGCACACAAAACTAACAGGATTATCTCTTTGTTCAGACTACTCGTGATGTCGCCTTGCTATTGTGCCAGGCAGAACCTTGTTACGAAAAAGTGCAACACCTTGATTTTATCTTAGAACGAAGCAAAATTTTACTATACTAAGTATTGTTAATAAAAATATAAGCGTAATATTTTGTAGCAATTTCCAACGGAATAGAAATTAAAAAAATGGTAGAATTATAAAACCCATAAAGTTAGTGATTATGATAATTCATATTTTATAAAGTTTTACATCAATAAAAATATATTATTCAAAAAATATTGGTTGAATATAGAAAGCAACTAACGGCAAAAAGTAGTTATTTTACCCTTTCTTTTTTGAATAATTGCCATATTAATTTATAATAATAATACCAATATAACCTCATGTTTGTATATATTTTCTGATTTCAACTCTAAAACAAAAAACGCTTTAATTATTTACCTTAATTATATGTAACCAAATATATTTTTTCCTTTTCAACGATTAAAAATTTAAACACATACCTGAACCATTCAGACTAATATGGGTCACTGAAAATCACGAAGGCACAATTGAAATGAAAGAAAATTAATTAACGAAGGGGAAAACCTTTTTTTATGCATGATTCATAGATGGCCCGCGCCTAGACGGCGCGTTCCATCACTGACTCATACTTGTACACCTAAGTTACATATTTGCGCATAATTCACTTTTGTGAACTTAAACATAAAACACAAATTATAGATTCGACAGTCTAATAATGTTTGGGAGTTTTCTATTTGGCGATTTCCGATAAAACCGTTTGATTTCCTGCTATTATTGCTGGTCAAGCATCACTTCCGAGTGTTAAGGGTTAATTATTGCCGAAATAAAATGATAATTACAAATAATTTTTGGACCGAAAGGTGTGAAAATAATTACTTAATTGGACAAATTCACTGTAATTATGGTTTCAAATATTTGATTTTGCGGAAGAATACGAAAGATATTTTGGATATAATGAAAATAAAAAAAAAAATTGACAAATTAACAGATTATATAAATTAGACTTTTGGCTTCGGGGCTTCGGAGTTTATGAGAAAAGGTTGATCAAAACAAGTTATTAGTTTTAAACATCAGATACGGCGAATCTACGGAAAACATCTTTTCCGGATAACATTTAACCTTTATTTACATTACTTCACTCAAATTATTTGGAGATGGATTATTATTAAAAAAGTTAAGTTATAAAATTATACATTAGTACAGCCTGAAACAGAGATGTATTGTTTTTTTGAAATTCCCAATAAAAAATGCTGCAAAATCACTGGTCTTTGACAGTAGTTTTACTTGGTACTTACTTTTACTTTTACTTTTACTTACTTTTTTAGCCAATTATGAGGTGTTGATGGAACGCATCGCCAATGTTCTATCTAAGAGACCATAATTGGCATAAATCTCATCAACATGGCGTTTTTTAACCTTGGAAATAAGCAATTACTGCAAATAATCAATAAACTTACTGCACTTTTATTACAGTGTATATATATATACAGATCAACCAATTTGATAATTTTTGCTTTTAACATAATATTGAACAAAGTCTAAACAAGCATGGGTCGTTGATTGACTGCGCCTTTTAGACACTCTCTATATCAGTGATACATGCTCGATATTTCTTGTTTATGATGATTCATATCGTATGATAACAAAATGTCAAAAAAGAATTATCTCTATATTGATCTTTAGGTATTTTTTATTTGGTAAATACGCTATAATAATCACAGAGGGGGCGGTGTAATCTTAATTGTTCTTCGAATTTCTCTTTTTCGCTCGTGGCCCGCTCCGACGTAATTATACAAAGTTGTTACCGAATGACATTGCAAATATTATTAATTCCTGAGATACTATTATTGAATCCTATCTTTTATTAATTTTTCTAAAATCCTGCATATTAAATCAAAAGCTACTCAAGCCATGCTGTAATAAATTATGTGGACACTTCCATATGAGAAATCTCAGAACTTTCCGATAGCAGTATTCCTCTCTGAAACGTTTCTCGGTTAGAGAACAAGTTTCAAATAAATTTCCGAAATATAGTCACTACAACAAAAAAAGAAACAAAATCATTGGTCTTTGACGGGAATTTGACTTGGCGGTATTGAAAATAATTTAAAATTGACCTGGTTAGCCAAATATGGGTGTTGATGGAACGCACCATAATTGGCATAAATATCATCAACATTGCCTTTTTTAACTTAGGAAAAATGCAATTACTGTAAATGGTCAGTAAATTTACTGTACTTTTTAACAGTGTGCAATAAATCAAATACAATACCAATTAACTGTTTACTAATTTAGCTAGGGTTTTCTTAATTCAACTCAAATTTCTTTTTTTTTTCTTTTTAGTAAACACTGTGTGCCAGGGACTGACTGAGCATTTGATATACAAGGGATACTGCTACAATGTGTATTTTGGTCTGGCGACCCCTTCGACAGGGAATTTATATTGTACCGCTAGAGGTGCCAGTGGAGCCGTCATAACAAGTAGTGATATGTACAATAACATCAAGTTATTTCTAAGCGGTGTTTCTATAAATGATCCTACAGCCTATTTTGTTGCAATGCGCAGGGTGAGTGATAATGGAGCAAAAGTTGAGTTTTTTTTTTTTTTTATCCTAAAAGCTAGACTATGATGGACTGATGATGAACTGCGCCACGTCGGCGCGTAATATCAGCAGCCCATAATTACGATAATAACCACTGCAGCACAGCGCCCGACAATTTCACATCAAATGTGATTGCAAATTATTGAATTCGAACCGGTATTTGATGTGTTTTTTATCGAGGTGTCCAGTTTAATACCTCTAAGAATTATATAGTAAAAATTTTGAATTGCCTGAGCATGATAAAAACAACAATGTTTTAATCGGGTTTTATTTAAACAGTTTTTGGCTACGTTTAATATTACCTCAAATAGTTTTCTTTGACGCCATAATTGGGAACAGAACCTATTCCATTTTCATGGTCTGCTACGTGTTGTTTACACCTTCGTTATATAAAACATTCAGACATCGGGATCATTACGTACTCTCTCTAATGATCCAATTGCCGTGTACAGTGGCGATTGGGCGAATGATCACCCCACGAAATTCACGGGACGTATAGCAATCGAGGTATACAACAATCCAGAAAATATTGGAAATGGGATGATCACAGTTACTGGCACAAGACCTCTGTCCGGTGTATTATGTCAAACAAAAGGTAACATATAATTGGGAATGGTGTCATAAAAGAGTTAAAGGGACAAAATTTAGAAAATGTGGTCCCTAGAAAATGTGTTCTTATTGACAATTAAATTAAACTTTTGCATGAAATCGCCTACTCCATACATAATTTATTTTGTTAAATATGGGTCATAGGTAGACTTTGTCTGAGCGACAGGATCAATCGATGGCTCATACCTGACACAATATGAATTATCGAAAGGGCATTAGAAGTTTGAGATCTCGCATCTATAAGCCGCATAGGCTGTATAAATCCGCTTGGTGATTTGTAACCTATGTACCATAGAAAAAATTCTAATCAGAGATTTAAATCAGATCTAAACAGAGGGCCCTAATCAGAGATTATATTTTGTCCATATTTTACTCCAATCGGATCGAATCACTAATTTTATTTAAATAACAAATATCCCTTATTTACTGTTATAACTTGTCTCCATTGTGTAAATGAAGAAATTCGTAGTTTATAGTGTATTTTCAATTTGCGCTAAGAGCACCAATTTTAATATTTCAACCATGAAATACAGTGTGTTTCGTTCAAATTTGAATGATTGTTTCGAATAAATCGTGCTTCGAACCGATTCGAGTCACGGAATCGAATTACCCAGCCCTAGTAACACCTAAAAAAATACGAAACCCCGGGAAATGGACGGTAAATTCACAGCACTTTTATCACATTGTATGATGTATTGCATTAATGCATGTCCATTTATGTACCGATGTTACAAATACGTCTTCCTATGAAAACCGATCAAAAATGCATTCTTGGGAATTGTAACAGCACTAGAACTCTTATTTGTGCAATTCGCGCAATTTTCTTTAAACATTGAAACAAAAGTACATATAATTTTCTGTTCCTTTTTAGTAATTGTATATTTAAATCGTCTTTGCTGGTGACATTATTTCATGTATGCTATGCTGATGGAAAGCACCTTGACGGTGTGTTCTATGAACTGGCAAAAATTGTATTTCATACTTTTTTTCAGACCAGATTCATATCAATACTCGAATCAAACCATTATAAAAATTTTTAACCAAACATGAACAGTATATCTAACTGTCTTTGTCAGAAGAATCTTGGGAACACACTGTTTTTGTGTTACGCATATGTGACTCCTAGATCACGCCGCCTTGGCGCGGTCTAGATGCGGCTCATGCTTGACAAATTAAACTTCCAATAACCGTGATTTGTTTTGCGTATCAATGGAATACCATATAGTCCAATGTATCAGTCTATCTTAGGCAAAACATATATCCCCAGTAAATTTACTGTACTTTTATCACCGTGTAATTAAAAAAATCATTCTCGATTGAGATGATGGGTACGGGCTCTCTCCAGGAAAGTAATATAAAAACCGCAATTTTAATGTAATTAATAATCTAAGTATTAATCGAATATAATGTATTTCTTTTTACCAGGTAAATGCGACGAATTGGTCACACCTACCTATGTAATAAAGAGTTGCGATAGTGAGACTGACTATGATAGTACGTGTAGGTGAGTTGCAATGCTCTTTTTGCAAAAAATCGTCATTTTGGGATAAAAAAAACCGAAAAAAATTACATGCAAAAAGCAATATCGTACTAAAAAAATTAAACCATTATTTGATATCCTACCAAAAACTCAATGGAACGCTAGTGGGTGCCACCCAGGGTAACAATATTCGAATATTTACACTGTAACAAAAACCCAACAAAATCACTGGTCTTTGACAGTAATTTTTCTTGGCGGTATTTAAATAAATCAAAATTGACCTTTTTGCGGTACGATTCATCAACAGCACATAGTTGGCATGAATCTCATTGTGAGCGGAGTTTTTTTTTTGATCTTTGAAAATATGCGATTACTGTAATTGACCAGGAAATTTACTGTACGTTTGTTACATTGTGGGTATATGGTATAGAGTTCTGCTTAGAATTGGCTTCATTTTTTTTTTTCTGATAAACGTGAATTCACGCAAATTTTACATTGTGAAATTCGACGTAAATTGTGAGTATGTCCGGCATTAAAGCAAATAGGAAATATTTTCAAAAAGGAAATATATATACTAACATGAAATATATTTTTAAATAATTCCAATCGTAAATTATATGCTTGTGATGCATGGACAATGTTTTGTCGGTGCGGTCTACCAGTAAGTGACCAATACTTGTCAGAAATGCACTGTAATAAAAATTCAGTGGATTTAGAGGTCATTTGTAGTAAATTTATATTTCGGAAGTTATAAAAACGCCATGTTGATGAGATTTATGGCAATTATAGGCCGATGATAGACCGAACCTTGGTGTTGCCTTCCATCAGCGCCCCATATTTGGCCGAAAAGGTAAAATTTCAAAGACCAGTAGCTTTGTTGCATTTTATGTTACAGTGTGTGTAACAATTGTGGTTGAATTGAGTCCAATATATATGTTTTATTTTATTTTTTTTCAATCAGTTTCTCATGTCCTACCGGAAGAGAAATAAACGGACCCTCATCCGTTACCTGCCTCGATGACTTGACTTGGTCAGATTTTCCTCCAACGTGTCCACGTAAGTTTTGCAAAACGTGTTCCACTCAGGGCTAGGCAAATACGAATCATTTAAAATTTGAATCTGATTCGAATAATTTTTTCGAATCGGATCGTATCACTCACTCTATGTAAATAACAATTATTCCATTTTTACTTCAGCAGCTTGTCTCCATTGAGAAAATCAAGAACTTTATAGTGGATAGTGTATTTTCAATTCCCATCTAATATCTAGGAGCAACAATTTTCATATTTCAACGACAAAATATACCCGATTTTGGTCAAATTTGTCTGAAATCGATTGCAATTTGGTCAAATTTGACCAAATCGATTCTATTCTGTCTTTGAAATATGAAAATTTTTGCTCTTAGACAGAGAGTGTGTAATGAAAATACATTGCAAATTATGAATTTCTCGATTTTAGCAATGGCGACAACCTGTAATACCAATAACATTAGTTATTTACAGAAAATTAGTGATTCGATTTAAAAAATATTCGAATCACATTAGAATTACGAATGATTCGGTTTTGCTCAGCCCTACCTGATGCATTTAGTGAATATTTCTATTCTTGAACTTTGATATTTGCTTTTTTCTGTTTCATTTAAGCGTAATATAATTATAAGACAAAATAAAATTTCTGATTATAAATATATATGTTTAAATTTTATCTTCGAGCGAATATGAACTTTAATTCGTTTTTGTTCAGGAATTGAATGTCCAATTCCAGCGTTTGATATTACAATCGGAAGCGAAAGCTGTGATGACGGTTACTATTTTGAAAGTACTTGCACGTATGTACCAAATCACATTTAAACAGCAATTACTATATAAGTGTTTTATTAATACACAAATACCCAGTCGATTTCACCATTTTTTCACGATTACTGTGTGCGGGTGTTCAGTAGTGATTACAACCCAGTTAATTTTTAAACTAGGAAAAGTAAAACAAAATTCCACAAATCTATGTAGTGTACGTAGTATTACTAGGCAACTTAATTTCACATCCAAATCTAAGTATTACCTAAATTAAAAAGGAAGTTATTGTTAGGCTGCATGTAGTGTATTTTTGTCAGATTTCAAGCTTAAAAGCTTCAAACAGTCCTCTTTAGAAAAAAATTTTTTTTTTTTTAGTAAAAATATAATTAACTTAGCTTCTTATACTAGGTACCTAGTTAAAAAATGGGTAAATTCAACTAGTTTACAAATTTAAGTTACTTGGTAAAATATCGAACATAAAATAGATATAAGTTAAAATAGATAAGTCATATATTCTTGAAACCAGATTAAAGTACATTAAAAATAAATTCGGTAAACTAAGAATACGAGGTGAACTAGGTATTTTTAAATAGAAATGCCAACACTAGTGTTCAGATGCATTTCCATTGCAATTGTTCCAAACCGTATATCCGTTCTCCGCGTTCGTTCATTTTTGTCGTGTTATTTCGCAAAAATATCAAAAAAAAATTGCTTGTTTTGAGCGAATAAAGACGATGTCATTATTTCGCCGGTCGCTGAAGAGATACTTTTTTAATTTAAATTCACTCTAGTAATCACCGGTATGCGAGGGGGGTCAGCTAACTCATAGAGCATAGAATTAATACAAAATGTGGTATCATCTAGTAAAAATTAACATAAAATGTAACATAAAACTTCGTCTATTTTATTAAAATTCCATTTGCTCAATGTTCGAACAGGGATCTAAAAGAAACTCCCTAACAAACACTCAAACGGCAACGATTCACTGCAAAATTTATTTTACCGGAAACTGCACTCTACATTAAACCACCCACACAACGCCGAAGTGCAAAGTGTAGTGATTCAAATTTCATTTGAACAACGGATATTTTTGAATCTGGCGCAATTTGCTCATAAACTTTGAATGTACAAAATCATCACATTCCCATTTTTTTTTGGCAAATCTATGTATGTGTGTGAAAGATGAAGGATGACATGATAGCACATTACCTCAAAGTTTGTTTATACCGATATTTGTGAATTTGTATATATTTCTAAAGTCTGCTAATAATGATAAATTTTAATTGTAAAATATATGGTTTTACCATCGACCAGGCCAGATACCCCTCACTGCACTTCACAATGGTGGTTCCGTTCTGTTTTCCATTTAAAATGTAGTTGGTGATACTACATCTTTTAGTAGTTCTTTGCTAAGTGTCCTTTATTCGGTTCCTTTTAGTCACTGCTTTCGACCTTGCACACAGTGAATTTCAATGAAAAAATTGATATTTTTGTGAAATTAGTGAAACGACTAGCAACGAAAAAGTTTCCGAAACAGATTAGAAATTTTAATGATTCGGTTTTGCATAGTCTATTGCATCTGCCACGGTCGATGACGATAAAATCATCTACCTTATCATTGTTCACTTACATTAGATTAATATATCTGCCACTGATGGACCGGCAATATTGTACGCGATCTATCGGTTGCCCATACTAAATAAAAAGTATTTCTGATTTTTTTTTTTGGAATAGGTTGTGTATCAGTTTGTTAATCTTGATATTTAGTCAAGAGTATATACATATTTAAATCAACCACAAAAGTCTGCTGCACTTGAACAAAAGTACAGTAAATTTAGGGGTCATCTGCAGTTGTTGCTTATTTCCAAAGCTAAAAATCGCCATGTTGATGAGATTTATGCCAATTATTAGGCCAAAAAAATAGATTTTGAATTTTTTCAACGCCGCCAAGTAAAATTACGGTCAATGACCAGTGATTTTGTTACGTTTTTTTTACTTTATTTTCATAATTTTGGTGCGTGAAAAAATTAATCTGGCTATATGTTTATACTATTGATACATGGTAGTGAATCAAATTGTTCGTGTTCAGGCGTGAAGCACAGATGTTTTTTGTATCACCAGCGCGAACTATCTATGTTTTAAACTCAACAGAACGTGTTTCCTGAATTACACTGTGGCAAATCCGCAGTAAATTTACTGTTCGTATTCCAGTATTTTCATATTTTCAAAATAGTCTTAAAAATAGCCTTGTCGATGCCATGAATAGCAATTATTGACTGTCAATGGACGAACCTTGGCGGTGCGTTTCGTCAACAGACCATAATTTGCCAAATAGTAAATTTTCCAACTTTATTTTAATATCAACGAGAAAAATTACTGCCATAGAGCGGTAAATATACTGCGTTTTTTTTCACAGTGAATTATATCTCATTGTTTCTACTCAATGCCGTATTTCTAGAGATTAAAATTCCAAGACAAAATACTGGCTAACATGAGCTCACAAAAACATGCCAAGGCGTGAAAAGCATTTCGGTATTAATTTCGTTCTAAAGTATTGAAAATCGCATTCTTTTTCATCAAAGATCATTCCCCCTAAAGACACTAACTTATTATACCCATCGGCCCCTTTAACACGCTAATGGAACATTTGTTTATATTTTAAGGTATTCTTGTTTTAATGGATATGAATTAGAAGGGGAAGCGTCACTGCAATGTGTTGCAAGTGATACATGGGATGAAAACACGCCACAGTGCAAACGTGAGTTATGATAATATCATGTTGATGTTGGCAACACGGGTTGACGCCAATAACCTTTCTTTTGAATGGGCGCGATGGCGTAGTGGTTATCATGTTGGTATCGCATCTTAAAGATCTAGAGTTCCGGTCGCTGCGAGCCAGGCTCGACAGTCCAGGCCCGCCATTCCTCCCGAGTGGTAATAACTTGGCAGGCTAGGGAAATCAGAAAAGTAAAGCTTTTGAACAAAACTAACCATATTGACCTACAAGTGGCTACTCGTAAAGGACCTTGCTCAGAGTGATCTGTCTTAATGAGCGGCAAAAAATTGTCTGTTTCTGTACATTGTTGTTGTACATTGTTATCTGCTTGAACCTATCAATTGCAAAGATATTTCCATAAAGTTTATGCGCACCAATTTGGTAAAAATGAGCTTACGACATTTTTTTATTACACTGTATCAAAAGTACATTGAATTTACTGGTTATTTACAGTAATTGCATATTTCCAAAATTGAGAAAGCATCATGTTGATGAGACGTATGCCGATTATGGGCTGTTGATGGACGGCACCGTCGCGGTGCGTTCCATCAACACTTCGTATTTGGCCAAAAAAATCAGTATTGAGTATATGATATTGTATTATCACTTTTAACTAACCAATTTCAACAAATTGGATCGAATTATCCGTTAAAACAAAATCTCTTTTGCTAAAATTGAGCCACCATGAACCGAGTCTTATATTCGCCATCCATTAATGTTATGTATATTAATTTTTGTTTCACTTTTTAATTGGCTATGTAATATATATCTCCCTTTTTCATTCAGCAATTTTCTGTTCGGTGCAGTCGTTTTTCAGGTGAGGGAACATTATTCAATTGTGACAGAGAGTGGGGCAGCACTTGCTCGTGAGTACATACCTCTCGTTTTTAAAACCTTCATTTTGAAGCACAAGTTTGTAACACAAAAAGTGCTTAATACTCTGGATTCGATACGCAATGATATGATTTGATTTAAAATTCAAATATAAATGTATTTTAAAGTAGCAGCCCTAACTGTGATATGAAGTTTCTATCTTCGCCAGCTATTAAACGATCAGAAGTATGACACCGACGGTAAGACTGGACCAAAACGAATCATTTGGAATTCGTAAATGATTCGAATAATGTTTTCGAATCGGATCGATTCGCTGGTTCCATAAAAAAATATATATCCCATTTTTACAATTATTGTCTTTATTATGGTAATTTACTGTTACAAATCATAAATATTAGCTTGAATAGACTTAATAGCGATGTGTTTTCAATCAAACTGCATTCCAATGAATAATTCCACTTCATGTAGCAAGTTTTTGTTCCTATTTTTTCTTATTTTTATAAATTGTGCTTCGAATCGATTCGATTCACGGAATCGAATTGTTCAGCCCTATGGTCGCACCGACAAGGCTTAATCCTTCTGTGTTCTTACATGAAGAACAGATTTTATTACGCGGTAATTCATTTCAATATTTTTCATCAGAAAGTCCTATTGAAGGTTGTGATAATTTATTTTTATTTATCTTCATAGATGGGACTGTCAAACTGGGTACATTTTTTCACCAGGATCACCCCCTACCATTACTTGCGGAGGGTCATCAAATCCAGGAACCTGGAGCGCATCACCCCCTGTGTCTCCACAGTGTACAAGTATGTCATTATTAAACTATTTTCAACGTTTTGCTCTTGTGAATTTCATAGAAAATTTAGAGGAACAGATTTTATAATGCAATACAGTGAATTTATTTTTGCCCGAGAACGAATCATCACTTCAAAATGAGCGGTTCACTCGAAAAAAAATTAACAATAAATCTCTTTTTGAAATCAAATTATGCCAAAACAAATGAGAAAAAAGCGACCTGTCGACTGGGACAAAACTTGCAAAATAGCATTGAAACCCCAAAATTCTCGAAAAGAATATCCCTGATTAGATATGATATGATACTGTTACAAGCTTATAGGGGTTGATCATATAGTTGAGAATCACGAAACTGCAAAAGGTTTTATCAATGCTTATCTGGATAGTCTTAATTTGTATAGTAATAAATCTCATCTCTCTTGAACGTCACCTTCCCCGAAAATCACCTCTCTTGGATCTTACCCCTCTCGAACCTCAACTCTCGCTTATTTCCTTATCTCCTTTTCTTGATAACCAGCACCTTTCGCGAATACCGCCGAGGCGTGAAAAATATGTGAATCACACATGCTCGGTGGTGCGATTGACCAATGACTCATATTTACCAAGTGGAGCTTTTGCTGAAAATTTCTGACAGTTTGTTATCCGCAACTATACATTTTAGAGAATCAAGACTACACACAGTAAAGATGATCTATTCTTTTTTGCAGTTGTTACCTGTACCGACTTGGAACCATGGGCAGAAACTGATGGCTCAATTTTGTGCGATGGAAATCAATATCTTGACACGTGCGCGTACGTTTAATTTTTCGTGATATAAAATTAAAATACGACATAGTTTTTAGTTAATTTTCGAAACTCATTAGAATCAATTTCCTTAAAAATAACTCATAAACGATCATTGATGCAAAAAATACATAATTAGTAACTCACTCAATTTTAAACTGCTAACACGCACTCCATCACATAACTGAACTGACACAGCATAGTACAGTTAAAGGTATGCTTTGGTTGATGGTAATAAATTCATATAGCACTTCATAGCGCTCCTACAGTGGCGTTTGGCGACACATTACGGGCAATTCTTAGATAGTTACCAATACGATGTCGTATATAGAAATGTTGATTCAAAACTGATTATGTGCTCACAGTAAAACTGTTAGCAGCAATACTTTAACAAAGTAATTTTGTGTTTTCACTTTAACTTTTCATTTTTAATAAATTTTCACAATTGCGCCTATAGTAAAATATTTTAGCTTAAATTGGCACAACTTACTGGATATATTTTTGTTTTGTTTTGGGATTGGGGGTAAGAATAATTTGTCTCAATCACATTGAGCTGACAATAATTATGTTATTTATTTTCTGAAGCTAACTATGTCCTAACGCATTTGGACAGATTCACAATGAATTCGAATAATTTGTGCTTTGTGCTTTTGTTTGGTTTGAATTAACAAATAGAATTTTCGAGCCTCAGTTGTTCATCTTATGCGCAATCCATCAGTAGTGACACACGTTTAGGGAATGAAGAATAAAATCTTATTTTATTTTTATTCAGCAAATTTCATTTTCATTTTTAGATATTCCTGCTATGAGGGATTCGTTCTTGTTTCAAGTGCATCAAGAACTTGTCAGGCGGATGGTTCATGGGACGCAATGGGCGGGCAATCTTGCAGACGTACGTATAATACTGTACGTTATAAAGTCGAAAATTTGACCTGCATGCTGTTTCCCACATTCCGTGTGTGCTTTAATTTCCCTGACGTATTTCTTATATTTTCTAAAAAACGGTAAAAAAAAAAAGAATGAAGTATTAGACGGTTTCAACGCTACATACGCTGTGACAAATCTACACTAAATGTATCGTTCAATTGCAGTAATTGTAAATGTGTAGCATTCAAAACCACAATATTGATTAAGTATGGACTAATGATGGAACGCACCGCAGTGGTGCATAGTGCAGGGTAATTCGAACCGATTCGAAGCACGATTTATTCGGATCAATCGTGAATCGTTCAGGCCAACATAAATTTTCTAAATATTTTTATTTTGAACCACAAAGTGCAATCGATTTTGGTCAAATTCGACCGAAATAGAATATGTTTGTGTTGTTTGAATCTGGAAATGGTTACTCTTAGACATGTAATGTGAAATGACAATACATCATAAACTTTAAATTTCTTGATTTTTACAATAGAGAGAAGTTGTAATAGTAATAAAGGATTTTTTGTTATTTACATGGAATCAGTGATTCGATACGATTCGAAGAAAAAAAATTTCGGATCAGATTCGAATTCTAAATGATTCGGTTTTGACCATACCCAGTAAAACGCTCCTTCAGCATCTTCTATTTGGCGGAACATATGGCGAAAAGCCTATTTTATAGTAATATATAAATATAACTATAATAAGAGCTGTGATTTTACTGTATTTTGTTACTGTGATATATTGCACATCTTGTTTTAGCTGTTTCGTGTCCATCTGGAGCGTTTGACAACAGTTTCGGGGACCAGGTTTTTACTCTGGGTTCGAATTACGATAGTGAATGCACGTGAGTTGATTTCAAAATTATTATATTCCGTAAAATCGATAGATTAGTTTAATCAAAATACCGAAATTTCAAAATGTCTTACAATATTGTGTGTTTAAAGCAAAAAGCCAACAAACAGACAACTTACTTTAATTTTATTTTCAAAGCCACTTCTTTGAGCTATGAAACCGTTGTTTGAGTCGGAGTTATCGGTTCTTAATTATTTCAGTGTGTTTCAAAATCTCTGTTGAAACAATCCCAAACTTATTTTTTTCTTTGGGTGCCTGATATGCTATTTTTAAAACGATATATTCCACGTTTAACGCGATGAAGCGTTATTTTTTTCGAATCGAATTGAATATGAATATTATATGATATCCCATTCAACTTACATGTATATATTATCAATTCTGAACGAAATGAGTCCGTGCGCTGCAACAGAAGTACAGTAAATTCCCTGTTCATGTGCAGTAATTGCACATTTCCAAAATTAAAAAACGCCTTGTTGATGAGATTTAGGCCAGTCACGGGCTGTTTCGATCAACATCCAATATATGGCCAAAAACTTCAATTTTGAATTTTTTCTATGTCGCCAAGTAAAATTACTGTCAAAGCCCAGTGTTTTTGTTGTTTTTGTTACGTTGTGCGAAGCGTGTAATTTTCTCTTTAAAAACTCTATATTATACTATTTACCAGGACGACTTGCATCGCCGGATACCAACCTAACGGGGACTCACCGATAACGTGTTTACAAAGTGAGCAGTGGAGCGGAACACTACCGACAGGATGTCTACGTAAGATTTTTGGAATATCCAGAGAGCTATTCCGTATTTTCGACTTTTCGCTTCAACGGGATTTAATAAAATTCGTATCCTATATTAATGTGATAAAAATTCTAAAATCACGTTTACCCAAGTATATAATTAATCTAAACTTCATTTTCAGGAAAAGCTATAAAGCATGGAAATATCTACGTTCGTAACTCTATTAGACAAAAATTGAAATACACGCTAAAAAATAAATTCTTTTTATGTATTTTTTAGATATTCCACTTTATTTTTCCCAAGTATTAAATCTAGTTTCATCTCAATTGCACTGTAACAAAAGTACAATAAATTTGCTGGTTATTTGCAGTATTTGGATATTTCCAAAAGTAAAAACGCTTTCGATTTTTCGATTTTCGATTCAAAGACCAGGGCTTTTGTTGTATTTTTTGTTACAGTGTGGGAAGTCTAATTTTTAAAGACACAAATGAACTGCACGTTGCCGGGCAGACCACCTGTGGCACATGGCTTGACAATTTTGGTTTCTGGTGGAAGTTTGAGCTTCAATTTCGATTTTCCTATTTTCTGATTTTAATTATATTTATTCTTGTTTCAGAAATCGTATGTCCCGAACTTATTTTTGAAGGCACATATACATGTGACCCACCTGGCAGTCGTTTATTTGGAACGGGTTGCGCGTAAGTGTTGCTTTTTGTTTTTATTTAAATTTTTTAAACGCGTGAGTTCAGAATTTTTCGAAAATGGCAGGCATTTTAAGTAGGTTTTAAATTACTTTGTTTGTAAGGTTATGAAAGACAACCAAGGAAAACCCATATTCATATTCAATATGGATGCCAGGTTAACTGAATCGATACACTTTGAGCTGCGCAACTCTATCGTCCTGTGGATAGAATCCACACCACCTGGGCTAGGTGTTTATGGGTAAAACAATTCACGGAGATACACGGTGTTTCAAGTAATCGATGATTAAGTCGTTTTCCACCGACCGAGTCCGTTTGAAGTAGAAAATCTGTAAACGTTTAGGAGAAAATCTCATCTTCGATACGGAATTGTCATCCTCACCAGAGGTCGTTGCTCGAGATATAGTTAAGCCCTAATAACGGTCTTTTTCTACAGCAGGATAAAACATGTTATCTTATACTATATTGCCAATGATAACGAACACCAAGTTTTTAAGTTGAAGTTCATTATTGGAACACGCTTCAGCGAGAACCACTTTTATCATTGCAAATACCCATATCACAAAAATTTGTACCTATTACCCAGTTCTTCATTAGAACATTTCAGACTTGGAAATAGTCATTCACATATATTCAAACTGGCTATTGTGCTATACTGCTCAATCACTATACAAAATAAAAGTGAGGAAAATAGATTTAAAACATTTTTTTAGATTTCATAAATCAACACCTGAAAGTTTTTTGTCAAGCATGATGTTGCCATGCTTGTCATGCTCTTAGTTTCAAGCAGAGCTGGGCAATTCGATTTGGTGATTCAAATCGATTCGTAGGACAATTTATTCGAATCCATAGTGAATCGTTCATAGGAAAAAAATTTGCTGAATTAAACTAAAAATTTTATTTTTAACGACAAAATATAATCGATTATGATCAAATTTGAATATGGAAATTGTGAAAATTGTTACTCTCAGACATGGAGTTTGAATTGAAAATACACTATAAACTATACCTTTCTTGAATTTAACAATTTGTAATTTTCAGAATGAAAATGGGTATTTATGGGATTAGTGATTCGATTCGATTTGAATAGGTCATTTGCATCAGACTCGAATTTCAAGTGATTTGGTTTTGCTCAGCACTGGTTTAAAAGTTTTTTCTGAGCCATTCATTTTGATAAAATTTAAATATTTGAATAATTGTAATGATATCTCATAATTTTTAGTTTCCTTTGTCCTGACGGCAAAGAAATTGTTTCAGGAGATATTATAAGACGTTGCGAGGAAGATTCGCAATGGACTGGGACCATGCCTACTTGTGCAGGTATAATTATCTTCTGTAATGAAGGAATAATTCAATTCTGTACTCTGAACATTTTGTCGTAGAATTTCAGAAATATACAACGAACGAATAGCGAGTTTACTGTACTTTTATCACAGTGTAGGAATGACTTAACATCAAGTCTATCACTTTTACAACAAATTTCCTACTTAACATTACGCTACACTGGACAATTCGATTCGGTGCTCGAATCGCTTCGAAGTACGGATAATTAAACTAATCGTGAATCGAACACAGGAAACTTGGTCAAATTTGACCAGAACCGATTGTATTTTGTCATTAAAATGAAAATTTACGCTCATGGACTGGAGTTTAATTAAAAATACACCGCTTTTAAGTCTGTTTATGCTAATATTTGTAATTCGTAACTGTAAATTTCTTAAATATCTTTTTATCGACAATATTAGTAACAGTAAAATTTTATATTTGGTATTTTTATAGAATTATCGATTTCTAATTCCTAATAATTCGGTTTTACCCGAGCCCTCGCTGCAAGATTTGGCAAATAATGTTCCTTGTTTTTATGATATGTTAAAAAATGGGTTTCAATAATATATTTACAAAGTCACAATAAATACAGCAATCGTCGTTTTAACTCTAATTTTATTCAGTGCTTTAAAATTGATCTTTATGCCCTTGAGGGGGTAAATTTACTGTACTTCTGCCACAGGGTAGCTAAAACACTATTTTGTTTTTTTTTTTCTAGTTGTGATGTGCCCCCCACTTAGCTTTCTTCCAGGAAGTGTTGACTGTGAACCGCAAAACTACGATTATGGAACAGTTTGCAGGTAAAAAATAAAGAATAAAAAATGAATATCGATTTGCGGTAAATCCGGCTCATTAATTCATGCCCTTCACCCAACCCATGGAAAAATAATTTGGGGGACTCTCAGCAACACTAGCCCTGTTTCTCCATAAGTTAGCTGGTAAAGAACCTTGTTCAGGACGATCGACTCAAATGAGTGAATGTAAAAAAAAATAATACGGCTAAAAAGAGTATATTTTTATTAAAAATATCATTCTTGGTCCTATATATTATTCAATGTAGCCCGTTTAAGCTAACATTTCTTGTCTTAGAAATTAAAGTCTGTACGGTAGAGTATTTTAAGACTACCAAATTATGATATTAAGCTCATGAGAAATTATATTTTAATACGCATGCGTCACAGGTGGATCGCATTTTGACGTAGTTAAGTAAGAAAAACATGATGGAGAAAGCTTTTTAAGTTAAAAAAAAGTTTATGTTAATCTATGACCCCATAAACTTTATTAAGTTGCATGTAGGTTGATGTTCGATTTTGCCGAAGGCAGATACCAGACTCCTCATCTACGGATTAATTGCTGTAGATGTTCATTGCTTATGCGGTAATTGTTGTCATTCCATCTATTTAGCAATTTTTAGTTTATATATTTTCTATTCGTTTGAACAGTTTTGAATGTCCAACCGGTTATGAACCTGATGAACCAGGACTTACAATGACCTTGTGGATTGGACAAGGAATGGTCGGGAAGGATGCCGAACACTTGCCAACGTAAGTTCTATTTTATCATAAAGTTTGATGCAGATTTTTTAAACAATAAAACATATCATATCTTTAAATATCTTTAGGTAGATAGAACATATCGAAGTTGAAAATACAAATTTAAATTAACGAAAGTGTGAAAATTTATTTCAAATTCCAATTTTATATTCGTTAGACTTGTGGCGTTTAAGTGCTTATTTAATCAATAAGATAAGTTGTTTAAGTTAACTCTATTTATCCATAAGCTAAACTGCGACAAGCAATAAATTTACTTATTATCTTCCATTACTGTTTACTTCTAAACACCAAAATCGTGTTTTTAATGAGAGGTATGACAAGTGTGACTGCTGATCGACTCAACATCGGCGGTACATACCAGTAAATTGAAATTTTTGTAAAATAGTGGACAGTTCACCTCATTTTTGCTATTGCGCATATACCATGCAAACAAGTATGACAATATTTTATATAGGCAAGGCTTTTAACATTTTCCCTTAGAATATTAGCTTTTCCTTCGTATATTAGCTAATTAAATCGTAATTAAATCGGGCAAAAAAAATTCAGGGGGAAAAAATATACAAAAATAATGGTGAGATTAAAATTTTGTTCAAAAAAAAAAAAGAAAATCTGTGTCGAAAACGCGGAATAAACAAAGTAGAACGATCTCTAAACAATAAACTGGTGATTTCGGACAAATTTTATCCATCTCTATTTAAAAATATATATTATCAATTTACTGTAAATATTATACATTGTAACAAACTACATAAAAGCGCCGTTCTTTATCTAAGAGTTTAGTCGGTTACTCGGTGATACAGACACGAAGCCACGAAAACAACTTCCTCGGTCAATTATGGCCGATGGTTGGCCTTAGACGCCATTTTAGTTATTTTTAACAATATTTTTTTATCGAAATTAACTCTTTGGAAGCAGCGACTAAATGGAATCAACCAACTAACGATAATGGTGAGATTAAAATTTTGTTCAAAAAAAAAAAAAAAAAAAAAAAAAAAGAAAATCTGTGTCGAAAACGCGGAATAAACAAAGTAGAACGATCTCTAAACAATAAACTGGTGATTTCGGACAAATTTTATCCATCTATTTTAAATATATATTATCAATTTACTGTAAATATTATACATTGTAACAAACTACATAAAAGCGCCGTTCTTTATCTAAGAGTTTAGTCGGTTACTCGGTGATACAGACACGAAGCCACGAAAACAACTTCCTCGGTCAATTATGGCCGATGGTTGGCCTTAGACGCCATTTTAGTTATTTTTAACAATATTTTTTTTATCGAAATTAACTCTTTTGAAGCAGCGACTAAATGGAATCAACCAACTAACGATCACTTATATGCCAATGGGTTATTTAAAATGTAGTACCAAAAACTGCATTCCTGATGACAAAATCCCCGACTGAATCATTATAATAAAGTACACTGTAACAAAAGTGCAGTAAATTTACTGACCAGTAATTGCGTATTTCCAAGGGTAAAAAACGCTATGTTGATGAGATTTGCGGCAATTATAGGCTGTTGATGGACCGCACCTTTGCAAAAATAGTAATTTAGATTGTTTCAATACCGCCAAGCAAAATTGCGCTAAATAACTGTTGTTTTGTTGCATTTTTTACAGTGTACAGTAGGTAGTAAATATATGCTCTGGGATATGATAAAATCCTTTTCCACTTTTCTCGGGTTGCTAAACAAGTACAAAGACATGACTAAACAACTTAGCAACTCAGAAAAAAAACAAAAAATTCTGATTTTTAGGTGTGAGTTGTGGGACTTATCCAGATCCTCCAAATGGCGGAGCTTTCTGTGATGGTGAAGGTACGCTCTATCAAGATAAATGCTCGTGAGTATTTCTCATATTTGAGAGGATTTAATGAGACATAGGAAAAAGTAATAGGAAAGCAATGTTGAGAGTTGCATCCAAGTCTCTAGCAACTAAAAAAACGACCGGAAGCTACTTCGAAATTTAGTATCAGCAACTGCACTCAAAATGTAAAAATTTTCAATGTCGAAAGACCAGCTACATTAAAATGTCGTGTCTGCTATGTGCGATAATAAATAATGAAGTTAAAAGAATAGAGCTATATTTTGTAATTTTATATCCAAATTCAAAGAAAAAATGAAAACATAGGTAACAACATTGCAAAGAGCTGTAGAATTTTTGAATGCCTTGATTTAACTGCAAAACTCGATGTACTTTAAAAAAACGGATTTTCAACTGGTTTGAATAGTCTGAACTTCGATTCGATCCGGCCAAACTAAAGCATCCAACAGAGAGACCCCTTTAAACATATTATAAACGCATTCTGTTATTCATAGTGCAGTGCAGTGCTCTTTTATTGTTGTTGTTTTGCACCTTCTGAATTTCATTTTCTAAATTTTTTTTCGCCAATAATGAGACGCAGATGAACCGGGCCTCATCGGCGCGATCCATCAGTGTCCCATGCTTGGGAAAAAGAAGACTAGGTATAATTATATATTTCAGAGTCGTATGTGATAGCGGATACAAATCAGTTGTGTCGGAGACAGAATGTTTGGCAGACGGAATGTGGAGTGATCCGCCTCTTGAATGTGAAAGTGAGATTCATTATAATTTTAAGAGACATTTTTCTAAGTCGCGACTTTGACTTTTTCATCATATAAAGTCGCCCTAAAATAATAGTTGATATATTTCACGATGACACGTATTAGTATGTTTTATTAAAATCAATGTAATAAAAATACAGTGAAAAATCACCGTTCCTTGACGATAGCTTTATTTCGGGATGTTCAGCTAAAAGACTGAAATTGACAAATATAGATTGGTGATGGAACTTACCACCTAGCACGTGGCCATCAGTACTAGGCTATACTTGGCATAAATCTATCTCATCAACGGAACGATTTTGAATTTTGTAAATAAAAAATAACTGCAAATGATTTCAAAATTTACTGTATTTTTTCAAAGTGTCTGTGAAGTTCAATTGAAGTTTTTATTGAAAAGGAAAAATATTGTAAAATTTCAATCTAATTAGAAATTGATATCATGAGTAACGTACTTTTTGCGTTAATAGTCGACTTAAAATGCAGAAAAGTGGTAAATATACCATTACATAGGGCAGGTATCTGACACTTCTATTCATTATACCAACTCAGACATTTCTTGGAAGTTTTTCACATTAAGAGTGATGGTTGATCTGTAGTTTGTTTCTCTTATGTGCTGCATTATTGCTCAAATAAACTGATAAAAACCAAAAAAACATGGGGTTGTCAAGCCTTGGAAATAAACCCATTTTCGAAATATTGTAAAAAACTATGCGGTAATATACAAATCTTACTGGTATACGCATGGTGTATGTTACATTCCAATCAATACATGTCAATCAACCGCCACAGAGGGACCACGCCTCAGCTACACGTCTCATCAGTGACTCATATTTGACAGAACGCGTCCGAGTACAATTGCTACGAAGCGGTCTAATATGTATGACTATATAGGATATCTGATTTTCGAGACTTTACACTTGTAACTGAAACTTCTTTTCAAAAAGTTGATATTGTAATATTTCTCATTTCTCCAGGAATTCTCTGTCCTTCTCTAAGCTTCGACGGACAACCAGGCAAAAAGGATTGTATTCCTACTGGATATGGATATCTAAGCGTTTGCACGTATGAGATAACATGTTTTTATTTTTTCTGTTAAAAATCAATAATTATTTATTACGTTTTTGATATTTATATCAGAGCAGAAAGCTTGTAATGCGTGTATGGGCATTCCGATATTTTAATTTTTGAAGCGACTCATTTGAGTGTCGTTGGTAAAATATGATACTGCTGGCCTATACTCAAGATCATGGAAAAACGAGCCGGACTCGAACCCGAGTTCTGCAACCTGCGATGCCAACCACAAAGCCATCGCGCCCACGAAATTCCTATCCGAAAATCCAAACTACTACCCTAACTGTTGAGTAATGACACCCTATCATAAAATAATATTTTGATAAGTATGAGCCACAGATGGCTCGCGCCTTGGCAGCGCAATCCATGAGTGGCTCAAGCTTAACAAAATATTTTTCACAAATACTTCAGGCTTGGCAAATATTCTTTTCCTGAAATGTGAAAGGATGGAATTTTTCGATTTCAATCAAAGACTATGATAATATACAGAGTCACAAATTAGTGACCCATGTATGTAACATGTAACATGAACAACATTCTTTGTTTCTACCAGTTTTGAATGCTTCGACGGATATAGTTTGACTGGTTCATCAGTTTTAACATGTCAAGAAGATGGGACATGGGATGCTATTGTCCCGACATGCATGGGTAGGCCACTTTCATTTGTAAAATTGTTTTGCTAAAAACGTTCCTATGGGATTTTAAGACTCCAAAATACGACAGCACTGAACCGAAAGTACGGTAAAATTGCTGTTCAACCAGTAATATTCTTTTGGGATATTGAAATAAAAATTGAAAATTGATTTCTTCTACCAATTATAGATTGTTGATGAAGCGCACAGCTCGATGCGTGTATTGATTTCCTGTATTTGACATAACTTGCATTTGATATTAAAATTTTGGATATATACAAAATGACAATTAATAGGTAATTTCGCTGTACTTTACTTTCACATGTGTAATGAACATTGACTTGAGATCTTTCTAATAAGGAACGAGAAAACAACTGAAATCACATTCTATTACCACTATCATGATTATCATACTGTGATTTTTTTTCTTTCCAGATGTGTTTTGCCCAAGTTTATCTTTGGACGACGGGTTCGTTGATTGTCCAGATGTCACTGCATACGCTAGTGTTTGCAAGTAAGCAAATCTAAAAAGTTTGTCAGTTCTTTCAGGAATTTTATTTTGTCAAGCATGAGCCACAGACGGACGAAGGCGCGATCAACCGGTAACCCGATTAAGCATAGTTGCTCACTTTTTGAAGACTTCATATTTTAAGTTTAACTCCTTTGTATCGATCACCCTGAAAAATGATTTTTCATTTCACGTACTCAAAGAATATTGAAATTTAGAAATGTATCTGAAACTTAGACCGTTTTACGATATTCAAACATAACATAAATGGGTTTTGCCTGTTTTGTAAAAGTGAAAAGATCTAAAAAAGACCTCATTGAAAAATATTTCCTCAAATCACTGAATCATCGGCGCAGAATTTGAAATTGCCCTATCGTATAGCACAGGTACCACTCACTGCACTTTAATATTATAGTCCTTTAAACTTTATCGAGTACAGTAACGGGAACTACATATTCTAATAGCTCTCGCCGTTAAATTGGCCGATGAGTGGCACCATTAAAGTACTCTACTGCAATAGAATATATATCAATAGATGGTAAAACAATATTGCCTATTTAAGGTTCAGATGCAACGCTGCACTGACTCTTTACGGTGAAGAGGACACAACGTGTTTATCATCAGGACAGTGGTCTAATCCAGTACCACAATGCAAACGTAAGTTATTGAGTTTGTAAAAATTCATTGAAGCATCTGCTGTTTAGCACGAGTCACGATGGCGCGATCCATCTGTGGCTTATGCTTAACAACTTCAGTGTTTTCCATCTACAGGCTTTATCTCGATATATATATCAAATCGTGTCTTATCGAGCAGGGCCAAGTGATGGACGAGTCGTTGAATGTTATGAAATGTTGTTTGAAAAAAGCTGTAGGTGTGATCTTTCAGAAATATCCTAACGTATTTCTTGCGTATGATGACGACTAAAAAGGAATAAATATTGGTTGTCGGCTTTACAGTATTTTAGAGAAAATACCGCTTACTGCACACTCATTTAGTGTGGTTCATCTTTTTGGAAATTTTTCTTTGCAAAGTGCGGTTGTTACTACTATAGAACTACGATGGTGTATACACGTTAAAGTTGCTCTTTGCAATTGAGCGAACGTTGGTTGCCTGTACAAGTCCCAAAAATTAGTATTAAAAAACAGGTACTGCACGCTAATTCATATGTAACTGAACCTCTATGTAACCTCTATGTAGTTTAATGTAGTAGGTAGATAGTATATTTTCTGGGCAATGATAATGGATAATCAACTTTGTTGGTTATTTTTACAACAACAAAAAAATTAATAAAACGAAACTTTTTCAGTTTTTGATCCAAAATGCGAGGATGCAATTTCCCCATCAACTTGTGAAGATAATTGTAACACAAATGAAGACTGTGACGATGATGAAGTTTGCTGTCCAAGTTTATGTGGACTCACTTGCAAAAAGATTAAAAAAGATAAACCCATAGGCGGATTAAGTGAGTAAATCTAGATCAATTCAGAAGATAGAATACCGGATTGCGACTAAACTGCAACTCGACACTCTCAGACCAAAAGGGCGAATCCTGAAAAAGCTGTTTTGAGAAATCAAGCAAAACGTATTTTTTTCAATTTTGAACCTGTCTAACATTTTTTCCGTTTATTGAAGCAAATATTCCTTCTGGGTCAAGATCGATATTAGTAAGGTCTTATTTTCTGTTTAAAAACTGGTTTGCAATGAAAGCCATATTTTCTGAAAATACGACATTTTTAATTTTCGCCCTTTTTCTGTCACACAAGATAGTCTGATATGCGCTTTTCGCCGTTTTGTTTATTTTTTCCATTGTGATATCACAAAGGAAATATACAGCTAATGATGTTTTCTGCTGGTTTGTTTCAGTTCAACCTTGATATTGTGTGTAGGCCAGGGCTTCTGAACAAAGCTTTGCTTCAGTAGGTCAAGCAAAGTCTTATTTTGATTGGGAGGGCGAGTGCTTAGGTTGCATCTTGAGACCATGAGTTCATGGAATCATTCTCAATAATCCTTATTAAAAAAATACTAAAACTGTATCCTAGTAGCTAGTTTTAGTAGGCACTGAAGTACCTTGAGCTTTAAGAGTTTATGTAAGAGTGAGAGTATTAGGAGTATGTACATCGAAAAACAATCGCAATCAGACTATTGATCATCTAGGCTTACAAATTTTTAGGTTAGTGAAAAATTATTCTGAGAGCATTAACAATCATGGCCTAGTTAGCAAACACCTAAGTTAGAGAACTAACAGCAAATTTGTACACAATTTGATGTTGCACAAGATATTATGGTAAGTTTTTCTTATGAGATTGATGAGAGTTTGTTTTTCGATAAAGGTTGAAAAAAAATAATAATATTATTACCAAACGTTGATTCCATAACGGCTGATATTATAAAATTAAGACAACACAACAAGATACACTTTGCAACTGGTGCACATGTTATGATAAATGGAACTTTTTTCGATAATCCAATTCAAAAGAAAGCAAATCATTACAGTGCAGATAATTCAAGGGTTTATGGAACTGTACAGTCACAAATTGATAATCTGGTAAAAGTTGAATGCGATAATGGCTGTATAGAACTTGTGTAAACTCTTGACAATTTTTCATGACAAACCTTCAGCAGTTGATGCCACTAATGAATCATCTGAAGATATTTCAGATTAGGAGCCAGAGTATCATCCATGTAGTGCTGATGAATCGTCTGAAGACGAGCTATCTTCTGATGATGAACCACCAAAAAAAAGGAAGACTAATAACTTGCACAGTAATAATGAGGTCAAGGTTTTTTTTGACTGGCACATCAATCAGGAGAGTAGAAGTGTGTAGAAAAGTTTTTCTTGCCACTTTGCAATGTGGAGAAAAAATGGTCAGAACGGACCTATCCAAAAATGTGTTTGGTGGCTTTGGAGACTTGACCTCAGAGGTAAACTTTCCCCCTTCAAATAAGCATAATGACGTGATTTGGAAAGGTGTAATAGATCATCTCAATTCTTTTCAAAATCAGAAAGTCTTTACTGCAGGCGTGGTACATGGCAGCTTTACATACAAGCAACTTGTACTGCATGACTACAAACAAAAAATCCTGAAGGAAGACTCGGTAAAGCTAAATTTACCGGCTATACCACATACGCGAGCAAATTTCATGGAATGAACTAAGCAATACATAAACCAAAAAAGGATCAATGCATGTATTGTGCAAAATACAAAACAGATAATTCAGAATGAATAAAGGAGCATTTGTCTTCAAAGGGAAATCTCACACGCAAAATAATTCCTCCCTCTTCTGTTTCAACTTTGATTCAGAATCAGTTTTGTATACACCACGTGGCAAGGTTAGCACCTAAGCGAGAGTTCAGCACTTACAACTTGACAATGTATGATGTAGGAAATACTAATGGATATTGTTATATTTGAGACCAGACCACATCTAAAAGAGGGGCAAACGAAATGACCAGTTTTCTGTTTCAGGTAATTCAAAGGGAAATTAAAGTGGATCCAGAGATTAAGAGCATTGTTTTTTTTCAGATAAGTGTGGTGGCCAAAATTTGAATCAATATGTTGCTAAGATATGCATGCATGCAGTGGCTAAAATTCCAATCCGCTCAATTGCAGATTGATTATATTTTTATGGCATCTGTTCACTCTCATATGGAAGTTGATAGGATGCTGCCATCGAAACCAGGGCTAATAACTTAGGGATCAATGTGCCTTATGAATGGGAGGTTGTGGCATCTTTGGCTAGAAAAAGCAAAAAACGTATGCTGTAACACACATTGAACAAAATATTGTAGATTGGAAATCAGTTAACAAAAGCAGGACTGGAATAACATGGTTGAGATTAGAAAAGAGCCACATGCAATCTATTTTTTACAAACATGACTCCTATTCAATTTCAGAGCCCTTAAAAAGATATTAGCAATCAAAAGGTTTGAAAAAGTACCAAGTACTCTCCTAGATTTGCCAATGGCATATACTTGACCCATACCAATTCCAAAAAAAAAGAAATATCAAGACAATGTCACTGTGTGAGCAAGGAGTGATACCCAAGCGACATCACCATGTTTACCTAAACCTTCTATGTAGCAGAGAAAGAGATGATGCAAGTGGTGATGAGAATGAAATTGAAGATTTAAGTGAGGATTGGAGTGAAGCCTGAGCTATGGACTAAGTGAAATTCAGTTGAGGGCTTTTGACTTAGCTTATTTCTTTGAAAGTTGTTTCGTTCTGATTGTTTTTATTGTTGAGTTATGCTAGTAATATTTTACTTGTTGTTTGACAATAAAACTAATTATGTTGCGCTGACATTAGGATCATAACAGTGTCAGAAACGTTTTTATATTTGACTCCAATTGGACATGAAAGTTCAGTATGGCAAGGTTATTTAAGAAAATCCCTTGTCTCTCTATAATTTTGCCGAAGCACAATAATATTTTCCTTATGAACAGTTGACAAGGTTTAGTGAGAAGGCGAATATTGAGAATTTCCATCTTATTCTAAACTTTACTCTTTGGCAAAAAGGCTAATCTCAATTTTCGCCCTTTCACCAGGTATAAAAGTATACTATTCGCCCTTATTCCAAAATTTATCTCAGGAAATAACATTCCTACAGTAATGATATATTGACCATTTGAAAGATCATGTTTAATTCTGTAATTTTTTTCAATAAAATTTTTTTCGAAATTTCAAGATTCGCCCTTTTGCCCTGGGACCCTCGAACTATTAAATAGCTACTATTTTTAAGTTTTCTATGCAAAAAAAAAAAAAAAAAAAAAAAAAAAAAACAATAAACAAAGCCCGCCTCGTCAGCAAGAACCATCAATGTTTTATACTTTATTTGGAGAGTTGTATATAAACTGCAGAAAGAATACAGTACATTAAAAATAAAAGTACAGTACAAAGTAGCTGTGAAGTTGCAAAATTCTGACCTATAGTCGATTAAAAATACTAATTCTATATATTATCTCAAAAACATTCTTTCACTATTCTTGGGTTTGGCTCATATTCATGATTACGTGCCAAATAGAAATTCGACGTAAATTTGAAATTTCCTGCGAGAGCAATTTCGGATAACGTTGAAAGACTTTTTAAAATGCCCAATCAAAGTTTTTTTCAACGTATTTTTTATTTAAAATTTCAGAATTTGACAGAAACATGTTGTTACTTTTACTTGCTGCATCTCGTCGTCAACCTAGTAGACCTCGACCTCAGCCTAGACCTCAACCAATCCGGCCTCAATGTCCAGTGTGTAACGTCAACGCGTGTTCTATTACAAGATGTCCAACTTATCTTAATGCATTGTGTGGAACAAGTTGTAATGGATGTAGAGCTCATTTTTTTAGTCCGTACAATCAAAGATTAGACCTTACAAGACAATGTAAGTACCGGCATATGTTTTAATGACACTTCATTTGTAAAAAAAATTCATCTCAATCATGACTGCCAAAATATTGTTTTATTTTGATTAAATTTAATTGACAGTAGCAAGTGTTGTAGTGTTGTCCTTATAAATGCAGGATTATTAACTTGGGTAGGCTAAGCCGCATAGGAAAACATCATATCTTCGCAGCAATTCTAACCCTGTCCGTCTATAAGTAGTAACTGATACAAGGCATTCGAATATTTTTTCGAATCGGATCTAATCATAAATTTCATGTAAATGACAAATATCCTATTTGTACCACTACAACTTGTCTCCATTATGAAAATCAAGAAATTTATTGTTCATATTGCATTTTCAATTCATACTCCATGTCTAGGAGCAACAATTTTCATATTTTAACTACAAAATGCAATCTGTTTTCGTCAAATTTGACCAAAATCGATCATATTTTGTCGTCAAAATATCAAAATTGCTGCTTTTTGACCTGGAGCGTGAATTGAATATGCACTATAAAGTATAAATTTCTTGATTTTCACAACGGAGACAAGTTGTAATTGTGAAAATTGGATATTTGTTTTTCACATCGAATTCGTGATTCGATCCAATTCGAAAAAATTGTTGGATTCAAATTCGAATTCGAAATGATTCGGTTTTGCGCAGCCCTACTTTCATGTCATACCCAGATAGAAAAAAAACAGACTCCTATGGTGTGGTGCTTGACTTCTAAATAGATAAATTAAAGAATACCTATAATTTGTATTCCAAGAAATCCAAATAAAAAAGTTCTAATATCTAGCAAAGACAGCTCGCTCATTTTTTTTCGACACATTTTAACACGAGAAAGCGCTTATGTTCAAGTTAAAGTTGAGAAGTGTGTTTGAGGGTGTTTTGGAATGTAGGAATGAATCTAAATTTTGGTTTGTAGAAGTGTAAATTTTCATTTTTATGAGCGGGTCAAACTTTTCCACGTCCAGTAATATTCACCATTAACCGTGGGGGTAGCTTAATAAATTGTGGATGACTGTTTATCGGGAATTAATCGGATTTGTTGTGCATTGATTCTTGCAGGCCAATGTCCACCTTATTTGCCACCAAATCCAGCTTGTGGTGGACACATGTGCAATGGAGTAGGATGCAGAGAATTCCCAGGAAGTCAATGTCGAGTATATGGATGTGGTCAACAATGCTCATTGCAGTTTTTCGACAGATTCGGACGTAGATTACCGTGTCGCTCTATAGGTACACTATTACTATTATCTTATATATTATTATCTATATTATTCATACATATACTGTTATAAAAATGCAAGAAAATTCCCGTTCTGTCAATGAAGTTTTGCATAGTTATATTAGGATAAAATTAATTATCGAATTCTTTGCCGACTCTCTTCTATCAACAGTCCATACTTGCACAAATCCCATCTCCAAGATATTATTAATATACAATTTCTGGAAATGAACGGTCATTTTATCATATTTTTGTCACAGTCAACAAAAATTATTGATTTTTTTTTATTTTTAATTTTCATTAAAAATCAGGAAAAATTGCGTGTTTTCAAATTTAGAGCTAACCGCCAAGTCGATGCAAATTGATTGGTTGCAATGAAACTTAAAAGAATCTCAAGGCTTATTTTAAAATCAGTTTGAAGTAAAAATCCAGATGAATAAAATTAGCCATGAGATTCTTTCTCAAATCATGGCATCGCAAAACCAAAATTAAATTAAAGTTTCACGTTTTTCAATCATAATAACTCAAAAAATCTAATAAATTAGCTACGTAAATCATTTATAGATTACGCTTTTGAAAAAAAATTTCAATGTTTAGTTGTATTAGTCCCCGGAAGTTGGTAAAGTTTATTCGCCCCGGATGCAAATTAGTTAGATATTTGATAAAGATCTAATTTAAAAAAGTCTTATATTTTGCCAATTATAACGACATAATTTGAATGCAATTTTTAACCTACTGGTCCCACTGATTATTCACAATAAAACATGGGTGTTATATTGTTTTTTATTATTATTTCAGCAACTTGTCAACCTGGAATAGGCTCTTTTGAACTCTGTACCGGACAATGTTTGGCAGCTACGTGTCCAAAATATCCTCAAGCACACTGTAGAGTACCATGTCGAGGATGTGGGGCACAATTCTACAACCAGATAACGAATCAGCCAATCACTGATTGCAATTGATATTTTGCAAAACATAATACCTTAAAAATTCCTCATACCGCAAAAATACAATATCTATCTTTACCAAGAATTGTATCTGGATTCAAGATCGTCTAAATAACTAAATAAATGAAATTTCCTCTTGCATCATCCAATCGGAAATGTTTCTTCAAGGCGCTTTGTCAAGTATGGGCCACTGATCGATCGCGCCGACGAGGCGCGGGTCGTCTATGGCTCGTGCTTGACAAAATTAAAACCATGATTGGGTAGAAACCTGAAAACTTGAATAAATGCATTGTTTATAAAATTGTCTTTTAAAATTACCCACTCTAAACCAGTACTTTTTTTACTGACATGTGTCACAGATGAACCGCGGTTTTGATCACTGGTCATTTTGGCCAGCGACTCTTTGGTCAGTGGCCCTAGCTTAACAGAGCATGCTTAAGCAAACTATTTTTGGGCAGCCTAAACACAAAACTGTAAAATACTCCATTCTGCCAAAGACTGATCATATTTTGACGTAGACCATTTTTGCCGTGATTTTGTGTATTTTCTCCAATTCAATGACAGACAGATAGAGAGTGTTGCTCTCATTTTCTTCCGCTTTTTAAGTAACATATTTTAAATGGATTTTGTTGGTTGATTTTTTCTTTGAAGAAATAAATAAACATTATGTTAGGTGTAAAACTAGAGCCCATTTTTTGCGATGAGATGGGATGAAAGAAATTTAACAAATATACTCAGTGGACAAATAATTGCATTTGCGAGTTTGCAAAGATGTTTTAGGTTCATCTCGATTTAAATTGATAAAATATGTTAAAAATTCTGTATTACATTGAATGAAGTGTAGGTACGAACTTCAGAAAAGCCTGAATGTATTTCATGTGTGTTGATTAGAGAAAACTGAAAGGAAATGAAGTGCCTAATGGTTTGTCATCGCCCAGAGCAGATATCATTTACTGCACTTTACCATGGTGGTTTATTTGTGTATAAAATGTCTTTCGTTTAAAGTTCAGTTCCTGGCCTTTTATCTTGTTTCCAAAGTTTAGAAATTATTGGAAAAAAGCTTCTTGCATAAAACTGTTTGTGACATTGTCGAACCTCCACAGTAAATAGGTGCGAATTGGTAGCCAATAGTGTTGACCGATTAAAAATTTTGTTCGAGGAACGAGAGCAGGAAGTTCCCTGGAACAAAGACCATTATATTGTAGGTTAAATATTCAGGGTGATTATTTATTATTTTATCTATTACTTGATAAAACTTTGGTCTTCTACGAGTCAAGAGTTACATGCCAAGTGTTACTAAAATTAGATACTTGGGCCAAATCACACTCAAGCAATTTTTCCAGAGCCAGATGTAGTTTCGGGAGGGGTTTTTCGTTGAGACAAGAATATAAGGTTGTATCGTCAGCGTAAATGACGATAAATCAGATATCAAATTATCAGGTAGGTCATTAATACATATCAAGAACATGAACCATGAATCGACCCCTGAGTGACACCGGACGAAAAGAAATATTTTCATGAACGTTGACCATCCAAAACAACATTAATCTTGCGAGTGGATAACAAATTTTTGACAATTGGGAAAACTTGACCAGAAATCCCATAGGATTGAATTTTCTGCAACAGACCTTGGTGCCAAACTCTGCCGAACGCTTTGAAAACATCTAGAGCAACCGACTTTGCCACAACAACGATCGAGAACACGTAATATTCGTTCGGTTATTACTGTCAACAAGTCAGCAGTAGAGTGAGAATGACGAAAATCAATTATTCTGGCAATTATTCTAGAGAGTAGTAGAGTAGAAGTAGCGGAGTTACCGACGTGTTTTTTAATGTAACGTCGGTTCGGTTTGAAAAACTAAGTGGTGAGTTACCAGAAATCAAACCAAGACTGCAGTTATTAGAAAACATCCTGGCAAACAACTCCGCTTTGTCGCTAGGAGAACACAAAATTTCGGGATCATTTAAGAAGTGGGATACTAGATCTACCCTTTTCATTACATTATTTATTATTTTCCAAAAATATTTGAAACCCAATTTTTGTTCTTAAATTTAGGATTTGGTGTATTTCATGTATCTGGTTTTAGCAATTTTGAAAATTCTCTTACAATTATTCCGAGCCTCTTTATATAGGCGTCTATTATCGCTGTTGGAATGCCGCCTATAAAAATGGAAGCGATGATTTCTCTTGAGAACCAGAAAGAATACATCACCTGAATCTGGGACAAAACAAAGACCCAGTCGGGAAGCAGCGTGAGCCGGGTTGTCGGTGATCCTAGTCATAAATTACGCCATATGTCAGTGAATCAGCGAAATTATCAGTTTTAATACCCTTCAAGTCAGTGGCAGCTGAATTTAACCAGGTATCGTGATGGGGATTGAAATATCCCATTATAAAAAAATTGGCGAATGGACAAGACATCAAAATCTTTTCCATCAGCAAAGAGATGTCGTCCAGGGCAGAACAATCCGGGGTTGATGGGGATCGGTATACGGAGAATAGGAATGACGTCGATGTCAAAAGCGACATTCGCATACACAGATACGCAGGTGATGTAGATTCGAAGGCAAATTCACGAGCTACAGGCAGATTGCTACGAACGTAGACAGCATGTCCTCGCCTATGCCCTAGGCAGCGGTTCCCAAACTTTTAAAAAAATTTAACCTGGTGGACCCTTTGCAATTTTTTTGATATTTCGCGGCCCTATGAAAATCAAAGAACGCTATAAAATTCAAACATCACAATAAAAAGAAATCAACACTGAACAAACCAATGAAAGTAAGAGCGAAAACTGTCAAATACGATATGAAGTTTAATGGGATGGGTGCACTTGTTTCGCTGCAATTAAGTCATCAATGTTTGGTTTGGGATTCCGCAACTCTCATGTCGTGTACTACATCCAGTCGGTTTCGGTATTTATTTCTCAGATTGAGTAGAGTGGAAAAGGCTGCTTCGCACTCATAGGTGGTCAATGAAGTAACAATGAATTTAAAGTCAACTTGGAAAGATTGGGATAGGACTGTCCCATTTGTATCCAAAAGTTCTTATTCTTACAATGCTAATAATATAATTTACTGAAAAACGTTAATAATAACTGATAAATAGGCCTAAATTTGAAAAGCTTAATGAATTGCCGATAACAGTGTATTTCTAGTGACCAAACCGTACTGACCGTATAAACAGTAGTTGACTGTAGTAAGGCAAGTCGTATTCCAATTATAACGATTATGAAAACATTAAACTCCCGATAAAGCTTTATTATTGATTCACAATTACTAAAAAAAATCTTTTTCGCGGTCCCTCTGAAACTGCTGTACGGACCCCAGTTGGTCCGCGGACCCCAGTTTGAGAATCGCTGCCCTAGAGAATCCTTGCGTATGAGCGGCAAATAACCCTCAACCCCGAAATCAGAAGATGAGATTCCAGGATTAGGGTTGGTCTCGCAGAGTGCAAAGACATCAGAACTATTCTTCGCAAAGAATGATTCCACTGATACAAAGTTTGTTAAAAGTTGTTAATTGCGAGTTACTGGTGGATCGTGCGCTGTGGCACGGTCAATCTGTGACTCAAATTTAACACAGTAAAATCCCTATTTGGGCTGGTCAACTTATTGATTATATTTAATTGCAACAGGGAATATAGCGAAATCTGGCAAAAGCCTCGCACAAGCATTATTTTGATAATTATGAGTCATTAATTGATCACGCCTTCGGGGCGTGGTCCATCTGTTGCTCATGCTTAGCCAGGATATTCTGGGGTTTGGATATTTGAACGAGCTGAGTAGTGAACACGGATGAGCGACACCGGCAATATAGATGGCTCGCACCGTCCATTTATAGCTTGTGCTAGCGTCCGTCAAAATTGTTTCTGTTACTTTTATGCTTTACTTCCGCTGTTTTATCGTAAATTCGAGAAAAAGAAAAAAGGCACCATAACGTTTGCGGATTTTCTATTTTAATTGGGATGAACTCCCGACACGTTGATATTGGTTAACTCGCCCCCCAGCTATTGAAGGTGACGTTATAGTGATTTAATTTGGGCGTGCAGTGTTCATTTCCTAGTTAGTCGAAGGCTGAACAAGTAATTAAGATGTACACTATGACAGCAACTGGCGTTTTACTCTTCGTGTTGTCAACACTATGCTGCCTCAACTCTATTACAGGTATAGTTATTTTATTACTTTTTGAATTTACACAAATGTTGGGAAAACATCATATTAGCCAATGCGAAAATATGTTTTAATTAATTTCTTTTATCAGTTTGATGTTTTGTATAATAAAAATTAAACTGTATCCCTCATTACTCAATTATTTAACAGTCATTGATTAAATATCCTAAGAAATAAACTCGGAAGAAAGAATTATTTTAAAATAATAGGTCTAATGTATACGGTTTCAATTTTAGACAAAAAAAGAAGAAAATTTCTACTCATTTCATTTGCGATAATTGTACATTCGCAAAAATCGAAAGCGCCTTATGAGAATTTGATGAACCTTGTCTTAACGGCTCAGATATTCGACGAAAAAGCCAATCATATAGTCAACCTTGACACTAAACGCGATTTTTCTACATTTTTGCTACATAGGTTACCTAGAAATACTTTAGCTAGTTTTGTCGTAAAGTTTTGAAAATAAGGGCCTTGTACAGGGTGATCCACTCTAAGAAGTGGTTATATCATACATGACAAAAGGAAATTTGTGAATGGATAATAACTAATGTTTAATAATACTAGTACTCTTGTGACTCACACGATAAGTCAATGTTGAATCAAGCGAAAATATTCACAAAATATGATTTCATGGAAAGTCGCGCATATTCGTAATGGAAAATGATTTATCCATTCCACGTGCTTGTGTACTCGAGATTCAGCCGACACGTTTTACTGATTTTTATTTAAATAATGACTGTGTGAATGCTTATAAATAAAAATGAACAATTTTTGAAAAATATTCAGAAATATTCGGCAAAAAAACAGTACTTTCAGAATTCAATGAACTCATCTGTGTAAATCCAAACATCCCAGCAGATCGAATTTTATGTCCACTAATAATATTGAATAGCCCAATTGGAAATCTTCTGCCATAGAACATTTGGAATATAAATATGATTAAATTGAATTTTTTTTTTGGCGGAAGACGAAAGTCCATAATATGGGTTAAGCATGTGGCGTATCTTGGCTTCTTGTACACATATCTGTTCTAAATAGAGTGCTGCAACCGGCGGTTTCGTGAGCCACTGTGCGCCGGCGAATTGATCAGTACTGTCGCTTAAAACCAGTATATTACGCGGGCCTTACCCCTTTGGCGGCGAATAATTTTGTTATTCATATTGTGTGAAAGCATTTTTTTTTTCAAACTGGTCAATGTGATAACAAAATGTTGAAGCGCGATGGCCTAGTGGGTAAACATGTTGGCATCGCAGTTTGAAGATCTCGGGTTCAAGCCCCGGCGAGAAGTCTTCTGGTTGTCAAAAACAGCGACACACTTCTGAAAGAACAACACATCAATAAATGAATTTTCCATTTTTAGTATTTGATGCGGAAATTATGCGGATTAGACAAAAGGCGCTCCTTAACAATTTTCAGTATTCATGTTCTAAACCGTTTTATCGATTGAGCTACCCCGAAACCCATTCATCAATTGTTCAATTTCAGCATGCGTTTCAGTTCATTTTTATTTTTAATTTTTTCTGTTTTTTTTCAAAGTTCTATATTGATTTCACATTTTTTGCTGCAATTTTGTTTTTCCAATCGTAGAAATTCTGTACAAATATATTTTACAAAGTATGAGTCTCAGATGAATCGCGCGGTCGGAATCGGAATCTGACCGGTCTAGTAAGAAAAGCATCATCGTGGCATTGGTAAAGAGAAAAACTGCAAGGTTTATAATTGTCACTGTAATTGTATATAATTTGCATCGTTTCTTCTTTTAGCCATGTACCGGTGAAAAGTCTACGAATAAGAAAAAACGAAACGTCAGCAAATGTTTTTTTTTCTTTGCGCTCAATATATCGGATCTCATTCACTTTTGACCGAACCCATCGGCGATGGCTTTCGCTATCGCTTTTAATTAAACGAAACGTATTAACTTTAAACAATCCGTAAACAATAACATATCGGTGAAAGTAAGCGCCATCGTACAAAATTGTTCAGCAAGCAAATTAGTCTGTCAGGAATGTCTTAATTTGCCCTGAAGTTATGAAAACGTCATATTCGAATATAATGATCTATGCAATTAGTTTGTGTTGATGCGGTCTATTTTAGTCCAATTAATATATTAATATAATTAATATATTGCTGTTGAATTGAATTAACTAAATTGAATATGACGAAAAAATTCTCCCATCTACTGAGACAATATTTGTCCACTTTATTTTCTGTTTAAGTCACTCACCTATAACAGTATAAAATAAAACTTACGATTGTCTATTGTTATCGACATTTAATCAATAACGACTGACAGCAAAAAAAAATATGATGAATTCTAAATTTTTATTTCAGCATGCATGTGGTAATTGAACGTAACGATGTATATATCTATGTTCGATTTCAAGTGTCCTTCCAATAATTTTCATAAAAAAATTAAAAACAAAACTGTCTAAGCGTGGTTTAATTTTAGTACCGGTTTTGCATAGTTTCCAGTCGAAATAATAATTGTAGAATATTGTTCAAGTTCACTAAACAATATTTTGTTTGTTTGGTTAATTCAGCGATATTACCCAATATTTTGTCTAAGCATGTTTTGACGAGTAGGGGTTACGAATGGTTCGCGCCGCCGAGGTGCAGTTCATCAGTGGCTCATGCTTGAGAAAAAAAAATTCTGAATATAATTTCTGGCAACTGCTAGTAAGGCACCGCAGTTGCTTTTAGAATACCTCTAATTTACTTTTTATTTTTATAGAAATTCGTACTGTGAGTAGGGCTTGGCAATTCGATTCGATGATTCTAATCGATTCGAAGCAAAGATTATTCGAATCTGTCGTGAATCGGTCATAGAAACAAAAAATTGTTAAATGAAGTGGGTTTTTCATCTTTAACGACAAATGAACTCGATTTTGGTCAAATTTGAAAAAAAAATCGATTGCATTTTGTTGTTAAAAATTGAAAATTTTTGCTATTAGACGTGTAGTGTAATTGAAATATGTTATTTTCAAGTCTGTATATGCTAATATTTGCAATTCGTACCTATAAATTTCCTAATTATCGTAATGGAAGCAATAATAAATTGGATATTTATTATTTTTATGGAGTTAGTGATTCGATTCGAAAAAGATTATTTGAATCAAATAATTCGGTTTTGCCCAGCCCTATCTGTAAGCAAGGCCGGATCTACGTCAAAAGAAAAAAATAACGGTTACTTAATAGCAAAGAGCTACAAAAAGGTGTAGTACCAGCAACTGCACTCTAAACGGAAACACCCCAAACAAAACTACATGTCGGTTCGGATCCGTTTATGCTTTGCACAGAGTGAATTTCAATCAAAAAAAAAATTCGTAATGTGAAATTACTATCAAAAGTGGTCATTCTACTAGATTTTTCCCACAGTGTAGTTCGGAGATTTGTTTTTGCGTCATTACCAAAATTTTCTTTTTAGGTCAGTCGTCAGTCTGTACTGACAATACATGGACTCATTTTATGGGGTCTTGCTACAAAGTCTTTGTTTCGGAAGATCCTGCCAAGTGAGTGAAGATTAAAATGTTCAAATTTTATATCGTGGAATTATTTTGTTTTGAATTAATATTCATCAATACACTGACAAGTCAATATTCCTATCACTGCAAAAAATACATTACAATCTTGTTCTTTTTTCTGTGGATTTATTTTGTTAACTATTGAAAGAAAATTATAAAATCGTGTTTTTCGGACAGTTATGGGCTGTTGATGGACTAACAGACGAGCTGCGTGCCATAATTCTCCCATCCTAAAAGAACTAAAAAATTAGGCCTTTTTCTTTGCACTTTTGCCACATCACTATTAAAAAAATTCGGAAAAATCACTATTTCTAGACAGTAATTTCATTTGATGTCATTGTAATGTATTGTAATCACAATGTAAAATTACTTCCAACGATCGACAATGAGACACTGTTACAAAAGTACAAAAAATGTATCGTTTTTTTTATCAAAACTCGCACAGAGCAAATATGTCATAATTGATAAGTCGGTAGTTGTATATTTCAAAAATTCTAAACCATTTCTGTTTGGATAGGCTGTGGATAGACTGCACTCAAAATTGACCGAATATTGCTTTTTCACTTTTTTATTTCAGTATTCCCATGCTAAATTACTGTCCAAAAATGTTGATTTTGTTATACCCCAATCGTAGGAATTTAGTTTAGTCAAATATGAGACACTGATGGCCGCGCCTCAACGGCGCGATCCATTATTGTCCCATGCTTGACAAAGCCTATCTTGATCTATAGTTACCCGGTGGTGGCTTAGTTAAAGAATATGCTTACTTTCTTCTTTATAAAACTATTTTTTTTAATAACCTCAGCAATCTGATTTTTGATAATGCTGAGGCCGCTTGCGTTACTCATGGTGGACACCTTGTGAGTATCACATCTGCGAGTGAAGATACGTTTATCCAGTCTATTCTACCGGGCACTGGAGAATATCTGTGGATCGGACTGAAAGCTGAGGGATCCAGTAAGATTCCTGATATATACCATTTTGTTGTTATTAAGGTTTAACTATTTAATTCGTTAATTCGGAGCAATAAATAAAAAAAAATTCAATTATAAGCCACGGTGGATTAGGAACAAATGCTGTTTTTTTTTTTTTTATTAAAAGTCACTCTGACGACGGAAGAAACGCCTAAAATGAATTAACGACCACTCCAATAGCAAAGAGCTACTAAAAGTTATAATACCAGCAACTGCACTCTAAACCGGAAGCCTTCCAAATGAAATCGAAGCGCTATTGGCAGTGAGGGTATCTACTGACATCTGACCTGAACGTTAGTAAAACCATTAATCACTTCTTTGCTTACTTTAAGTCGCATTTTACAACACGCAGGAAGTACGTTAAGGTTTTTCTAAAGCAAGTATCTACAGGGCGATATTATTAAAACTCTCAGATACTTTGTCAAAAAAGTGCCTGCGAAATACAAATCATAAAAAGATCGGTTTGAATTCATTTGCGGTATACTTTAAGGGTATACTTTTGCAATAAAATACAATCGAATATATAATTGGAAAATTACAATTGAATTGAAAATACAAATTGCAAACAAAAGTTGGTTGTTTTTTGGGAGGATGAGTACACTGTAACAAAAGTAGATTAAATTCACTGGTCATTTGCAGTAATTGCATATTTCGAAAATCAAAAAACGCCCTGTTGATGAGATTATGCCAATTATGCGCTGTTGACGGACCGCACCTTTGCAATGGGTTCCAACAATACCCCATATCTGCAAAAAAATCAATTTTGAATTATTTTTAATACCACAGAACAGAAAATATTTACAAGGACAAATCAAGACATCGGTTGAAGTGTTTTTATTTTTGAAAATCAGTATATCATCACATTTAATTAATGGCCCTTTGCATGTAGGTCAGACAGAGGATAGTGGATGGGTATGGACTGACAGTAGCCCCTTCAGTTACAATAACTGGAAAACCGGCCAACCCGATTCCAACAGTAAAGACTGTGTGGATATTAGAGATCCAAGCACAAAATGGGAGGATTATTTTTGCACTACTAAGAATGGTTTTATATGTGAAATACCCGAATCAGGTAAGTGTTCAGTTAATTTCATTTCAAATATATATACCCTATAATATACTGACGCTCTCTAAACTCGTTCTATGAACGTAATTTAACTTTTTATATTCAATTAAAACTATAAAATCAATTTTGTTTGCCAATCCCGACGGTGGACCGCACAGTTCAAAGTCGAGGTCCAATATCAATGCGTTTTAAAATTTTGCAAATATTCAATTACTAAAAATGCACGATAAATTTATTGAGCATGCGACTTAATGCATATTTCAATCAGAAATTTCATTTTGTCAAGCATGCGCCACAAATGGCCGCGCCACATTGACGCGATCCATCAGTGAGCTTAACAAAAGATGTTTTGATAAACAAAAATTAGAATGGAAGACGCATTCCATCTAAAGATTAGAATCAATTCGGATTCATTTTATAAACCGAATGATTAGAAATTTCAATTATGAGATTTGGTTTCCACAACGCAAATAAAAGGCCTTTTGTCAAATGTTTGAGAAGGTTTGCTGTAAATGGTAATGTGATGCTGTAAATGTCTCCCAGTGATGTTGCGAATGTGTCCAAGTATTGTTGCAAATTTGTCAATGTGATGCTGCGAATGTGTTCAAGTGATGTTACGAATGTGTCCAAATGAAGTAGCGAATGCGTCCATATAATGTTGCAAATGTGTCCAAGTGATCTTGCAAATTTTTTCTAGTGATGTTGCGAGTGTGTTCAAGTAATGTTGCGAACGTGTCCAAGTGATATTGCAAATGTGTCCAAGTAATGTTGCGAATCTGTTCAAGTATTGTTGCAAATGTGTCCAAGTAATGTTGCGAATGTGTTCATGTAAAGTTGCGAATGTGTCCAAGTGATGTTGCGAATGTGTTCAAGTGAAGTTGCGAATGTGTTCAAGCGATGTTGCAAATGTGTCCAAGTAATGTTGCGAATGTGTCCAAGTGATGTTGCGAATGTGTCCAGGTAATGTTGCGAATGTGCTCAAGTGATGTTGCGAATGTGTCCAAGTGATCTTGCTAATGTGTTCAAGTGAAGTTGCCAATGTGTTCAAGTGATGTTGCAAATGCGTTCAAGTAATGTTGCGAATGTGTTCAAGTGAAGTTGCGAATGTGTTCAAGTAATGTTGCAAATGTGTCCAAGCGATGTTGCAAATGTGCCCAAGTAATGTTGCGAATGTGTCCAAGTGATGTTGCGAATGTGTCCAAATATTTTTGCGAATGTGTCCAAGGGATCTTGCAAATTTGTTCAATTAATGTTGCGAATATGTCCAAGTGATGTCTCGAATTTGTCCAAGTGATGTCCCGAATGTGTCTAAGTAATCTTACGGATTCGTCCAAGTAATGTTGTGAATATGCCCATGTGATGTTGCGAATTTTTCTAAGTGATGCTGCGAATGTGTGCAAGTGATGTTGCGAATATGTCCAAGTAATGTTGCAAATGTGTCCAAGTAATGTTGCAAATGTTTCCAAGTAATGTTGAGAATGTGACCAAGAGATGGTGCGAATGTGTCCAAGTGATGTTGCAAATTTTTTCAAGTAATGTTGCGAATATATCCAAGTGATGCCGCGAATATTTTCAAGTCATCTTGCAAATTTGTCCAAGTAATGTTGCGAACGTGTCCAAGTGATTGTCCGAATGTGTCCGAATGATGTCGCAAATATGTACAAGTGATTTTATGATCATGTCCAAGTGATATCGCGAATATGTCCATGTCATCTTGTGAATTTTTTAAAGTGATGTTGCAAATGTTTACAAGTGATGGTGCGAAATGTCGAATAGATTTCGCAGATATGTCCAAGTGTTCTTGCAAATTTGTCCTAGTTATGTTGCGAATGGGCCAAATGATGGTGCTAATGTGTCCAAGTGATGTCGCGAATATGTTCAAGTGATCTTGCGAATCTGTCCAAGTAATGTTGCGAATGTGTACAAGGAATGTTGAGAATATGTCCTAGTAATGTTGCAAATGTGTTCAAGTGATGTTTCGAATTTGGCCAAGTAATCTTACGAATGTGTCTAAATGATGTCGCCAAGTTGTACATATCGTGTTGCAAATATGTCTGCGCACCGGAGAATGAAATTAGTTTTCATCTGCAGGAATATTTCCCATTGACTTTTTTATTATTTAAGTTTGCTCAAAGCAAGGCCACAGACGACAAATTATACTTCAAAATTCCCCTGAATCCCCTAAAGTGCAAAGAGCTACTTAAAATGCGGGAATATGAACTGATTAAGGAACTTTGATTAATCCATCTCATACGTTTTCTTCAGTTATTTGAAAGTACAAAATTTTAACCGATTTTAAACAAAAATGCTTTCAAACGAGTTAGTCCAAACTTATACGATAAAGAATTACTGACTGAAGTATCACAAATCTTTGGTTTTACACAATTTATTCCAGATTTTAAATTTAGCACAATTTCAGGGAAAAGTATTTTTAAAAACGGAATTGCTTACAATAGTATTCAGCAGAAAAATAATGAAGTGAAAAAATTTCCGACTGATGCTTCATTTGTTTGAGCAGAGTCTCATCAAAATCGTCCATAACAATAGAATCCAAGATGCAAAAATAAAAAAATTGACACTGTTTGAAAACTAGTAAAAAAGGTGGTTCTCATATTCTTAAATATCTTCAAAAGGTTCAATAATGTTTTTTTTTTCATAAATATTTAACATATTTTTCAGTACAAACCTGCCCTCCGCTGTCGATTTCTGATCCCAGAGGAGATATTACTGGCTGCACTCCACCTCATATAGAAAATGATGTATGCACGTACGTATATCCAATTTACCCCCTATTTTTTAGTTTTTTTATGGTAAGCAAATAAAAGTCAAAATCGCATATTTTGGGATCAACTTTGCATTTGTTCCATATTATATGTGTGATTTAACATATTTTGGTTACGCGTTGGACAATGGTATTGTTTGCTCAAATGAGGCCACCTGTAGCAACTTGAATTATTGATTGAATATATATCTAGAAAAGCAAGATTTTTGAACAAATAATCTTATATTTATCAAGTACGGATAATCATCCGTGGTCAATCCGTAGCTCATGCTTGGTAAAATCGCATTTGATATTTGGAATATCCTGAGAGATACAATTTTCTGCAATGAAACTTGTTTTACGCAAGCACAAATACTTGGACCTTCCTCTTCTATAAGTTACAGTTAAGCACAAAATGTGAAGAATAAGTCACTGATAAATAGCACCATCTGTGCTTGCCCCATCCACGGCCCGGGCATGAAAAAATGAGTTTTGTTACAGGTTAAGTATGAGTCACTGATGAATCGCGTCGATGACAGGTCCCCCTTTTTATTTTGCCACTTTTTAGAATAGATCACCCTGTCCAAGGCCCTGTAACAGCGGCCAAATATAGACGGACAGGGTTACAATCGCTGGAAATACACGATCTTTCCCCGTTCGGCTTAGCCAACCCAAGTCATCACACCCTGGGTTGAGTGGTGACCATGGATAAGCGAGCCGTATTTGCTGGGACTCGAAACCGAGATCTTCAACCTGCGATGCCAACATGTTTAACCACTAGGCCATCGCGGCTACATCTGTAACTCATGCTTGACAAAATATACATTTTAATTGGATACCATGGTTAATTTGATTATAAATTTCAATTTTATCTATCACTGGTAAAGTATTGAATCCATATTTTTGTTATTGAAATTCACTCCGAGGCCAGAAACTTCGTCAAGAGGACTAATCACCTTGGCCACTCAATAGCAAAAAGCTACTAAAAGACTTAGTCCCAGCCACTCCACTCTAAGCGGAAAACATCCCAAACGAAGCCGAATCGTCATGGTAAAGTGCAATGAGTGGTGTCTGCCATGGCCGATGGTGAAACCACCTATCCCTCCTATGTTTTTTTGTGCCAACTCTTACGATACGCAGGAAATACGTTAGAAATATTCTGAAGCCCATACCCTATATTGAAACATGTGATAAAGTATAAAGTTTTTTATTACAACTAGTTTCATTTTTCATTTTTTTAAAAGCCCTCACAATTTGTATATTTGGAACAACTTCAATTCTGCATAAGTGCAATAATAATAAGTGCAAGTAGATTGTTTTGAAACTTCCAAAGTATGAGGCAATTTTTACTGAAAACAAAAGGGTTAACAAGCAATTGCCGATACCCATGCCTCGCTATGTACAAAGTACAAAACTTTCAATATGGCTGAAACAGAAATACTTTAAAATAACCTTTTTGTGACAGTAATGCTTAGTAATGTGCTTTGTAGTACTGGAAAATACTTCAAAAAATGATTTTCCTGCCTAATTTTGCAGTTGTTAATAGTACCCGTATCGGGTGTGCGGTCAAGCAACAACGCATACTGGGCATAAATCACAAATATGAGGCGATTTCGAATTTTTGAAACAAACAAATAATGCAAACGAACTATATTTTTATAACAGCGTATGCTTTGATAAAAGTACGGTAAAATTAGCGTGCATTCGTAGTAATTTCAGCTGCCTTCGAAGAAATTTATGCCTAGCAAAGACCGTTGTGAGAACGCCCTGCCCGACAGAGAAAAATTATATTCGACAAATATTCAATGTTATAACTTCATTTTATTATCTCCGAGCAAATTACTTGATAAAAACTGCGATGTTGCTGTTTTTTCATAATTGTATTGAAGTCTGAATGTCCCAAAATTGAATGCCAACTTCGAATTTTTTCTTATAGTTTTGAATGCGACGAAGGCTACGTTGTTGAAGGCGATGTAACAAGAACATGTTTGTCTGACGGAAGTTGGTCTGGTTCAAACGGACAATCTTGTAGAGGTGAGACTATCACTGTAATAAAAATGCAGTTAAAGTATCGTATTTAGACTGTAAATCTCATTATTGACATTGAATTGAAAATTTAAATTTGATGAATGAACATAAGTATTGACTTTTGATAGAACACACCGACTAGGTGCGGTCCATCAGCAGATCATACTTTTCCTAAATCATCTGAAGAAAGGAATTTCAGGTTTTTGAAATATGAAATCAATGCAAATGACCGGAAAATTTACTGCATTTTTTTTTAAATATATTGAATATATCAAATTTTGACAGAATTAAATTTGCAACAACTAAGACTGGGCAATTCAATGCCCAAATTCTATTCAATTCGAAGCAAAAATTATTCGAATCAGTTATTAATTTGTAGATGAAACACAAACTTGTAAAATGACTTATCACACTTTGGCTAAAAAATCCAACAAATATAATGTAACATTTTGACAAGAATATTTGCGTTTTTTAAAGCGAGAATTAAAATACAACCTTCAGGAATTTAAATATATCATAATCAGTGAATTCATAGCTGTAGATTTGAAAATGGATGATAGGAAAGTGATAAAAAATATTTTTTTTAAGCTGTTTTGATTTGCCGTGGCCAAGTTTAGCGGCAGGTTTAGGACATTTGCAGTTTGCATGAAATTAGCTATCTGGACCGATTCAAAGCAATATAAAAATGAAATCGAATCAAATATCAAGTTATTGTCTTGTAGCCCCAGTGCTTGACCTTTTTATTTCTTATTTATTGCATTGATATTCATCACTTTATTCAGGGACATTTTTACACAGCTAAAAATAATTAGAAAATATTTTTAACAAATACATGTATATCATCTGATCCACCCAAACACATACTCTGATACTCAAAACTTCGCAAGCCACAAAACAATAACTGTTTGCGGAAATAATATTATAGTTAATATGTGAAAAACGTTCTGGAATGTGAAGATATAAAACAGATTACGGTATGATTTGAAACTAATATTGAACCGCTAAATCCAATTGTATCGTCACGAACTTTGTACCGTACCGTCGTACCAGACTTGGTCAAACAAAATCAAAAAACATTAGAGTAAAAGCAATTTTTTTTTCATTTATCTGCATTTCAACCTTTTTATGGATGCAAAAATAAAAATTTGACATAAAAACTTGGCGCTAACGGATTTCACAAATGTCTATCAATAGCACGAAACTAAAAACTTCTCTTTATTTTATGCCCTCAGGGTTTATCAATAATGCTGGGTTTATGTGCGAGAAAAGTTACATGGATACATAACTGAGACAAAAATACAAAAATACCATGTTATTATTCAACAGAAATATTTAATCGCATAAACTTAACTCAACTTTACTAAAATATCTTCTTGTAGAATTACAAGCATTCATAGCTAAATGTTTTCGGGACTTTGATTGCACTGATAAGACATTTATAATAAAACTTAAAATGGAATTATTTCAATTAGATGTTTTGCAACTAATATTAATTCATTTATCTTTCGGTTGAATTTACAGGTATTTATACTGTTATAAACTTGAGCAAGATATCGAGTTTCCATTGTCTACTTTGACTTTGTTTCAAATAAAGACATTTTATTTGATTGTCATTTTATGCAGAAAGTTTTTCAGATTAAATTTTAGACAGAAAATATTGATCGAATTCAAATAGATCAAACAGGAACTATCACAATAACTGAAAAGGAAATTTGCTGTTCATTTGCATATTTCTTAAGTTGATAAAATTCCTGCCAAATATGTGCTGTAGATGGACCGCACCTCGGCGGTGCGCTCCTTCAACGGCCCATAATTGGCAGAAAAGACGATTTCATAGATTTTTTTCAATTCCACCTCGTGAAATTACTGTCAAAAAGCAGTGATTTTCTTGCACTTTGGTATAGAATAATGACACAAATTCGTCGTCGTATTTTTTAAGTACATGATTAAAAATGAAATTTTGTGATTATTCGTGCTTTCCAAAATAAAACATTCTTTTTTAATGATCAGCCGTGGCCTGTCCAACACTGGTTTTTGAAGGAGACATCTCATGCTTTCCGACGATGGATGTCACCTACGGGACAGCATGCACGTAAGACCTATTCTTAATATTAAGTTGTTAGACTTTCTCTAGTAAGCTTCAATTGAAAAACATTGCGCCTTGTAAGCGCGGTCCTTCAGTGGCTCATACTTAAAAAATATAAACTGTTCGTTTTACTAGGACATAACTATTTTTAGATTCACTTGTCCGGACGGAAAAGAAGTTATTTCAGGCAATATCATAAGAGGATGCGAAGCAGATGAACAATGGTCTGGTACTATGCCAACCTGTGCAGGTAATGTAAAACTCGATGAAGATTTTTAATGTTGAAGTGTAACTTTATATAACTTAAAATTCCAATCTCAATCAAAAAATTTGTTCGACTCGTAGCAGAAATGCGTTTTTTTTCATATTTAGGCATTTGCCCAAATATTACAACAAGCATATTTTATCAAGTAAACAAAGTCTACGTGTTTTGACTCACACTCAGTTTTACGAATAAAAAAAAAAAATTAGTGGCAATTTTACGTTATTTATTATGCTAGTATTTCATTGTCGAATTGGAATAATTCAATTTAGTTTCACAAGTTTATTTTTCTGTTCAATATTTTCTTGGGGTCGATAACTCAGACCAAGGCTGTGTACTAACGGCCATTTAATGGCAAAAAGGGTTAAAGCTGTTGGAAAGGCACGATTTTTCCTTTCCGGCAAGGTATACCCGAATTATTACACACTGGGTTAAGTGGGGGGGGGGGGGGGAGGGGGGGGCATGAATTGACGAGCCCAATCCCAATTGACTCGAACCCGAGATTATTCGACCTGCGTTCACAAGAGTTAATCACAAGGCTATCCCGCGCGCCCACCAATATATTTGACTATTCTATACAAAATATTGACTCCGTAGGATTTCGCAAGAACGAATTGCATTTTCTTCTTATATTAGTTGGTTGATAAGCCGTTATTTTGTGTTAAATATAACCTTTCGTGCCAAGAACAATGTCAACGAGACAGATTTGAGGTCGATATATTTTTTGACTGTAGATGTCGACTATGCCCCGAGGTAAAACTGAACGATAAGATTCAACTTCAGATAATTTTTTTTTCAAATCGATTCAATTTCATATAGACCACGAATAACAAGCAATTGAGCAATATCTTCAATCTATATTTAATGAGCGCAAATAAAAAATAAATCAAAATGTTTTAAATGTAATTAAACATTATAGATTAAGAAAGGAATAGATCGAATCAGTTATTCGGATTAATTTGAAACACATGAAACTAAGCCTCGCTCATGGTGCCAATTATATCCTCTTATTTTATTTTTCAAAATTTCTCTAGGTTTTAGCTTTTCTATTTATAAATAATAATGCCGTTAGATTCTGAAGTTAGAAAATATTTGAAATGCATTACTAATTTTAATATTGTTTTATTTCAGTTGTAATGTGTCAACCGCTTTCATTCCCTGGTGGAGACGTCGAATGTTCCCCAAATAATTATGATTACGGGACAGTCTGTAGGTAAGTGTTTTATTTTCAAGTCGAATCGCGAATGAAAACATATTGTTCTGTATATTTCAAATTTCCGTCTTTAAATATTTTGCGGTTCAAATTAGACAATTTTTAAAAACTTTTTTTTTGTCGTTACCACTCATATGAGTCGACCACTATAAACCAAGACCCATACCAACGGCCAACTATAGGCGGTTACTTTTGGGTAATGTTATGCTCTTCCCGTTTTCGGCTAGTCTACCCATTTACTACAACCTGGGTTAAGTGGTGGATAGGGCTGGGCAATTCAATTCGGTGATTCGAATCAAATCGAAGGACAGATTATTCGAATCAATTGTGAATCGGTCATAGAAACAAAATCATGCTGATTTAATTGCATTTTTCCATTTTAAGGAAAAAATGTGATCGATTTTGGTCAAATTTGACCAAAATCGTTTGTATGTTGTCGTTAAAATGAAAATACATCGCTTTTAAGTCAGTTCATGCTAATATTTGTAACTTGCAACTGTATATTTCTTAATCATCATAATGGAGACTAAAAAAGTAATAGTGAAAATGAGGTATTTGTTATTTATATGAAATCAACGATTCGATCAGATTCGAATTTTAAATAATTCGGTTTTACCCAAACCAGGTGGGCTTGGATTAACGAGTCTGACTTACCGAGACTGGAACTCGAGACCTTCTACTTGATGATCTCAATTGATAACTCAATCACAAAATTAATTCAAAAGTTTGCTGATTGTTTGCTGATTTTGAGGCCAAGAGATGACAGAAATTACAAATAATTTCTCTATACTTTTCCCGATTGTTCACTGAGTTGATAGCGTTGATCAAATCGTAAAATTAACATTCTCTTTAAATGCTTAATAATCTGAATCAAAAATGGAATTACTGGAACCTATTATGTTATGTACCTTTGCGTTTTCTTTTTTTTAATAAATTTCAGTTCTAAATATAACGTCGCACCAATTTATCGGAAATCTAATGTAAAACACCTTTCTGTCAGGCATGAGCCACGAGTGTATCACACCGCCAAGGCGCGGTACATCAGAAAATCATGCTTTACAAATAACCCTATTTACGGAGACTAAAGCAACTGGCCAAACTTAAATTTCATCATGTACATTAATAAAATTGGTTTACGAGCGGGAATTGTTTAATAAAAACACCTTTTTAAATCACTGGTATATTTAAATTTGTACTATTATTAATATATAGTTACTTTAATTGAGTTTAATTGCAAAAAATTAGGATGTTTTTATGTCATTTATACTAAAATGTTGGAAATTATTGTCCAGCATTATTCTTGTTATTATTATTTTTTAATTACAATGTCCAAGTTAACTCATTACGAATCAGCCACGTGGGTTTTTGAAAACAATTGTAACGGGAAAAGATGATATCTTTCCAGTAATCGTAACCATGTCCGTCTATAAGTGGCCGCTGTTATAGGGCCTTGGACAGGGTGATCCACTCTGAGAAGTGGCTATAAAAAATAAAAAAAAGAAATAAAGTCGAGCTTTCTGTAATTGCGTTAGACAGCTTTCAGAAAACGATTAGGTATGTACTCGTACTCATTCTCACCAACACGGGTGATACAACAATCGTCCTTGGGAAGGTTTCAATTTATTATAAAAGGTCTTTTAACACAACCGAGCGCAGAACCATCGATTAGGGCTACGCAAAACCGAATCATTTGAAATTCGAATCTGATTCAAATAATTTTTTCGAATCGGATCGAATCATCAATCGCATGCATAACAATACAAAATATCTCATATTCACTATTACAAATTGTCTCCATAATGATAGGCAAAAAACTTACGGATACGAATTAATAATATAAACATTATCAGACTTAAAAGCAATGTACTTTGAATTCTCACTCCATGTCTGAGAACAAAACGTTTCAGGTTTTAATGACATAATACAATCGATTTTGGTCAAATTTGACCAAAATCGATCGTATTTTGTGATTAAAATGAATATTTCACTTCATTTTGCAAATTTTTTTCCAATGATCAATCACGACTGATTCGAGATAATTGAAGTGAATTTGAAGCGATTCGAATTACGGAATCGAATTTCCCATTCTTACCATCGATTGGCAATAGGGTCCAGCTCAATAGACTAAGCCACCGAGCCTGGCATACAACAAAAGTCCGAAATACAACTATAGTCAAATAATGCAAATCAAATATGAAATCTGTTTCTCTTGTTTGCTTGTATGTACAAAACGCCAACATTTCTTGTATTTCATAGAACCACTTTTATTTACTATTTGAACAGTTTTGAATGTCCAACCGGTTATGAACCTGATGAAGTAGGACTTACAATGACTTGTGAATTGGACAAGGAATGGTCGGGAAGGATGCCGAACACTTGCCAACGTAAGTTAGGCTTTTAAAATTTTTTCAAAATGGCAAAAATAAGATTCCATAATACTAATTCAATTACAAAGATATCCTTCAACTTAAGAGAAATTTTCGAGACGCGTCATAATCAATATTGGATAACCTTGCCGATTCCTCATTCGTTCCACGCTGAATTTGAATTTTATTTTACAGTCAGATATCTTATTTCGTTAGGTACGAGCCACAGAATGAGCGCGCCTAGGCGATTTCAATTTGTAATATAAACTGAGCAAAACATACTCAAAATCATTCAAAAAATCAATTCCTGGATAATCAATAGGACTCATTGATTCGCTGATCCCAATCAATTCGAGGCGCAATTTTTCCGAATCAGTCGGGAATCTTTCATTTGAACCAAAAGTTATAAAATTAAATATAGAAGAAAGTGCATTTATCAAATTTTAGCAAAATTGGCAGACTTATTTGTACCCGTAAAGATCAAGTGTGTGTTCAATAATATTGACTATTGGAGACAATGGTCAGATTGTCTTTAATAGTCATTATCAATGGTGTAACAGTTATTGATTCCATACTTCACAATAAGAATTGTGAATCAAATTCGAATTTTAAATGATTCGGCTTTGCCCCGCTCTAGTTATAACATACAAAAGATTTATCTCTTTTTCATTGAAAAGATTTATCTCTTTTTTAATATGCATATTCCGCTAGCAAGTGCGTGATAAAAAAAAACAATTTTTCAAAATTTTCACTTTTATTTGCAGGTGTCGACTGTGGCGCATATCCTGAGATTGAGAACGGGAAAGATTTCTGCGACGATACAAAATATGAGAGTATATGTTCGTAAGTGTAGATTTTTTTTACAGCCACTTCTTAGAGTGAATCATCCTGTCCAAGGACCTGTAACTGCGTCCACTTTTATACGGACAAGTTTACAATTACTGGAAAGATATGATTTGTTCCCGTTCGGCTTAACCCACCCAAGCAATTACACCCTGGATTGAGCGGTGGGCATGGATAAGCGAGTCGGAGTCGTCGGGACTCGAACCCGAGATCTTTGACCTGTCGTGCCAACATGTTTCACCACTAGACCATCGCGCTCAGAAAAAGATATTATCGTTGATATATCTTACAGGTCTGTTTGAGTATAGGACACCAATGGATCGTGATGTAGACTGGAGATTTGTTTGTGGCCTCTTCTCAAAAAAAAATATGATCGGGATATTTGCTCCAACTTTTACATAGCGACATAAAGTGAATTTCAATAAAACAAATTTGCGTCGATCGTTTCCATAATCTACAAAACTTCAGTATTGTTTTTGATAGTGTCATTAAAAATATTTATAAAATATTTATTATTGTTATTATTATTCAGAGTGATCTGTGATCTCGGCTACAAGATTGAAAATTCGCAATCAAAATGCATGGCAGATAAACAATGGAGTGATCCACCTCTATCGTGTACAAGTAAGTGGTCCCTCCCAAGGACTGAACAGAGCTTGATCATTCACAATCCGAATCTGTTTCGGGTATTTTTGTTTTGAGTTGGAGCGCCTCCGCAGCGCGGTTCACTCAGGAACATGCCTGACAAAAAAAAAAATTCTCAACAATGTGAATTCCTTGTTAGAGTTGTTTACTGAAGCAGGGTCAATAGTTAAAATTAAATGCGTCTATAGTAAGCGTGATTAATATAGCACCTAACCGATGACATTATATCTTTTGGGTACAGGAGAATTTCAATATTAGTGTTGTTGATAATTAAGTTTTCAGTTCTGTAAGTGCGAAAAATTAGTGACTTTTATTTTCGGGATTCAGTTCTGTTCAGAGTATTTTCGACTCGAAAAAAACATTGTCAAAATAACTTTTGGCTAGTGTGATTTGCTGTTGGAACTAGCCGGTGGGGCGTGGTCCATCCGTACCTCAATCTTGGCCAAATGATGGTTTTACCATCGCTCAGAGCAGATACCACTCAGTGCACTTTATCACGAGGGTATTGTCCCGTTTGGGATGTTTTCCGTTTAAAGTGCAGTTGCTAGTACTACATCTTTTGGTAGCTTTTTGCTAGGGAGTATCTGTTGGTTGGTTCCCATTGGGAGCTGCTTCCGGCCTTGCTTAGAGTGAATTTCAATAAAAGAAATAAACAACATAGTCGTTTATAAACATTATCTTCTTTCGGTCTTATTTTCAATATTATTTTCTGATATAAATTGATCTTTCCAGTAAAGATTTACCTATTGCATTTAAGTTAACCTATTTATTTATTAAAAGAACAACATTTTTTATAACAGGAATTCTATGTCCACCCCTTAACTTCGACAATCAGCCCGGTGATATGAGTTGCACACCAACAGGATTTGGACATCCGAGCACTTGCAGGTATGCTGGCGGAAATACTTAATTTTTATGCGTTAAAATGAATATCAATTGCCATAGCTTGAATATTCTTGCACATTTCAACGAGAAAACTCATGAATCGCTTTGTTGTATTTGCATATATGGTGCCAGTAGAATTACTACCACACACCATTCACAAGTTCTTGTTCTCAACGATATTTGTTATATTTGTTAAGTATGAAGCACTAATGGATGGCGTCCTCAAGGCGCGGTCTGTCAGTGACGCATGCTTGGCAAAACAAAATCCCTGATAGACAATCAGGCCGAGAGGCATGCAGTATATGAACAGACAAACGAAAACCTAGTTAGTCCCACATCGTTCCTATTTGGTTAGAGATATTAAATATAAAAATATTTTGTGATGATGTATGGTCACAAATGCGCTGTACCCCTGTGAGTAGGGTTGGGCAATTCGATTCATTGATTCGATGACAATTTATTCGAATCAATCGTGGATCGTTAATAGGAACAATAATTTACTAAATGGCCTCAAAATTTTCATTTTATCGACAAAATGCAATCGATTTCGGTCAAATTTGACCAAAAATGCATTACATTCGATTCAAAAAAATTATTCCAATTCCGAATGAATCGGTTTTGCTCACCCCTACCTGTGAGCCAACGAAAACATGATAAAAAATTTTAATCGAATATTGAGGTTATTTTGTACGTATTTGTGTCTCATATACAAAATGCAAATAACAATAACAAATAACATATACAAATTCATTGACATGAAAGGATAAGAATTTAATAGCTTGTGTAAAACATTTCGTTTTAAAGATACAGATTTTGGAATAAGCCTTACCTGTTTCTTGGATTTCGAAAAGAGGACTAAATAGCAAAATAAAGTGACAGGTTGTTTTACTATCTAGGGCAGATACCTCAAGCTGTTCTTGTGATGTTCGTATCTTAGAGTCCAATTGCATCTACATCACGCTGTCTTCGACCTTTCTCTAAACGAACTTCAATTAAAAAAAGGGCAGCGAAGTAGAATTGAAACAGAATCTCATCGGATATTGCATCGGATATTGAACTTTTATTTGCATATTTTTGTTTATCGCAAATATTTTTTTTTAGTTTTATATGTGATGACGGACATAGTTTGACGGGTTCACCAAGTTTGACATGTCAACAAGACGGGACGTGGGATAATATTGTGCCAACTTGCAAAGGTATAAAAAAGTTACTCAATATTGGACAATATCTCCTCAGTCAATTCCGTTTCTCATGTAAAATTCTCCGACTTTATTTTTGTAATATATGTCTCTGTCTACTGTAAAACTAGCTACCACACCGTTGCTTCCTTTTTTGTTTCTTTCGACAAATCACTAAAAATGAATATTTTTATCGTATTTCAACTTTTAAATAACGATGTTCGTCCGTTTTAGATGTTTTCTGCCCTGCTGTATCGCTGGAAGATGGTTCAGTTGAATGTCCGGATGGATTGGGATATGCTCAGACATGCACGTAAATGGATATTTTTTATGTTCAATCAGTATACTGACAATATTATCTGGCAATGTTCTTGCCGAAACAAAAATCATCAGTATCCTATCGTTCATACCAAAAGTTCAAAATATTTCTGGGCAGCTATAGCTATAACAAAAATATTTTGAACATTTGGCATGAAGTTAAAATGAGATATTCTTTGTTTTTGCAAAGAATATTCAACAAACAATAACGTTTAAATTCAGGCTACGGGGTTTTGGAAACATATTAAGTATCAAACTTTCTACCTACATCATTATAACACTGGCATTATACATTAAACAACTTTCAAAAGATTCCTGACACTAAACGCCATTTCCACTTTCAAGGTTCAAATGCCACGCTCCGCTTACTCTTTATGGTGAAGATGAAACCAGATGTCTGCAAAGTGGAGAATGGTCAAATGAAGTTCCCCAGTGCAAACGTAAGCATTATACTTACTTATTGGCGGTGGCCTACTTTGAATTTTGAAAACGACATGGACAACAACGTATAATGTATTTTGGTCAAACGTGACCAAAATCGATTGCATTTTGTTGTTAAAGTTGAAAATTCTATACAATTTAGCAAGTTTTTGTTCCTATGAACGATGTAACATTAATTCGAATAAAATGTGCGTCGAAGTGATTCGAATCAACGTCCATCTCTAAATTCTTTCGTATAACAGGGCGAATGCAGAAACTTGGACAATGTCGTTGACTTTTCACTTTTAACGGAGCTCTTTTAATTTTTCTAATATATATATCTGCCCTCGTAGATAAATATCAAATGGAATTACTGAATTTAGTTAGATTTAGCTAGTATTAAAAAAATATGGGCAAATTCTGTTGGTGAAAACGAGAAAGTAGCTGCTAACTACATTTACTTTAACTTGTTCCGATTCGAAAAAACAGCTCTTGAAATAGGCCATTCGAAGTTTTCAACCTTTGAATTTGTGAATAATGCCTGAAATGCAGCATTTAATTCCCAAGAGATTTTCAATAAAGATTGTACCTAGTTTTGCAAAACATTCGTTTTAATTTACCTAGGAAAACTAGGTTTACATCATTAGTTTGGTTGCCAAACGACCGCGCATTAGAGATTTCTTTTTTATTCTGTTGTACTTGAAAAACATGTATGGAACAAATTGCCTGATGATTTTTGTAAAAATATTTAATTTATCACATCCCCGAACAGTACATTCCAATGACACAAACCTTTTGTAGATTGAAAAGATTAGCCGTAAAAATGATTTGTATATATATATATATATATATTTTACTTGCAGTTTTTGACCCAAAATGTGATGATGCAATTTCTCCATCGATCTGTAGAGATAATTGTGAAACAAATCGAGATTGTGCTAAAGATGAAGTATGCTGCGAAAGTTCGTGTGGACTCACTTGCAAGAAAGTTAAATCGTCAACGAAAAAAGGATTCAGTAAGTAGAGTTAGCAATTGAATGATCATATTCAGTATTACACAATTACTGATGAATTCACCCAACAACAAAAAATATCGGGGCCAAGCAGTTGCTGTTCTTAAATGGTTTTCTGCAATTGTTACAAAAATGCATTGAAATCGCCGTTGTTTGCCGGTGTTGCTCTACGTAATATAGAAATAAAACAATGAAATATATTTGTCTGCCAACTATGGGTTGTTGATGAAACGCGCCGGCAGAGGCGCCGTCCATCAACAGTCCAGACGTGGCTTAACAACGAGAGATTACAAATTTTGATGATGTCGGATTACCGCAAATAAACGAAAACTCGACTGTACGTTTTTAACATGGAGTGTGAAATTAGCGTTATACATTTGCACAGCACAATTTTGAAACCTTTTTTAATATATCACTTTTCAGAATTGGATAGAAACATGTTACTACTTTTAATTGCTGGGCAGCAGCCACGTAGACGTCCTAGACCTCGGGCTCGTCCTCAACCTAGACCAATTCTCCCTCAATGTCCAGTTTGCAACGTCAATGCGTGTTCAGTTACAAGATGTCCAACGTATCTTAATGCATTGTGTGGTACAAGTTGTAATGGATGTAGAGCTCATTTCTTTAACCCGTACAATAACCAAATTGACATCAGACAGCAATGTAAGTATAACTTTATTTCTCGATGAATCTAAAACTATATGTCAAGGACTAAAGTTAGTTTTGCATTGGAATATTGGCGATCTCATTCAATAGTTCCCAGGGGGTAGACAGAAATATTTGAGCCTTGTGCATGAGAGGAATGCAAAATAAGGAAATGAAACTACGTTCACTTCTGGTCCAGCTTACAAAAACGACTATTCGAGCCCAATTTTTTTTTCAAACTAGGCTAACGCAAGATCTGGCTCATATGAACGAATATGTAGTGGAGATCATTTGTACGTAACAGTATTAACATCACGTTTGAAGTCCATCTAGAAATTGTGGACAACATTCTTGCATATTATTTTGTTTGTATTTTCAGGTCAATGTCCACCAAATATGCCACCCAATCCAGCTTGTGGTGGACACATGTGCAATGGAGTAGGATGCAGAGAATTTCCAGGAAGTCAATGTCGAGTATATGGATGTGGTCAACGATGCCTATTGCAGTTTTTCGACAGATATGGACGTATGCTACCGTGTCGAAGCACCATATCAACTGGATACCCACTTTAAGAACAAATTTACGCAAAAACGGCAATGAAATCTTCTTTTTTATTGCAGTTACAGTATAACTGGTCAAAATGGTGCTAAGTGACTCATATTTGATACAATGATAGAGGACAATAATACAGACGGGCGCCTGACTTTGATGAAAAACTTTTTTCAAAAAAATATTTTTGATGTACTGTTTTACCAAACATTATTGTAAATAATTATGATGTTTTAGAAAGGTGCCTATTTTTTTCTAGATCTTGTGTAACTGTTATTGTGATGTTGCAAAGTTTTAACTACTTTTTGTGCCTTCTCCGAGAATGTTATGAAATGTTTGTTTAATGTATGCTCATGACTGAACGGCAAGCGAAAAAGCTGAGATATAATGACGTCAATTCAAACTGTTAAAAATTAGACAGTTCGAAAATTATTTCGTCAAGCAAAGGATACCGACAGACCACGTCTTGGACACACGGTCTCTCGATTGCCAGTGCCTAACGAAACAAGCCGTATTAAAAATCAAACATTTTAGTTTTTAGGCTTTTTAGAATCATTTTCTTTGTTTAGAAAAAAGTCCCTGAGGAACCTCATGGAGCGTTGACTGTGCGTTCCATTAATTCATAATTTTAAGTATTTGTTTAACGGAAGATTTTAAAAATAAGTACCCTCTCATATATTGTATTCGCTGTTGTCAGCCAAGTCGAATGACGCTTCGTCTGTTAAGATTTATGCAGTGAATAATAATAGACGACGTGATTTAATTGTTTTCCACATGCTATGTATAATATAAAAGACTAATAGACACTACGAGGAAAATGCAACAGGAGCATTGCACGTAGGGCTGGACAATTCGATTCCGTGATTGAATCGATTCGAAGCACAATTTATTCGAATCAATGGCGAATCGTTCATAGGAACAAAAACTTGCTTAATAAACTTGTATTTTCATTTTTAACGACAAAATGCAACCGAATTTGGTCAAAATCGATTAAATTTTGTCTTTAAAATATGAAAATTGTTGCTCTTCGACATGTAGTGTGAATAAATAATATACTTTAGAGTATCAATTTCTTGATTTTCACAATCGAGATAAGTTGTGATAGTAATAATGGGGTATTTGTTATTTACAATGGAATTAGTGATTCGATCTGATTCAAAAAAAAAATATTCGAATCAGATTATTCGAATCGAATCAGACCCCTGATTGCACGTCATATTTGAATAATAAATATAGTCACAGAAGATCGAAGAGAACTTTTTCTCGAACTTGACTTCATATTTTTGTTTTCTTTTTTAATTTGTAATGTGTTTGTACAAACATTACACTGTTTAGCACCATCAGCTGAACTAGTAATTGATGTATCATGGAATAGTCTCAGGAATGCGGAGTCGTGGGTTCCGATATAAAATATGTCAATGAACAGCCATAAGCCATTTTGATTTACATATGAATACAAATGTTGAAATACATTATTCATAGTGTATTTTGCTTTTGTTTTCAGAGTCAGAAACTTATAATCCAAAATAAAACGCATTAGATACAACTGCACTTTGAAAGAAAACGAAAACATACCAAACAGAACTAAGCCGCTATAATAGCTTGTAGATAAGTGGCGCGAACTATCAGTGGCTCAAACTTGACCAAATATATTTGGACAAACTTTCTCTGACTTAGGTAGCATTTACGACAATCTGTCTACCATGTTCCAGTTCAGGCGAAAATTGCGTAAGGGCAATTTTAAAGCCTACAACAAGAGTACATTATATCCAAAAATGTACTGGATCGTAATGGTGTCATTTGGCGTGATTAGGAAACACTTCCAAAATATAGGGTTTTAATATATGTTGAATAAGCTAATGACGTCGCCTATGATTGTCATATGATGTTCAAACAAAACAATATTCGAATGAGCAATGCGTGAAGTGCTTGTCAAAAGTCGACAACAATCATAGTCTAATCTCTCGACAGCTAAATTTCTAACAACACATTGTTCTTATACTGTGATAAAATTGTTGTAAAATCACCGTTATTTGACAACAGTTTTACTTGATGATATTGAAATAAAACTATAAATAAAATTTTGTGGGGGGAGGGGCCCATTATGGACTTTCGATTGACGCAACTCGGCGGTGCGTTCCATTAACAGACCATAATTGGCCCAAGGTGTCGATTTTTTAATTTTATTTCAACGCTCCATTCTTGGCTTAAATCACACCTAAAAGCGATTTCGAAAGTTAAAACTATGCAATTACTGTGAATAAATGGTAAATTTACTGCACTTTTGTTCCCAGTCTACATTAGTCAAAGTGATTACCTATTATTCTCATTTTAAGTCAGTTTATCATCACTCCAAACGCATGGATCTCAATTAAGAAGGAAATAAGGCAGAATTTTGGATTATATGCTATTACTGCAAATGAACGATAAGTTTGCTGAATTTTTGTCACAGTATTTCCAATCTCTATCTGTTCGTATTTGAGCGTGAATAATAGCGATACTTAAACCCCCTTCGTGGCATTTGCGTGGCATTAAACATTTGAAATAAAGAAACATTGGATTTGTTATATATACGGTAACGTATAGAGGTAAACTTTACGTTTTATTAAATTCATTATATAATCAATGCCACTATATATACTTAGCCTTGAAGAACACTCCTAGGTTTATCCAGATTATAAATGTAAAAACAGCATGTTATACAGCCCACACGTCGGAACGGATATTCCCTTCTCAAATTTCACTATTGTTGAATGAGCTTTAGTATGACGTCACTAGTATTTTGTTGCCTGCGTGATGAACAATGCATGTTTTCACGAGTATGAAAATGCCAGTTCCCGCACACCCATTGGAATTAAATTTTGTCGAGCATGAGCCACAGATGGACCGCGCTTTGAAAGCGCGATCCATCAGTGACTCACACTTAACAAAACATCATCGAAAACGTGAAAAATATCTTAATTGGGTAGTGCAGACCGGTATGAAAAATACTGAGTGAACAAGTTTTGAAGTAAGTCACAGATGGATTGCGTCGACTGTTGACTGAATTGCGTAGATCTGTAACATGAGCTTGACAACTATCCGATTCAGTGATTCGATTCGAAGTACAGATTATTCAAATCAATTGTGAATTGGTCATAGTAACAAAATCATGCTAAAAGAAATTAAATTTTTTCATTTTCAACGACAAAATACAATCGATTTTGATCAAATTTAACCAAAATCGATTGTATTTCGACGTTAAAATGAAAATACATCGCTTTTTAAGTCAGTATATGCCGTTATTTGTAATACATAACTGTGTATTTCCCGATCATCATAATGTAGACGTGTAATATGGATAGTAAACATGTTATATTTGCTTTTTTTATGTTATCAACGATTCGATCCGATTCGAAAAAATTGTTCAAATCAGATTCGAATTCCAAATTATTTCGGTTTTACCAAGCCCTGTTGCCAACTACCACTCATTTAGTTGGCTTACCACGATTGCTGACTGGAAAGTTGATGTTCAGCATATCATTTTTATGTTCTTCAAACAAGATCCTGTACCTGCATTTCATTACTCAACCTTACACTAGTTTTGTTGATTAAGAGCCAAGGCGCGAGTAACTCTTGCTTAACACAATTGAATTATGGGTTGGGTATAAGCAAACAGGGTGAATAGTCCAGTAAAATTACACATTGAACCTATAAAAAATAGCGCTTTTGAAAAGGTTCCCAGTTCAGCTTACCCTTTCTCAGTTAATACACTCTGGGTTGAGAGATAGACACGGATTAACGAGCCAGATTTAACGGGTCATTAACACGAGATCGTAATTCTGTGATGCAACACGATTACCACTATACCCCTTGTCGCCCATGTTTGTTTGGACAGCTTATTTCATATTTCACGCACACTTTACAATTCACCACATTTTATTAACATTATTGTATCTAATAGAGAATATAATATTACACTATCATACTAATTTTATCTTGACGATTTCAAATGAATAAATTACAAAAATGATAAAGTTGTTTATTTCTTGAATATATCTTAGATTAATAATATGGACAAAATAAAAAAAACATGTACAATATCCCAGTAATAAACACTTTCCCTTCTCTTACTCAATATCATTTCTAAAGAACAGTAAATACGTTTACATATTAATTTGATAAGTTAGATCACATGATCCATATTGTTTAATATGGACGAAAAGGCAAAAATATCTGTATAACGCAAGACAGAGACAGGACTTTGGTTCTCTGTCCCTGGTTAAGGCGATTTGAACAAATCCAACTAATTGGTATGGAATTTCAAAAATTAAAAAAATTTTGCCAATAAATTATTTTTTAATATTAATAATCACAATAACCACGACTTTAGTAGCATTTAGAAGCATGAGAAGACTGGCCACTTTTGCGAATAATTTATTTGTGGGTCACAATAGGTAATAAACGTTTTTGCGGAAATATGTTTTGCTTGGTACGAGCCACTAATAGATTGCACTATTGAGGGACGTTCCATCTTCGGGCCCATGTTTGACAAAGTAAATTCTTGATACGGATAAGTTGAGCTATTTTATTGTGATATTGAAATTCTTTTTTTGTTTTGCACCTAAGAGTTGGTTTGTAGGAGCCAATATATCTCACCAAATCTGAAACTTTTATTTTGTCAACCATGAACCACAGATTAACCGCGTCTCGTCGATAACTGGCAAAAGCATGTTTGGTCATACCGTTTTTGATTTCGGGACAAGGTTTTTTAATTAACGCTATTTAACATAATTACTTTAATCGCAATTTGAATAAATCGAGATTCAGGCCAGGTGTAATAAAGTTCTTAAAAGAAGTTTGCCTATTAAGAATCGACATGGCAAAAAGTGAAGGAATTCGTTCATGATGATTTCAGATTTTAAAGATGAGTTTCCAAATAAGTTTTTTTTTTTATCTTGCAGCAGAATTTCAATATGAAAGATACTATATAGTGATAATTGATTTGGTAGACTGGAAAATTTTGAGTTCCGATAAAGTTCTTGCTTTTACGCAATTGCATCATACTCTTTCTTGATAGTACGCATGAGGCAGCAAGCAAATATAATTCCAATGATCTGTATGAAAGCAATTCCAATCCCGACTCCTCCAATCACACCAGCATTCCGTTTTATAAAAGCTTCAATCTTTTCCACACATCCATTTTGTTTTCCATTGTAAATTTGACTGCCTTTCAAACCACAATCTAGTTGTGGTTTGATACAACAGCTATCGGGTACAATTTTTGTGGTATTGGTTATTACTATTTTTGCCTCAGCCGCACGGGCAGTTGCTACTTTTCGAAATCCAAGACTAGATGACCAGTCGTCGGATGAAACTCCACCACAACACTTGAATTTCTCTTGCACCACTCCAAAAACTGGTTTCATCTTCGGTGTATACTTCGTAATTGCATCTTGCACAGATTTTTTGATCCAAAGTTCAATTCGATTTCTGAGAGCGAACGCTGCGATTCCAGCTGACATTTCAAGTATAAAAATCACTAATAAGGATATCATGAACGTAGTTACCATGCAGTAATTTTCTTTGTATGCTCCACAACAACCAAAGAAGGCAATTATCATGATGAAAACACCGACACATATCAGTAGAATTGGTGCAGAAGAGATTGTAGAACCAGTAATTTGTACCAAATCCCTATATTTGATTTCGACGGCTGCACCTACTCCGATCAATACCAAAGCGATAATAAAAAAGACCAAATTGAACGCAAATAACAGGTACTTGATGAGCTTCATTCCACAATCCATTTTCAATCTTCTGCTTTTCGAACGTAAACAACTAAATAGTAAAACGTTGTAATCCAACTGCTTTCTATATCTAATGCTAATGACAAAAGATTCATAAGGTTTGGTGCTCTCCTATGCATGAATATAAAAAGCGGAAATCACGTCCATTATAGAGCACAGCACTCTTTCTAATAACGACCATATTGAGCCAGTGAATGAAGCGAGATTTGCCTATAACGTGACCTGAATGGGTTCCCTTTTAAGCAAATAATTTCCCCGCCAAAATCGAATGTATCGTACATTCATGGCCATGTGTGATACCGAGATAATTTATATTAATATGTCTTACTTATATGATCAAAGATCGAATACAGACATGAAATGAGAATGAGAAGCGCCGAAAGCTAGTCATAAAATGACAATATGCTGGTTCTTTAATGATTTTATCTAACGTTGCCCTGTGGACGGAGAAACATAATTCAAAACAGGGCCTGTTATTAAAATTCACCGCGCGGTTAATTTCCTCAAATTATTTTTATTACGCAAAAAATACTCATCGTTGCATTATTTAATATTTCAATCATAAAACTTTTTGTGCACACAATAAGCTTCTCGTTTATCTAGACATTCTGTTCTAATACACGTTTTGTCAAGCATGAGTTGGCGCGATCCATCATTAGAGCATGCTCGGAATAGCCTCAATTATTTTGGGCATGGAAAAATGTCATAAAGTACTATAAAAATCAAAGTAATAAAGGGGGGGTGGCAGAAAATCAAAATATTTCCGTATGTGTATTTTGTTTTAATGTATAATAAGTTCAGATTTCTTGAACAAGTGAAAATGTTGGTTATAGAAATGTGAGCCATCGCAAAAATTGTCATCTTCGAGAACAAATAGCACCATCCATCGGACGTTCGAGTCCGACTTAGCATTTCTTTTCTCTCGAAAACACGGCCAACACTTTCAATGTACAGCCCCGAAAACAAAAACTTGCATTTGGCACGCAATAAAACAACATTCGAAGAGAAAAACACGGGATAAAGGAATCTGCTGAATCTTGAATGAACTATCACAGCACGAATTCCACATCCGATAATTGTATCAAAAGATTTTTTCTTTTCAAAGGTAATGGTAAATTTGCAATTCAAAGACTCAATTTAACTACAAATTACCTCAGCGGTGTGCAATATTGCTCAGCTTCCTATTTGTACCGGTAGATTTTCAAATTTTACACCATATGTGCGGGTTGCTTGCTTTTAAGCTAATAACCTAACTGCATTGATGACTCACTTAATGTAAGGGATTGTGATTGATTATATATATTTTCGCAATAGATAGAGATCCGCCTGATACTACTTCTATACCAACCTATTAGAAAGATTGATTGCACTACTGATTCTAGAATGTATCGGTGCTTAGGGTCATTAAAAAATTGTAAATTTCATTTATCAAGTTTGATTCAAAGATGGACCGCACCTTGCCGACACGATTCATCATTGTCTTGTACTTAACGTAACCTTTAATTTCAATTCCTAATTTTAAACAGTGTTTGGAAATAATATTACACTTCATCGAATAATCAAAAATTGAATTTCAGAATGGGATATGGAATCGTCGTGCCTGTGGAAAGCAAGCCATTATGTACTCTCCTTGGGTTCCAACCTAATGTTCAAATTTCTTGAAACAAACTTTAAACCCCTGCTGGTTAAAATGGTAGAATGAAAATGATCCAGTTGCAAAAAATAAAAACTTTAATCCCATAATATTATTTCTCCAAATTGTTGCTAATTGTACAGTGAAACCACTGAACAATTGCTCGCGATGTATAAAATGCCAGGAAAAATAACTCATATAAAATTCAAGTTTTGCCAATTTAAGCTTGTAGATGTGTAGGCATTGCTTTGGAGAATACTCCGAAATTGATATTAAAACATATTCCCGCTATAATAGTATTAAACCTTTATACAAATTCGTCAGCTAAGAAAAATCAAATCACTTTACTAGTAAATAAATAAAAAGCTTCCTGGAGATGTAATATTTTCCTTCATTTAAATTCAATCTGGGCAAATACGGGGGAAATGCCTTAACGGAACCAACTAGAACGGCCTATTAATAGCAAAAAGCTACTCTAAGATGTAGTACTAGCAACTGCACCCTAGGAAAAAAGCATTCCAGGCGGAACTGAACTTCTACGGTGAAAGAACAATTAGTGGTATCTGCCCTGGGCGATGGTATAACTTTATATCACTTCTTTAAGTCACCTCCTACGGTTTAAAGTTGCATGAACTACGTTAGAACTATTTTAAAACACATACCTACAACTTTGAATCCTACCAATTTTCCATATGAGCGTTAGTCATAACAACATAACGACAGTCGTATCGATTTATATAACAAGAGCCCCATGATATTGAGCTATACAAAGCCATATGACCCCCCAAGATTGGCCCGTAGAAAATATATCGAAATCGAGCTCAAAACATGGATTGGTTTAAACTTGAAATAGTCGCTCGCAAACGGCAACATGTTGAAGGGTACTTGAAATCGAAATTTGTCAATGTTACATTTTGACAAAATAAACTATGTAATTTCTGACGTTGTAATAACAATGTGAAGAAAAAATTGTACACATATACATATTCAAGTATGGGCAGATGATGAATAACAACGTTCAGACCCGGTATATTTTTCATTTAATTCAGTCGTTTACCTAAAATATAGGCGATGAGGCTAAACCTGAATAATATTCGTTTAATAACGTTTTATATCCAAAATATTTCCTGCGTGAGTCTTCGTCATCAAAAATGCGATAAGCTACCCATATACCAGACTCGAATTTTTTTCGTCAAGTATAAGTCACAGACTGACCGCGCATCGACAGTGCGATCCATCAGTGACTAGGGATAGGCTATTTCAATTCTATGATTCGAATCGATTCGCAGCATAAATTATTCGGATCGGTCGGGAATCAGTGATATCGCAATAAGAAATTTTATTTTGTTAAGCATTGTCGCAGATGGCTCGCGCCTTCAACGGCGCGATCCATTTGTTTCCAATGCTTAGCAAGACTGCAGAATTGATCAGAATTTACAGGTTTTCCGGAAAATACTGGCTATATATTTCAAAATTAGCGGATTTTAAAATTGAAAAACGGGTCTTTTCTTGTTCAAACGGAATTAACGATTCCATCCTATTCAAAAAATTATCCGAATCAAATACGAATTTTAAAATATTCGGATTTGTCCAGCTAAAAACAAACAAAAGATAAACAGTATCGCTGGATTCTTGACATACAAAATATCATACAGAAAAATTTAGAATACATTCTATATGATTCTATATACACATAACATGGCTATGTAAATTGCAAATCCGACATAAAAACTACACTACTCATGTTAGGTACCTTTCCAATATAATGAAATCGGTGTGTAATATAATAATAGCACATAATCTCACTAAACAATCTCTATAAGTAGATGGATTCGGTAAATAGATGGTGGAAAGTATACTGTATACATTACAACGAATTGCACGGAAAACTACAATTCTCTTTGAATCTAAACAGCTATACTAAGCGAAGATAAACAACGACGTTTTGATTTCTCCCACACTGGACATTTCCTCTAAAAAATTCTTGTCAAGTTTCTATGCATTCGATATAGCATATTTAATATTATTTCTCTTTCTAATAGTAGCCCACAGCCACCACTGAACCAAGGATATATTAACCTAGGTAGGTTCAGCCAAATCGGGCAGTCCTATTATATACTGATGCATAGATCTGGTTACGACTTGGTTTTGCCGCTGAATTAATCGTTGAATTATTATCGTATTTGAAGAGTAGTAGATGGTTTTACCATCTCCCAGAACAGATACCACTCACTGCACTTTAATATAGAAGGGTAAGTCCTCTGTGAAATATTCTCTAGTTAGAGTATTCAGTTGTGAGATATTTCCAGTTTTAGAGTATCCAGTTGCTTGTACTTCGATTAGTAGGGGTTGTTATTTGGTTCCTTTTAAGCGCTGCTTCTAGCCTTTCTTGAAGCGAATTTCAATTGTAAATTGAATATTAAGCGACAAAATACAATCGATTTTGGTCAAATTTGACCAGATTCGATTATATTTTGTCGTTAAAAAATGAATATTGTTCCCATTGTAAATACAGCATAAACTAAAATTTTTTTGATTTTCAGATTAGAGACAAATTGTACAAGTCAGATGCAGATGTTGTAGCCATTGCTTGTAATGCATGTCTAATTTGTCCGTAGTGTCTCATCAGAATTCGTATTTTGTCAAGAATGGTTCACTGAAGTACCGCGCCATGACGACTCGAAACAATATTTTCAATTATCTATCTTAAAAGCTGACTCAAACAAAGAGCAATTGTTAAATAACTTGTTCTTATATTGTCCTAACGATGATTAATATCATCAATCCTTAAAGTTCAATACATTTTGGAAATTTGTATTTTCGGTATTCCATGAAATAGCTATGATATAAATGGGGGTTTTATTGTTTTTTTTTCAGTATTCTTTCCCCAACCTAATTGTGATGAGACGTGATTTTCGGTTTCAATTGATACCCTTTTCAGATGACTCAAATCTTAGTTGGAGAAGTATTGCCCTGTTGAAAAAACTGTTATTTCGAGAGTTGTCGATTTCTGTCTGACGCTGCCACGCGATGCTTTGCGATTAGGACGAGAAAATTCGAGTGTTGATTAGAATCGATCATACATCATCCATGGAAACACATGCTTGCAAAATAAAGTTCAAAGTTCCTATTCACCGGCAAAAGCTACCATATTCTAGATTTTTTTATGAAAATTCACTCTGAGTAAGGCAGGAAGCAGTGTTGAAATGAAACCAACTAACGGCCACTTATTAGCATAAAGGGTACTATTTATGCCACGTTTTTACTGTCGTTAGAGAGCAAGTGTGGATTGGTATTACGTCGCCTCCCACAGTTTGCTATATTATTCTGACGAATTCGTAACTATAGATTCTTTATTTTCATAATAGAGACAAATTGTTCATGATAAAACAGGAAATTTGTTGTTTATAGAGTGTTAGCAATTCGCTTGAATTTAAAAAACACTTGAATCAGACTCGAATTACAAACGATTCGGTTTTCCATATCTCCGAATGCGATCCATCTAGCCAGACTCGAAATATCTCATAGAAAATTATTAAATTTTTCACAGAAATGTGAAACATGGAAATTTAGGGTCAAGTAAACAAATAAGTACTGTGACTCTAAAACAATTTTTACTGGGTTTTGTTACCTGACATATATAGCAACTTATTATATGAAAGCACGCCAAAAGGGATCAACCAAGCACATGACCCGCAAATACAAATCCTTTTTCTTTCAATATTTTTTACTCGGAATGTTTTGAAGATGGTGCATGAAGATGCAGGTTAAAATATGATAATTCCGTTTCAATTTACAAATTTTGGTCTCTGTGGACGAACCACTAATGATTTGAACCTATAAAACCTATAAAATCTAGTGAATATTTTAATGTAAAAACGTGAATATTTTAATTTGGCAAAATATACTATACAACTTAGGAAGAATTTTGAGAAAAAGCCCTCCCCAATCAGTAATTTAATCTTGTCAAACGCGAGCCCCCCACGTCTTTACGGCGCGGTCCATTAGTGACCCATGCTTAATAAAACATATACTTTTTGTATGCTGTATTCAGGTCCTGTCCCGTCCGGTTTAAGTACCAAGCATGCTATTTAAACTGAGGGAAATATTTTATAGTGATGTGATTTCAGTTTCCGGGACATTGATAACGATGAATAGGAAATAATCATGACATGACGTTAGATCCAGTACTTGTTAGCCTGATTATCATACACGACAGTTAATTTATTTGATGCTCAACAAACGTGCTATTACATATTACAAAACCGCAGTGAGTGGATGGTGATATATCACTTCGAAAAAAAAGTATATGGAGCGGATAGGTTGAAGTTTTATTCAGTTAGATCAAGCGGTTATACGCAATTTCTTTTCGAATTGATTTCTTTTGCGCAATTAAAGCATGTGTATAGACATCTGTAATACAAGTCCAGGGCAATAGCAAGCATATTTATGTTTTTTTTTTAAAAAACAAACGACTGCTTAATAAATATTTGGGCGCCCTATTGCGGCCCTTTCTAATTTAATAAAATTTCAATTCAAGTAACTGCAAAGTGAATTTTTCAAAAATAAGACTGCGGTGGTCAGTACCTGGTAGGCACTATGCACCAGTGTCTTTTTTGACAACGAGTTGAAATAGAATTCCTTGATTTCAGTTTTTTAGTTTTTATCACCTATACCCCAAAAACTGTATAACTAACACCGTGCAGTTTAAATTGATATTCAAAGATTTTCTTTACTCGTACTTTATTTCAAACCATTCGATATTATCTCAAAATACAAAGTGATAATAGATTTGTAAACAAAGTTCTCTGGTTATCAAGTATCATTATTATCTTAAGAGAGCAAATTGATTACAAATATTAAAATATATTTCTTAAATGAATTTCAGTTAGATTTAGGTTTTTGGAAAAACAATACAATATTTTATTTTGTTCTGGAGTCGTTATACGTGTTGATGATATAAATCATGGAACTGAAAATGTCCGTTAATCTTACAATGCTGTGCATCATTCTTGCCTGCTCTTTTCTGATCCTTGTTAATGGTAATTGATATATTATATTATTATATTTAACAATATTACATTTCATATAAAGTTGCGGTCTAAGCTATTTAGAAGGATTCAAACTATGTGTACATGGAGTACACTGGTGTCAATATAATGGAATTTTTGCAATCAATGTTATCAAGTAATTCTTTAGGTTTTAAATATTTGTAGTTTTGTCTCGTTGTCTTTGTAACAAACACCGTTTTCACCATTTTAATATTTGCTCTATTATTAAAATATTGAAATATATATTGTTGGAACCATTCTCGTGAAACCTGAAATTCCACTTTATTCTTGCAAGTATTTCCTCCTATCCTATAGTCCAAAAATTTGATAAAAAAATATTTTCTAAAGCATTACGAACTGATGATCGCGCCTCCCAGGCTCGGGCCCTTTGTGGGTTATGCTTGAGAAAAATAAATTTGTAATTGGGGAAAGATCGAATCATGGTTGATTCGAATAATTTGTGCTTGAAATCTTGGGTGTACCATGGAATATTTTGGGGATGCTGTTAAATGAATATGGCTCCAATATTAAATGATATGTATCAAAAAATTTAATAAAAAGCCAAACGCTGAAAGTTCACTCAATTTGGCAAGTATTTCCTCCTATCCTAGTCAAAATTTGAAATGTGAAATGTGCTCATTAAAATTCCCTAGATTTACTAACAACGCATGTATAACTTTGTTTGTGGTGTTTGCTGTAATAAAACACCATTTAATGTTGATGGTAATACTGTCAGAAAATATATTTTCTCAAGCTGAAACAAACACTGCAACGAAAGTACAGTGAATTCACTGGTCATTTGCAGTAATTGCTTACTTCCAAAGTCCAAAAACGCCAAGTTCATGAGATTTGTAAAAATATGGGCTGTTGCTGGACCGCACCATCGCGTGCGTTCCATCAACGCCCCATATTTGACCAAAAAAGTCAATTTGAAAATTTTATTCAATGTCGCCAAGTAAAATTACTGTCAAAGGCCAGTGATTTTGTTGATTTTTTGTTACACTGTATGCACAATAAATTGCTAAATTGTTGTTATGGGCACATTTATGCTAATCTTGACACTCCAATTACAAAAGCGATAAAACATCGAATTGATCACGATGAGTTAAAATGAAATGAAATGGATGGGTAATTAAAATCCATTTGTTACACCAATTTTGATTCATTTCGAAATATCGGAATCATTTGCCTCCTCCCATTCAAATAAGGTATGAACAGTGTAAGAAATCTGACTTGTATTTGATAAAAGGATGTGTTAAAATGACCTCCTTCTTTGTAATTTAAGTTTATTATTTGTCATCGAGGTTCGGGAGACAAATGCATGATTTCAATGATTTGCACTGATATGGATGGATTGACTCGTCCTGTGTGGAAAGACGTTGAAAATAGCTCGTTGTGTATGTCGGTAGGTTTCTTTATTTTGTCTTCATCCCTGGGAGATTGAAATGGGAGAAATATTTTTTTTCGAATCTAATATTGAAAATATAATAATATTGAATATATTACCTAAATATTGAAAATATATATTGTATTTTTTTTCGTTAAAAATTGAAAGATTTATTTCCTTTGTAGCGCGTCTGTTGTTTAGGCTTAAAAAAATAAATATGGATTTTGTTAATTAAAAATTGATTCGAATAGTTTGTGTCTCGAATTGACTCGGTAATCACTGAATTGATTTGTCCAATCCTACTGCGCGAATCATCAGTGACCATTGCTTGAAAAAATTTGTTATCTGTAGCAAGAATAAGATATCGCATGACTCGAAAAAGTAAAGCAAAGAAATTAATTTTATACAACGCAATTGTATATACAGTTGGAACACCTTGGCAAAACGCGGCTATTTTATGCCGAATAAAGAAATTGGCAATTCAAATAAAACAGTCTCTGAGCAGCCAAGATCAGGTCATATGAATATAAAATTATAAAATGGTGTTCACTACCAACAGTTACATTTTATTTTTATGCAAACAAAATAAATAACATTTATCCAATTCGAAAAAATGGTGAAATCAAATCCAAATTTAAAATGACCTTTTTCACTGAATTTCGTGCTTAGACGAAACAATTCAGTAGTAGAGAAGCACGAATAACAGTCTGACGTATTTCCTTTTTCGTTTTTTTTAGCATTATTTTTTTTCATAATTGACGCCGTCATAATAACCCAAAGGAAGTGAAACTGCGTTGGAGCCAGAAAACGATGAAAACTTGATCAAATGGCGTCAAATTCTGATTCCCTTCCGGGACGTATCGACTAGTTCCAATTACATATAGATAGTCATTAAACGTTTAATATTGCGGTTCAACCATTTCAAGTAGGCCAATTCGGAGTCACTGATAAATAGCGCCGACTGGGCGCTATCTATCTATGGCTATATTCGATAAAATAAAATTTCCGATTTGTTGTTCGTCAAAAGTTCGATTATAGTTGCTTCCTTGTCGGGCTAAGTTCCACTTTTAATATTCACATGGATGTTGTGCTCAATCTGAATACGTTAGACTATTTTGCATTTTGTCTGAGAAGCCTTGGGGCTGGGCAAATCGATTCGGTGTTTCTAATCGATTCGAAGCACGATTAATTCGAATCAATCGTGAATCGTTCATAGTGACAAAATCTTGTGAAGTGAACTAGGATTTTCATTTTTAACTACGAAATTTAATGGATTTTGGTCAAATTTGACCTTATTTCGTCGTTAAAATATGAAAATTGTTGTTCTCAGTGTGAATTGAAAATACACTACAAACTATAAATTTCTTTATTTTCACAATGGGACAAGTTATAATAGTAAAAATGGCGATATTTGTTATTCACAAAGGAATTAATGATTCAATGCAATTCGAAAATATTATCTGAATCAGATTCGAATTCCAAATGATTTGGTTTTGCCCAGCCATACTTAAAGCTAGGTTAAAACTCAAGAAAATATAGTCCAATGTTATGTTATGGAGATAATTCCTAGAGTTTTGGATTTTTTTACCCTTAGCTGATTTTTTTTTTTTGTATAACACGTTCAATCATTTTTTTATTGAATATTCATTAAATTAGAATGCTTTCTCAAACAAACCTTTCAACAAAACGACTTGTATATTATCATGAAAGAAACATTTCTGAAGAACTTGTGTTAGAGTCCAGCTGTAGCTTTCTCCCCGGGAAATATTATTATAAGGAGAAGCTTTGAGCTTTTGTAGCAGATAGAATGTGAGTTGAGGCACGTTCTATCCCTATCTCATGCTTGGTTGGTTAATATCACGTTTTTTTATATCAATTTTGGTTTTTGTTCGAATTTTGATGAGATAAAATGAGTCTACATCCTGCTCCAACGTTGGAATATCGATTAATGAAGGAAAAAGGGCATAATAGCTTGTACAAATGTAAAGCAACAATCGACTGGCATTTTTCTCTCAACCCCAGTCCGTGTTTTTATACCCTGTCAACTGGATAAATTCGACTAGAGAGCATGATAAAAAAATTATTTAGATATCAAAAAAATGATAAAAATTTCATTTTCGTTTTTAATTTTTTTGTTCGAAAATCCCCAGATTGTTTCAACGTTTGGTTTTGATTTTCACTTTCTTATTTTTGTTGATAATTCACGCTACTCACAGAGACTTTCTCGATGGTTCAAAAGCCTGTGGCGGTGCAATGGAATGATCGGTTTCACAAATATACCCAATCGAATGATCCATCAGTGACTCATACTTAACTGAACATGTCTAACTAGAGGGTTCTGACTGCTTAATGCCAACAATATTATCCATTGCTTTTAATTTGACTTCTATATTTATTCATACCATTTTGTATCTGCAATTAACCCAATTCGCAGTATTTCAGAAGTTCACAACGTGTATTCTTTAGCAATAATCTGAATTTTGTCAATGAATAATAAGTATAAGACGTTGACTTATTTTTGTACTTAAACAAGCTCTGAGCCAGGCCGGAAGTAGAACCGAATAGGAACCATCGTAGGTGACTAAATATTCTACTACAGTATGTATACCAGCACTCGTACCTGAAAATATTCCAAACATAAGTGAACTGCTAAGCTAAAGTGCAAAGTGCAGTGGGTGGTATCTGTCCTGGGTGATAGTAAACCACTTTTCTGTTTGCTTTAAGTCTTCTCTGAAGTCCGTTTCCACACGGCATATATGTGGCTCAACCTTGTCAAAATATTTTTGAACTCGCTGGCCCTTTTTGTGTTTCATGCTATTGTGAATGACCACTAAATATACCGTTTTAAAGATCGATAATTTTTATGACTAAAATTACTACCAATTAACAAATTATATCATTTTTTAATTTTTACAGGCTGGATGTTCGGATGCATGTGATTCTGCTATCAAGGATATAACAGGTATGTCTACTATACCACTGTAGAAAACAATAAAATCTATCTTTCCATTCAATTATTAGCTGTTTATATGGTACATACCAACCGAAGCGCGGCTCAGTAATAGTCTAAAATAGTCATAAATTTTATCAACATGGCGATTTCACTTAAATTTGCTACACCTTTGTCACAGTTTACAAGATTAAACTTTCCAGACATGAAATTTCATCGTAAATGTATGATCTGTAAAATTATATCGTATTTATAAATCCGAAATAAATAAGTTGAATGTTGCATTTTGTCGGATTTAAGAATATATGCCCTCAAGGACTAAAATATGATAAATTCTGCTAGATTTATGACCAGGTCTGAAAAAATCTCCACAAAGACAGATTTATTTTTTATATTTTTTTTTTAAAGGGAGTATATACATCTTGCATGCCCTATAATAAATTACAAGTTCAAAAAGAGTATTCTTTTGAATTCTTTCAATACATGTTCTGCCAGGCATAAGTCCATCTGTGAATCATGCTTAAAAAAAATTCTGAACGATAAAAGGGGGGGGGAGGGGGGTATAAACTGCGCAAACAGACAAGCATCGAGGCCGTAATCCTAAAAAACGCTAAATAAAATGGAACGATTAACGAATATAAAATGACTTATCATATCTCTTCAGATAACCTGGGAGTTTTCCGTGTAAAAAGCAGTTGCTGGTACTGTATTTTTAAATAGTTATTTGTTATTGAAGTAGGCGTTACAAGGCGCTGTATCTGCCTCACTTAGATCAAATTTCTTTAAATACAAATAGAATACTAACTTTACTTATTTATTTTAAAGAAAAACTTGCTAAAGTAGAAGGAAAATACGAAGAACTCAAAAAGTTAGTTGACGATCTTGAACCCGTCGAGACTACAACTTTTTATTAATCAGGATAATCTCGATGTCTATTTGACTAATGAATAATGCTTTTTATAAGTTCATCTAATGTTTTAACTTTTTCATTTTTGTGTCATAAACTCTACAGGGAAACTAATTTTGCAAACATGGGTTACGCTAACAATGACGTTTTTCTCCACCCCGCGAGTTCATTGTTATAGCACGGGTAATCCAATAAGAAAAATTTTATTCACTTATATTTTATCAAAAGAGTGTGGCTTATTTGTGACTCACGCTTAACAAAAAAAAATTTTGATATTTAAACAACCCGTCAATACTGATTCCAAAATAAGGGCTCAAAATAAACTGATAATGCCGATTTTTTAAAATAATATTTATAGTCGTGAGCTTGTTTTACGTACTGAGTCACTCATTTGATTAAATTACATAAACGCCAACCCTATTCCACTGACCTTGTTAAGGGGATCAGTGTTGTTGGAAAGACATAATCTTTTTGGTCTGGCCTGCATGTCTACTATGTTGTGCTTGAAAATGTTTTGTCAAGTATGGGTGACTCATGGATCGCGCCGCCCATACGCGGTCAATCTGTGACCCATGCTTGACCTAATAAAAAGTAATTTTGATTGGGAAAATTGATGAAAAAAAATCTTCAAATTTTCTTATTCCACTTTTTTTTCAAAATATAACTCGACCAAGAAACACTAGTATGACTCTGTGAGTCTTTCATCAGTGAACAATGTCTAATAAGGCTTTATTTAATCAATATAATATACTATTTTAGCTTCTTTGTGTTCGAAAATTACGCAATAAATTTGAAACCCCACTGTATAAATATTTGTGTCCCGTTATTAATGTGCAGGTATAGAACTTTTTTTATTTATAACATTTATGTTCCGCAAAATATATAAAATTTTAATAGGATTAATAAAAATAATTAGTGTAATCTTCGTTAATGTGTATTATTAACCTAAGTTTTGTTAGATAGGAAAGTTGAGAGAGACATTTGTCAGTGTACGGTAAAATAAAATTCATATTTAGTAAAATGGAATTTCTGAATACTTAGTGAACATCAAAATGTTGTTTTTTCGGGATTGTAGCTTGATTTGATAAATTTTGAGGTACCCAATTGAATTTTGGTTTCTGAAATTCCAAACATTTAAATGCTACCGATATGTCCAAAGGATTATACATAATTTAGAGCCTTTAACGGTGGTGAATATCTCAACAGAACTGTGCTATTATAAAGTTCAGTGAGTGGGTGGTATTTGCTCAGGGCAAATGATAAATCAATGATAAAACTCTAATAGCTTGACATAATGAATCCAGAAAGCTCCAAATACTCAAATATATCGCATATCGATGTAAAAGCCTTCCTCGTCCGTCTACTTGTGACAGGTATTTGACAAAGCATAATTTATCCATGGCGTTTGAATTTTTTTTTTGTAATATATCAGAACAAATAGTAGGTTGAATGGCATCTATAAAGTGACGCCGATTTGCGGTGATAGCTGATATATGTAAAAAAAATTGCCCATCCTCATGGTGTGGGTCCATAAATGACTCGTTCTTGACCTGATAAGATTCCATATTTCATAAAATTCATCTTGATTGTGAAAATTGATGAAAAATAAATCTTCAAATTTTCTCTTCATGCATTTTTTTAAATACTATATCACTAATATACAAAAGATGGGAATCCCCACTGTATAAATGTTGGTGTTCAGTTATGCATGTCGCAGGAAAATTTTGAAGTTTCAGGCACAAAACTGTATAGAACTTGTTTTTAAATTTCTAACAGTTTATGTTCTGCTAAATGTATTAAATTTCAATAGATTTAATAAAAATAATTAAATCAATCTTTGACATTTTGTTTTACATTTTATTGTCGGTAAAATAAACACCACATCGCTTGATCCTGTCGTCTAGTATACTTCCATGCTAATTGTTTTTGGAAAAATAAGTCAAAAGCAGAACGCGGAGGAAGACCTCCAGCTAAACTATTTGATAACCACTTATGTGTTGAAAAGATTATGCATGATGTAGAGCCTTTAACGGCGGTAACATCCCAGCAGACCTTTTCCATTGTAAAGTTCAATGAGTAGTGTTTGCTCTGGGCGATAAAAATCTTTTTTCCACTTTTTTATCCAGAAAGCTCTGAACACTTCAATAAACCGCGCATATAAATGAAAACCTTTCTCGTCAGTCGACTAAAGGTAGGTGTTCCACAAAGCATATTTATGCATTCCCAGTTAAAAAATTTTAGTTTGCCAAGCATGCGCCACAGATGGACCGTGTCAGATCGACGAGATCCATCAGTGCCACATGCTCAACAAAAGATGTTTTAGTAAAAGTTTACCGATTGGGTTGGGATTGAATTTTTGTATTATATCACCACAAACACTAGATTAAATGGCATTTATGGAGCGATGTCGATTCACCTGCTCATGGGTACAAATGAAAAAAAATTTTGCCATTCCTCATAGTGGGGACCAATGAGTGCTGTTGAAAAGTGTCTCGTTCACAAGCCTCGAAATACGGTTCTATGTCACCCTGATATATTCTTCTATCCAATCTCGATCTGAAATTTCATTTCCCCTGGCTGTATGACTTTTGCGTCAAAAATTTAATAAGACATGCAATGATATAAATTGGAATTTTCAAAATCCTCACAGATGTCGACCTATCCGCATCCCACCTCTATTTCTAGATATGTCTCACCGCATCAAAATGATTCATTTTAAAAATATAACAACCACGAGGGTTCAATGCAAATCCAATAAATATTCTATTCTTCTAACAAACACCTAATTCTTGATCCTATTATTGAAGACTAATGAAAGCCATGAAATTCTTGATTGGAATTATTGGATATCAGAGCTGATTTCATTTGCTAAACTAATAACAGGGTCTTCGTATACAAAATCACAATCATTTCGGTATATTCCAAATTATAAACAAAACAAAAAACATTGGTATGGTATATCCATTCTCGATGAACTCAAACATTATCTTCTAAATCATTTTATAATAACTCTTTTGATTGAGGTATTTTGACCGAAGTACTACACTAGATGACAAATGTACTGGTCCATAAGAACAATCGATTGGATGTGGTGGAACTAATTGAGTTAATTGCAGTACTGCCATTGACTCCGCGCCACCAAACAATGACTGAGCAAAGATGTGCGAATCAAGCCGAACTCCGGACGCAGCTCATGTCAGGCAAACACTAACCTCCATTGCAAACACTGACCAGGCAAACACAAACCTAGATGCAACACACGAATAACCGAAGCAGACCACGCGAGTTCTAGAGTAATAATCCGAGTAATAGATAAAAAAAAAGAACCCAAACTGATGTCCTATTTCATGTGTGTCATGTGGCTAATGTTTGAGAACACACTATTGGGGTTAGGGAATTCGATTCGGTAATTCGATCACAGTTTATTCGAATCAATCGCGAATCGTTATCAGGGGCAAATCATACTGAATGCGGTGTAACATTTTCATTTTCAATGACGAAATTTCATCAATTTTGTTAAAAATTATATTTTTTAAAACATGAAAATTGTTGCTTTAAGTGTGAATTGAAAATACACTATGAACTATAAAGCTCTTCATTTTCACAATGGAGAGGAGTTATAAAAGCAAAATGGTAAATTTGTTATTTACATAGAATTAACGATTCGATCCTATTCGAAAAAATATTCGAATCAGATTCGATTTTCAAATGCTTCGGTTTTGCCAAACCGTACACACAATTCCTGAATAGGCAAATCAGATCAATTTGACCACCAATATACATAGGAATCGAATCTTAATCTTGAATTCTTGGCAAAATATAATCCACTGTAAAATTCGGTGTAATTGCTCACATAGAGGCAGCAGGTTAGATCATCAAATCATCCATATTTGTGGGTTACATAACAAAAGTTAAATCATACTGAACTTTAAAACTAATTTTGAGCCTATATAATTTACTGGATAAAACAGCTACCATTTGATACAAGTTTTCTTGTGTTGATCTAAATGTAATATTCATAATTCCGTCCTCTATATACCGATTAAATCATGAGGTTTGGACATATTATCACACTATCCTGATCAAAAATATCAATTTTGTCAAGTATGCGCCACAGATGGCCCGTAAATGATTCATATTAAACAACGCGATTGTCTACTCATTCGCATCCATTCGCTGCGGAAGTTCCACAACGTCTCAAATAATTTTATTTAAGAATTTTTTACGCGAACTTGTGTGTTTTGGAGTTCAATGCTTTCACACTGCTTTTCCGATCGTGTGAATCTGCAATGAGTAGGGAATGAAGATTCTATAGAACCATATCCACTCTTTCCATAATAGGGCTTTTGGGTGACTCTTATCAAAGTCTCTTAAAACCTTGATCTCTGATCGAATTCAGGCGAAAAAAGTGTATAGTTTTTTTTTGCCCATTCGTTACAATCCTTTTAATTTTGGCTTTGATTAAAAATATCAACGAATCATTTTGGTTGTACAACTAGCTCCACTGATCAAAACGCAATTGAAATTTTTTTGTCGAGCATGAAACATAGATAAACTCTGCGTAAGTGGGGAGATTACAGATGATTCATACTTAAACAAGTAAACATTTTAGTTCACTTTTCGGGTCATGTGATGTAACTTTAGTTTCCGGGACAATTTACCGGGTCAATGGGGAATAAATTGTGTAGTTTGATGCGTAGTTACATCACTATCAGAAATGTATTGTACGTGAACATTTTGTCAAGTATGAGCTACTGATGGACCACACTTCGGCGGTGCGGTCCATCTGTGGCTCATACTTGAAACAATTTTTTTGATTGCAATCGTTGACTTTATAACAAATTTGGAAATTGAAACAATAGTGACAGTTACTCTCTTACAGATAGCGGATGAGGTTTGTTTTAACATTCATTGTTTTAACATTCAAAATAATCTTCCGGCGGCCTGGTATGAAAAAGCCAGAGAACATTAAAGCTACTAGCCTTGGTCAGTATGATTCACAAATATGCCGGGTTGTAAAGAATAAAAACGTTAAAAAATCTCGATAACAAGGTACTTGAAATTGAAATTATCTAAATGAACTGAACCTAGAAATAGGAAGATTACTAGAAAGTTTATAATATTATGGAAAAAAATATTCGAAAACTGTGAGCTTTCTACGAGCAAAATAGGTGTGAGTTGGCAGCCGAACGTTGTTTTGTATCGTTATTATTAAAATCACCCCTTCTATACAAAGTCGGAAGCAGTGCGTAATCGGAACGAACTTACCGGCATTTTTATGGTAAAGAGCTACTTCTCCTTCACTCCCAGTATGAAAAACATGAACCGGAATTATACTCCAGTGAGTGCTGTCTGTCCTGGGTGACAATAAAATCATATATTATTAGGTCTTTTATATATTTTCTGCGATGGAACGAGCGGAGGAAAGCTTGTTCGGCAGAAAATCTTTGGATATTCTGTCTAAAATTAAGGAAGTGAGGTATCGTCACTAAGAGGAGAATATAAGCAATGAGCAAAGCTCTGAAAGTCAGAAGGGCGTTTAGGACATACTATCATTTGCATCCCTTCCTTTATATGCTTAAGCTGGTTTACAACTAACAACCGCAACTGAAGCACTGCTCCTGTAGCGCCAACTCACGAAAGGTCTCAAAATTACTAACAAAAGGAAAAAAGAAAGATTTGCGCAAATACTGAAAAACGAAGTAAATTTTATTTTAAATGTTTATGACAAAAACATTTTGATTCCGAAAATTATAATCTTCCGTTAACACATCACTACTACATTTAGAAATCTTCTGTATTAGTAGCATTATATGTTTGCCGGGAAATTGTTATCGTTTATCATCCGTTTACATAACTTTGCACTTCAAAAGAATTTCAACATGAATATCAAAGTGACATTCATCCTTGCTCAAGTCCTTTTCTTTCTTGCTTCCGTTAAAGGTAAGTTAATTTATTTATAAATATCGTTTAAATGCTGAATTTTTAACAGCAAACCCCTACTTTGGAAATAATATTGAATGAAAAATATTTAAAAACAACAGATTCATATGACAAGAACCCACATTTGAAAGGTAACTGCAGGAAAACAATATTCTTATCTATGATAAGAATATGAGATCTGTGAATTCATTTAATCTCTCTGAAAATGATTATATATATGCTTTTGTAATTTATTTGCACGTTGGGAACTTCATGATAAATAGTAAATTTACTGCAATTTTGCCACAACCTATACTTTTAGAGTTAATGCTAGTAATAATTTACCTTCGAATACGTCAACACCTGTAATGTAACTTTGCCTAATTTTGCAAGTCGAAGCCTCATTTATTCATTTGATTTAAACATTGCAGGAATATTAGCAGAGATCGCCATTCTGCTTAGAGGTCGTCGTTTGAATATGGATCGACAGTGTTCATTTTTTGCTTTGTATTATTTTACTTTTCCAACTATTTCGTTATCATGTCCATTCTCCGTTCTAAGCGATCACTTGACATATTTCTACAACCACGTCGGTTGCGTTGAAATTTTTCCTGGTCGAAGCCTAACCTGATCTGATTTTTTCCGAATAAGTTTTGTTAAATGTATCACTGATGGATCGCTCTCCCAAGGCGCGTACCTTCAGTGACTCATAATTAATGAAATAAAACTTTATGAGCTACAGTCGGTCGTTGTTTCCCACTGTGGGAAGATTCAGCAGGATTGCTATCATTGAACTTCGACTTGGTGTAGTACGATCAAAAATATACGATCCAATCTATCAAAAATATTCGATCCAACTTTTGCTAAGTCTGATTCATCGATCGACAAAACGCGTTCCACTTGTGACTCAGGCTTGACAAAATAAATTTCTGATCGGTATATAGGTTAAATGCCATCATTGTACCAGGAAGCCCAAACGGTTCGATGTTCAGTGAGTCATTGAGCGTGCCCTTTGAATGGTAGCTAAAATAAAACAAAGAAATAAAGAGCAAATTAGAAGTGGTAAATGATTCACGTTGGTTACGCGTAATGAAACAGTACAACTTTCTTTTTTTTAGCCAGGAATCATAAATTTATATTGAATATAATATTATAACTTCAACAGTATTTTGAACCCGTAGATATAGTCATGGCAAACCCGTCAAATTAAATTTATAATATACTATTGTGCTTATATATCATAGGACAGGCAACTACGCCTATGCGAAATTATTTATACGCTATTTATCCATGATAAAAAAGCAAATATTATGAGGTCGAAGTATTCTGAACAAGGCTGAGAAACCCGAATCATTTGGAATTCGAATCTGAATCAGATCCTTATTTCGAATCGGATCGAATCATTAATTTTATATAAATAACAAATATGCCGTTTTTATTATTACCAATTTTCCCCACACCATGAAAATCGAGAAAATTTATAGATACGAGTTACCAATATTTACACAAACATGCTTAAAGGCAATTTATTTTCAAGTCATATATTTCATGTCTGAAAGCAAAAAGTTTCATCCTTTAACGGCAGAATATAATCGATTTTGTTCTAACTTTACCAAAATCGATTACAATTTGTCTTTCAAAAACCTCATTTGTAACCCTCTTTGTAACCTCATTCCCCATATTTTTGTTTCTGTGACCGAATCACGACTAATCGATTTGCCCTCCCCAAGTTGGTGCAGGGCCGCGTTCAGAGCGATACACTCAATTGAGTACGAAAAAAAAGTATACTTTTTTAATTATCGATGTGTTTTCACTCAGGTGCAGAAAACAATAGCTTGATTACATTGGTTGCACTCAATGAAGGTTACACTGATGTGCCCGTAAATTATTCGGTAAGTCTTTGCGCGGAACGTTTCTTACATGAAAGTCACATTGATTTACAACGTAAAAAAAAACAGTGGAAAAGATGTTCATTGAAAGTAATTTTATTTAGTGATTTTGAAATGGATGTATGAAATTAATTTTTTGATTGTAAACAGGTTTTGATTCTAAACAAGGCCAGATATAGCGACAAATAGTAACCTGCGGGCAGCCAAGTATACATCAAAAACATCTGCAAAATGTGGTACTGGCATATGCACTCGAAGTGGAAAACATCGAAAAGGAAACCGAAGTAGTAAAGTGCACTGCAGTGAATTGTTTTTACCTTGGACCATGATAAAACTACTTACCCCTTTTTTGTTTTTTGTCGTTTTTTTTCAATTAACTATGCGCATAAATCGCGACAGCCAGAGGTTTTCAAATTTTGTAAATCAGAAAATAAATTGTAAAATTACCGTTTTTGTTACAGTATATTGTGGCTTTTCTCTGGTCAGTAAATTCAATCATTGGTCATTGGTCAACGTTTAACAATCGAGATTACTTTTAATGATAATCTCACTGTCCAAAAAGTACGCCTGTTCAAATTTGAATTTACTGTTCGTGTTTTCTGTGAGCTACAAAAATGGCAAAAAAGCGTTATGCAGTATTATTTTGGTCCGGAGTATACCAAATTATAACATTCCGCCATAGTAATTGAATTATGTATGAAAAAGTTTTCACCCGAGGCTGTGGGTTTATTTTTCATTTCAATAATCACCAATCGATACTTTTCTGATGTAGATTAAAAGCGGTCATAATGAGTGATTCAAGGATACAAATTTCTGTTACTATTTCGAAATTTTCATTAGTTTTATAATCGTTGATTGGCGGGATTGGAGGAAGGGAGCTAGTTTCGAATAAGAGGACAATCGCTCTCGAAATTGTGGAAATTTATATAAAAAAAATCTCCAAAACATTCTAAAACTTCCTCTAAAATTATTTTTATTATTTAGCTTACCGCAGAAGATGATTCATGTGTGGCTGCATTTAAAAATTTAACTGGTATGTATAATGGATATTATTTTTATTTTTCCAACTATTTGTAATAGAATAACAAATGAAGCAAAATCACTAACAATTTTTAGAGAGAAGCTTTCCTTCTGGCAGAAGCATTTTTTTCGGGTGACTGAATGACAGAGTAGCCAGCTTATGTAGACAAGCCTTCTGTGCGCGCTTTGTAGGTGTTTTTTTTTTTTTTAATTGAATTATTTCTTCACTTCACAATGTGTTTCAAATTTCAATTCTATTAAACCAAATCAAACAATCCTGATCTGACGTTTATTCTTTGGGCAAGTTTGGGAGATGGTTCAATGTTAATCGTTATCATAGGCTAACTAATGTCGACAAGTTTTGTTATATATTGGATATCATAATTGCTCCAACCTTCTTCCCTGCGTGTAGGAAAGGAGCAGGGCTAAATTCCCACTACCAGCGACTACAGGTAGTAGTAACCGGGATTAGAGTAATGGAGCGATATCTAGTGATTCAATGTGTGTCTATCACCAGAAATACTTAAACAAGCCCGATACCACAGTTATCATCCACCCTTTGTTGTAAAACTGAAGTTTAATCCAGTAATGAAAATCAGTAGCACAGTTTATTCTAATGATAACACAATTAAACCTATTGGTATGACTCACTCCATATAGAAGTCCTAAATATAAATCAAATTGAACATAAATAACAGTAACTACTCACAATAAACCAAATTAAAGACAGAAGCGAAGATACTGCAGCGCGCCACTGAGAAATTTCCAGCAAATGGAAAGCAGCATGTCAGAAACTACAGTTGCCAGAAATATGGATACCATTTTGATAATTAAACAATAAATAGCTCAGATTGCAATCCAATTAGATGCTCGATTGAAATACCATAATATTGAATAAAATAAACCCCATCTAGCATAATATAAAATAAGATACTCTGAACCAAATGTCTCCAATAACGTAGATGTAGAGCAATACGAAATGGCAACATTCGAAAATCAATGATTGCAACATAGGCTAAGAATATTCTAGAATCCGAATCCTATCAACCATGACCAATGTACGACAAACATTTCTTACATACCGGGCCCAAAATCATAGAAAATATGAATTTTATGTGATTTTCATAGTGAGAAGAGAAATGTTTAACAAACACCACAAAGAAACGTAAGAAATGACAAAAAGAATCAAATAATAAATAAAATACATTACCTCTGACACATCGAGGCGGCAATGGGCAATTGAATTTAGTAACACAGCGTAAGGTGAGAAGGGTATAGTAAAGTAGGTATAGAAAATCAGCTATTAATTCTAAAATAACCAGACCAAGTATGATGTGTCAATGTAGATGTATGGTATATAAAGTGTATATGTACAAATGTGTGTGTATGTGTGCCTCACTGTACTGCCTCTAACAAACACAACTTCCTAACATCTCGAACATATGAAGAATTCGAAGTACGTACTTTCACTCTGCGCACAATACCATGTTTATCAGGGAAGGTTTGATCAACAATAGCTTTGGGCCAATGACCACGAGGGGAACTGTCATCAAACATTAAAACCAAATCACCAATTTCAAGATTTCTCTGTGTATTGTGCCATTTCTGTCTTTGTTGTAGCATGGGCAAATATTCTTTCTTCCATCTATCCCAAAATATATCCAGTAACCTTTGTGAATTCCTCCATGTTCGCTTGTATTCATCAGACTTCATGAACTTATCTGTTGGTAATGAAGGATCAAGTTTTGCAATGAGAATTGAATTTGGTGTCAAAACATTCATGTCTCTGGGGTCATCACTCAATGGTGTTAGCGGCCTATCGTTCAATATTCCTTCAACTCCAGTAAGGAAACTCCACAAAGAATAATCTGTGAAAGCTCTTCCACTAGTTACAGCTCGCAATGTCTTCTTCACTTCACGAACCATCCGTTCAACAACTCCAGATTGATGACTGGCCAGAGGAGGGGAAAAATGCCATTGAATTTCTTTCTGAGATAAAGATTTGTTTATAACATGTTGATTCCAATTTTTGATCCCTTCTCTTAGTTCCTTTTCTCCACTTGTAAAATTTGTGGCATTGTCAGAGTAGACATGTAGTGGCGTAGAACGTCGATCAGTGAATCTAAAAAAGGCTTGTAAAAATGCAGACGTATCAAGAGATTCTGCTACTTCAATGTGTATAGCACGGGTTGCCATGCATGTAAAAAGACATCCGTAACGCTTGTATTCATTACGGCCAAGCTTAACCTTGATTGGACCAAAATAATCCACAAAAACAGATTGAAAGGGCTTGCCTCCAGCAGTAATTCTGCAACTTGGTAGATCTGCCATCCACTGGTCACCAACACGAGCTGATCTTTCTCTGCATCGAACACAATCTCGTACAACCTTTCCAACTGCCGATTGACCCCTTAGTATCCAAAATCTTTCTCTTGTTGATGAAAGAACGTGTAGTGTACCGGCATGACCTGTATTTCTGTGATGCATGTCTATGATCAGTTTAGTTACATGGTGATAAGGTGGCAAAATAATTGGATACTTCTGATCATGTGGCATATCAGACTTAGAAAGCCTTCCCCTCATACGTATAATGCCATCTTGTATAAAAGGATCACATTTCAATAAAGAATTAGCAAATGGAGATTTCAAACTTCGTTTTTGTCCAACTTCACGAGGAGGTGGGCTAGGATTTGTGCTTTTACCAAAAAACTTTATTTCCAGAGCCAAGGATTCATTCTGAACCAACCTGACTATTTGAATTGTTGCATTCTTCAATTCCTCCACAGATATGAATCCACATGCAGGAGATTGAGCACCGCGTAAGTATTTCCACTTCATATACGATTTGAACCGAACCAACCAGACCATAGCTCTTTGTAATTTTTCAAATTTGGAATAGCGAACAAACATATTGGAGAATGAAGATTTACCAGAATTAGGATCGCACTCACCAGAATTGAGATCACAATCAGTCGACATAAAATTAACTCTCAACTCAGCCGAAATAGGATCACTAAGAATTGAAAAATCAGGTGGGCAAGAGGGCCAACAGGATTCATCCTTGCGCAAAAAATCAGGACCATCAAACCAAAGAGCAGACTTGGAAACTTTATTGGGCATGATACCACGCGAAGCAATATCAGCAGGATTCTGCTTACTACCAACATGCAACCACTGTTCAGGCCGTGACAACAAATGAATAGTATTAACTCTATTGGCAACAAATGTTTTGAAACGCTCAGAACGGTTGTTCAAAAACTGTAGAACAGAAGTAGAATCTGTCCAATACAAGACCTTATCAATCTTATAATCCAATTCACTTACAATAGAGCGACCAAGCTCTGCAGCTGCAACAGCAGAAACCAACTCCAAACGCGGGATAGTGATGGGTTGCTTGGGGGTCACACGAGAAATGCCTCTGACAAAAACAACATGTATATTATCATTATAATCAACCATACGCAAATAACTAGCACAACCAAAGCCAGTCCTACTAGCATCACAAAACAAATGCAACTGCGTATCAATAGGGGTGAAATCAGTTTGGCTTAAAACAACGCGAGATGGACAAGTCATTTAAATTCGGTAACGATTCTATCCAAGCCTCGAATCGTTCTCTAAGGGAACCAGCGATAGTGTCATCCCATGAATATCCTTCGTTACACAAATCTCGAAGGATATGCTTAGCAGGCAATATAAAGGGTTGAACAAATCCCAATGGATCGAATATCTGGCTAACCATTGACAAAATTCCTCTCCTAGTTGGTGGCCGTGGTTCAACATTAACACGAATAACAAATTTATCCGAATGAACTCGCCAATGCAAGCCAAGGGTCTTGCTAGACGAACCACCTTCAATATCGAAGTCAACCATTGATGGAGCTCTATCCTCTTCAGAAAGAGAATTTAACACCGTCCGATCATTGCTCATAAATTTTGCCAAATGAAAACCACATGTACCCAACAATTTACGTAATTGCGGTATCAATTCCAAAATTTGCTCAACAGAGGATAAACTTTTCAAACAATCGTCAACAAAGAAATTACGGTTGACAGTTTCAAGAGTGACAGGGTCAGCATTAGATAGGTTATCAATAACAGCTTGACGAAGCGCAAATGTGGCAACTGAGGGAGAACTTCGACAACCAAAAATATGACTTACCATTTTCAACTCTACTGGGTCCTGTGATAAGTCATCATTGGGCCACCATAAAAATCGCATAGAATCACAATCTGGGGGATTTACCAAAATCCGGTGAAACATTTGTCGAATATCACAAACAACTGCAATAGGTTCCTGTCGAAAACGCATTAAAACACCAACCAATGTATTGGTATTAAAAGGACCTGGAATTAGATTATTATTTAAACATGTCCCTTGAAACTCAGCAGAACAATCAAACACTACACGAAATTTTTGGCCAGTATAGTGATGTGGTAAATATGATGTTCTGTTACTGTGTGGCAACTCATGTTCAGGTATAAATTGTGCATAGCCATTCTGGATGTATTCGTGTATTTTACCTTTGTATTTCTGAAAAAGATCTGGGTCTTTCAAGAATTTTCGCTTTAAATACATTAATCTCTTTTCCGCCAAAGTGCGGTTATTAGGGAGAATTACCTCATCGGATATCCAGGGTAAAGCAATTTGATACCTACCATTCACCATCCTCACCGTGTCAGACATAATGCTTAAAGCCTTCCTGTCATCAACCGAAAACTCTGTAGTGCAAGGATCAGCATATAAATCAACAAAATCATGACCACAAATGTGACAAACAGGAGAATCATTTAAAAATTTGCTTGCAGTATCTGTTTGTAAAAAATTAATATCAGCATTATTGATAATTTCAGCATTTTTGTCAGGACCAGCTAAAGCCCAACCTAACACAGTATGATAGGCAGTAGGTGAACCTTCCTCACCAACTCTAGTGGCAGAAATAGGATGCCGTCCTAATACATCGGATCCTATTAATATATCAATTGTACTTTCTAACCTAGGGAAAGATAAATCATGCAAATGTGCATAGCGTTGAACTATTTCTTGATGTGGGATAGAATCTTGTAAATCTGGGATGTCATTAAATGTTAAAATATTATTTACGCATAAATCATCATGTTCATTCACACCACAAATTCTAAAGGACACACTATTTCCTACATGGGGTCTTGAACCATTGGCAGTGTGGATTGTACACTCTTCGATGTCCCCAGAAAGACCTAAGTTTTTAGCTAGATCAGTGGTGCAAAATGACCGGGAAGAGCCAAAATCAAGAAAGGCATATGTAAATAAAGAACATTCAAAATTATTGGCAGTGACTTTGACTGGAACGACCATAAGTCGTACAGGATAATTTTCAACATTAGATGAAATAAAACTTGCATGCACATTACTCACTCCGGGCCCATTAGACCCACTACTTTTTGTATTTGAGACATTTTGTGATGTTTGAGAGGACAGGACATCATCATGTAGAAGTGTATGATGCTTTTTTCGACAATTAGAAACTTGACATATGTGGGCAGACTTGCACTCCCTTGCGTTGTGCCCAATGCGTAAACAGTTGAAACAAGCTTTGGAATCTCTGACGAAGTCTCTTCGTTGCTTGGTGTCTTTATCCTTGAATTTTGTACAGCGATACAAAGGATGCATATCACTGCAACAAGGGCACTGAATTTGTAAATTCTGATAAGATTTTTCAAAAGTGTCCTTGTGTCTATTTGCATGATTACTACCAGATGAGCTAATTGTTGTGTATGTCTTGGCCAAGCGTGATCTAGGGTTGATTTGTTGCTTGCCCTTGACATAACGTTCTGCCATAAGTCTTCCATAGAAAGTATTACTCAGGTGAGCCCTTCTTTCAACATATTCCAGTAAATGTATATAAGAGGGTATTGGTCCATTTTTCCAAGACTCATCACGCAGATAATCCATTTGAACGTGATATGGCAATCGATCAAAAATATCCCTTAGATATGACTGTGCATCGAGCATGTGCTGCTTTCCCCAATGAGAAAGTATGACAAAACAATTTCTCATTTTTACTGCAAGATCATAAAGTGCCTCGGCATCATTTGCCCTAAGTTGTGGACCGAGAGTGAGTTGCTTTATATTTGCTTCAATTACCAAAGTTTGATTTCCAAATCTGAATTCAAGCGCTTTCCTTGCCATTTCATAACCATCTTCTGCTGGAGTTATGACTACCAAGCGTTTGATAGCATCCTTCGCTTTCCCCTTGCACATTTGTACAAGTTGAGCTAACTTGACATCAGATGGATATGGATGTTTGTCGATCATGTTGTCAAAACCTTGCATGAATGAATGATAATTTTCAGGATTGCCATCAAAAGTTATTGGATCAAGCTTGGGTAGAGTGAAACCTTGACGCACAGTTTGCATCAATGCAAATAAATCATCTTTACTTGCAGCATCATTTGAGGGATTAGCACTTGTGAATGGCCGATAAAACTTATGCATTGGATATTCGTAAGATGGAATTACATTTCCTGCCATAGCCGACATCACAGGTTTGGTACAAGTTTGCCGTGGTGCGCTCCTAGAAAAACTGGAAAATTGTGCATGTACAGGATTACTACTGCTTCGCTGATAAAAGCTGGTTTTATTAGGGTTGATTGAATGGATACCGGTATCTGCAGTGTAGTTATCAAGCTGCATTTCACTTGTGCTTCGAGGGGAAGCGAGTGTCTGCCAGTTTCACAGGGGAGACTGGAGAGCTAATTAACTTTGGTTCCTGAAATGGTTGATTAACTGATGCATCTGCAGGGATTGCCGGGCCCATGGACAACATTGGTTCACTCAGGGGAGCAATAACTGGTGGGAGATAAGCAGTATTTGTACACTTTGAAACAGGGGGCATTTGCATACTTTGTGATGTGACTGGAATATCAGCAGAAAAAGATGTTGCTGCATATTCTCTTGCCTGAAGTACAGGTGGAGTAGAAAGTGTAGTGACATGTGAATGATGAGAACTACTTCGTCTTGATGATTTTATACTGCTTGCTGCAGCTATAACTTGTGCCTTTTCTCTTTGCAATTGAGCACTTCTGAGAGAAATTTGCAGTTGTAATTCAGCTTCTTGCTTTCTGAATTCAGCTTGTTGTTTGTCGAATTGAGCTTGTAGCTTTGATCTAGCCAAATGAGCTTGAGCATCTTCTACCTTTTCAGCAGCATCTATTTCTAACAGACGAGCCTTTGTGACACTTGAAGATGTTGATATGGATGAATGGGATTTCTTTGATTTTGTGGAACGGTGAGATTTTGATGACTCTTTACTAGATTTTTGACTTAATGCAACACACGACTCCAAATAGCTCTGATATTTCACGTCCCACAGCCTTCTTGTTTCTTCAACTCTTAGATATTTGTAGTTTTGCCGTTTCAATCTCTTCAGACGAAACTAGTGAAACCGCTCCAGATTCGGAACAAATAAAATTTTGCAGAAAATCATACCAAGCGTTTAGAACAGTGTCCAATTCAGATTTAACTTTTACAACCAAAACACAATTTTTGCCATCAGTTAAAAGTGTAGTAAACTTTTGACAGTGCTCAGCCACACTAGTAAAAATATTGGCTCGAACTTGAGCCAAAAAAGTCCTATACTTTAACACATCGGCTCATTTGTCAGTGGCGGCCGACCGTTAAGCCAGCAGTGTTCCCCTTGTTCTGGCTCATTCTTAGCCGTATATATGGCTTGTTTCTAGCCACCAAATATGGCTCGTTGCCAGCCAGGCAGGCATGGGTTCTAAAAATGAGCCACTCAGGAAGTCGGCTCGCCCTAAGCCGTCTACCGTAATGGCTTGCTACTAGCCAAATTCAACCTAAATTTCACTGGCTCTGCCAGCCGCAAAGACAGCATGCGAGGAGCCAGATTATCCAGAGCTGCAATGATGATACAATCTACCATGCATTGCTCATAAAGTCTGCAATACAGAATAGTAAACCACAATGATTAGCTGAAACCAGAAAGAAGCTTTATCAGTCTGTCAATTAAAAAATTCATTCACAACTATATCTGTAGAGTTTCCCAAATAATTATTTGAAGCTGTTAGACAAAGATTTGTAAATACCACCAAATCAGTTAAATCACGCCTAACATACCGGTACTGTAGACTGTAATTTGCATTTATCGCTTAGTTTGGGGGAAGCGACCACTTGCAACAACTGATAAGCAGAGAGCTACTGAGGGTAATTACAATAAGGAACTGCAAAGCAAGCAGACAACATATCCTTCAATCTTATTCCAATAAAAAAAAATATTTTTGACTGTTATTCGGTATTGTACTAGGATGGCAAAAATAGAAGAGAACTCTGGCATCGATTTTTTTTTGAGAGCAAGAATCCAAATAGAGAACCAAGTGTTCAATTCAAAAGCATTGAATCCGTCAATTTCAAATAAAACTAACAAAAATCACTACACGTAGCCCAAAACAACATTTTTCCTAATTGAAGTCAACTCATCTAGGAATCCATATAGTGTGACCAGTTATGAGTTAGTATTATTTCTTTTGCTTTTTGTACAATCTCGGGCGACAGAATCGTATCTAAATGAACTTTGGCCAGTACTGCACGGTGCCCATGAATGTATATCAAAATATAAATGTGTAAAATTCCACAATATTAAATTCCAACCTCGACGCCAGAGTCCTTTTAAGATTGGTTAAGCTATCGGAGTGATAAACAATATTAGTTACAGTTTTCATTTTGACAAGCCACAAAACTATGTTATAAACCGCTTTTACACTAAATGGAAAAAGTATAAAATGATCAAATACAAGATTAAACATTTTCTGCCAAGCAGATTTTGAATTTATCAAGCAAATGTACAGTGACTATAAAATACTGATAAGCACCTAGGGATGTATCAATTATATGTCATGAAACTTACAGACATCAATAATACCTATTTGCAAAAATATTTCACATGTGTGAACGACACACAGATATAAAAACCATTTTCAGCAAAATTTGATACATGTATAAGACACAAAAATGTCATAAAAAGTAAAGTCTACTTTCAGGCTCGTATAATATTATAAGATAACTAAGTGGGATGCAGTCTTCGAAAACAGCTTAAATTATTGAGGAGATCATGCAGACTTGGATTCTTTCAAAAGGTATTGTGTGTTTTTGCTAGCGGTAGGACGAAAGTGCAATGAATCATGGTTGTCATAATAGTAAGAGATTTATTTTTCTTGAAAAACTATGAGTGGCCAAATTCATACATGTTACCGCCTCTAGAATAGTCCTAATGTATTCCTTGCTTGTCGTAAGAGGCAACTAAAAAGGAGCAAAGAAGTGGTAGATAGGCTTATCATTGCTCACTGCACTTTACCATGGCGTTTCAGTTCAATTTGGGATGTTTTGTGTTTAAGAGTGCAGTTGCTGGTAATAAATCTTTCAGCTATCGAGTGGCTGTTTGTTGGTTCCTTTTAAGCATTTCTTCCGGCCTTGCTCAGAATGAATTTAAGTAAAAATATTTAGTATCGAATCATAAGTCAGAAAATTGTTAAAAACAACAAAATTTTCAGAAATGCATAATTTTCGGAATCTATAGATTTCGAATAAGTGGGAACGATCAATTGTCTCTGGTGGTTCTGTTGGAGTTGTTCTCAACTCAGCGAATGCTTTTGACTGAGGAACCTGATGAAAAGACAAAGCGCATGTTTCCTGATCTTCATTGTAGTACTTCAGATCATGGACTTGTTAAATGTGGGCAGAACTGGATGAGCTGGGTTCCAAATCCCGTTCGCAGTCATTTGATTCATTGACCTGGGAAAAATTACATAAGAATTACGTTAGAATTAGGAGGCTATAGTATTTGGGAAGGTATACAATTGGTAAAGAGCAACAAGTTTCAGAAAAATTGTTTTCCTGTGTCTTGGACCTTGATAAATTGCAGAATCTTTTTCTGTCACTTGTATTTGCTTTGGCAGGTTGTTACAACAATTTTTAATTGAGGTTTAGTTTTATAAAATAAATATAGCAATATATATATTCTTTCTAATTGAAACGGGTTTAACGCCAATCAAAAGCATGGGGATTTTGATGCCACCCGATGGTTATATTATCGCGAATCACCAAATAGCATAATTGTTGATGATATCCATACACACTACACTAACAATATATTCTTATGATTTTGAGAAAGTATTTTACATATTCAACAATTAACACTCCAAAGCATGCGAAGAGCGGTATGTTTTCCAGCATTGCTCTGAGCGAATTTTGATAAGATCTAAAACTAAGTTCAACTTTGGTCAAGACTTCGAGTCTACTGTTCAATAGTTCTGGAGATCATTGCTGCCATGTCTGGATACATCTGCACATAGCACTATTTGAGTCTTCAATTCAATACTACTAAAAATGCACAAAGGGATCTAGACTTCCAAATAAACCTTGCTGTAATATGCAGATTACTGTCAGCCTGTTGGAATAAAATGTTACTACATTCAACAAGTTTAGTGACAAGAATTCCCTCAAAACAATAGTATTGCATACTTTAAGCTTCTCAAAAAGCAAATCTTCTTTCTATATCTGAACTTGAACTCTGAGAATTCAGAGTTTATATTGTCTCTTGTAAGATTCAACATATCATCTTCCCCATTTGGCATCTGTATGAAGCCAAGAGGCAAGTGAAAGTTAACTCCTTGTTTGCCAATAAGATGCTTTAACTTAAGTCAGACGAAACATTCAAGCCACTGAGCGCCGGTTTTGATAAGAAAAAGAGTAATACATGTCTAATGGCTTGTACAAGGCGTAACTCATTCAATTATTTTACCGGTAAAAAGTTGCACTCAATTCATTTCAAACTGCTTGGAACAGAAATGCAGTCATTAGCACAGTATCTTATTGCATGAAAATAAACAGCCTAACTTAAATCCCTCAATCTCATTCTCACACTAACGGCATTGTAACTTAAAGTTATTGCTTTTTTATAAAGCTTATAAAATTATTCACATCAGGTTGAGATCCCTTAAATATAATAATACATAAACACATTACCTTTCATTGCTTTAATTATCGGGTCACCGAAAACATACATTTTCGGCTTTTTGGAGAGGTCCATAACGCAAACCAGCACAACACCCCGCAACAGTTCAGAAAGAAAGACTGACACCGCCTGTCAACAGTAGAAAGTGATGTCAGAGCTTCCTCTTCTCTTTTTCAATGCTGCCGTAACAACCAATCAGCATCACTTGACATATACGTCACAATAGACTTTTTGCCTGGCTAAAAATTTTTAAACCATGCGCATGGGAACCATGCGCACCGCAGAGAGTGTGAGTTGAACGTCGTTTCGTTTTCTGAGAAGCAGTATGTCGTGCTTATACAAATCAATTCTTTCGGTCACATGTTTAAGAATATCATTAAATACCACACTCATTTTAACCATAGTCCCATTTGCCAATATTGAAAAAAGTCTCAAACATACAAGGATATTCAAATGATTCAATTTGTGAATACTAAAATGTATATTGTTTGAAAAATACCGTAACAGTTCTAATTTCAATTTATCCAATGCAAGAAGCATGCTTGACCATCGCTAAACATACACATGGACCATGAGAAAATCTGATATGGTCTGTGGGTGGGTCACTTGTGGCACTAAACAATCTTGGATAATCAAACATAAAATTGGCAAAATATCTCATCACAACAGAAATGACAATGTCGCCGGTAATTTAATGCTGCTACAGGACAAAACTGTTCTCTTCAGTCCTCTTTATGATGATTGGAATTGATAGAGTTAATTTTTATACTATTTTCTGCATTGAGCCATATATCAGGATCAATCTGTCAATATTGGGACCTGGATGTCTGGGCTGATTCCAGCATTCAGACAGACTCATATGCAGCCAAAATGCTCTAGGGTTGTTCCATTTTGATATTGGCTCATTATTAGAATATGGCTTGTTTGCAGTCAGCAGATTTAAAAACTTTTTTTGGCTTTACCGTTAGCCATTCATAGTATTTGTTCATCTTAACTGGCTCATTTCTAGCCACAATGTAGCTCAATTTCCTTACCCTGAAAAAAAGTAAATCTTCCCGGCTTGGCTCCGAGTCAAACTCAAGTTTTTGGTTCATGTCCAGCCAGGTTATTTGTGTCCTGGCTTAAAGCAAGCCATAGAAATATGACGATGGCTCTAACGTAAGCCAGGCTGAATACCATATGGCTTTAATACAGGCCACTCTGGCTCAAAATAAGCCATCTTGGCTTGCAAGTGAGCCACGGTACAGGCGTCTGTGGCTTGTTTGTGAGCCATTTCGGAAAAAATTGTCTCTGATATAAGCCAAAATTTTTTCTAGTGCACAGATTGCGAATAAAAATCACAGGTTTCCTTGAACGAATTCCCAATAATTTCGTCACTGGTATTAACAGATGATGCCATTTGGTGTTTAGTTCCAATTTATTACTTTATATCCACAAGTCAATACTAGGTTTAATCCAAAATGTAGGAAAGGAGCAGGGCTAAATTCCCACTACCAGCGACTACAGGTAGTAGTAACCGGGATTAGAGTAATGGAGCGATATCTAGTGATTCAATGTGTGTCTATCACCAGAAATACTTAAACAAGCCCGATACCACAGTTATCATCCACCCTTTGTTGTAAAACTGAAGTTTAATCCAGTAATGAAAATCAGTAGCACAGTTTATTCTAATGATAACACAATTAAACCTATTGGTATGACTCACTCCATATAGAAGTCCTAAATATAAATCAAATTGAACATAAATAACAGTAACTACTCACAATAAACCAAATTAAAGACAGAAGCGAAGATACTGCAGCTGCAGCGCGCCACTGAGAAATTTCCAGCAAATGGAAAGCAGCATGTCAGAAATTACAGTTGCCAGAAATATGGATACCATTTTGATAATTAAACAATAAATAGCTCAGATTGCAATCCAATTAGATGCTCGATTGAAATACCATAATATTGAATAAAATAAACCCCATCTAGCATAATATAAAATAAGATACTCTGAACCAAATGTCTCCAATAACGTAGATGTAGAGCAATACGAAATGGCAACCTTCGAAAATCAATGATTGCAACATAGGCTAAGAATATTCTAGAATCCGAATCCTATCAACCATGACCAATGTACGACAAACATTTCTTACACTGCGTGTTGTAAGAAGTTGGATATTTTCCACTTAGAGCGCAGGTACTTTTCATCTTCAGTTGCCGTTGGCTGGATTCTTTTAACTACTGCTTCCAGCCTTGGTAAGAGCGAATTTCAATAAAAAAATATTTATTGGCAATTTTTGACATCCAGTGCGGTGATTTCTGATTTGTTTTATGTGATATACAATAAAAACGCCATTATTTAAAGAAATTTTTAGCGTCACCTTGGTAGAATACTGATTTACAATTACCATCGGCCTGAAATGGTTTACCGAGAGATGTTTAGTCGAGTATAAGTCACCAAGGGATCGTGTCGTGGAGCGGTCCATCTGTGGCTCATGCATAATAAATTTAAATATCTAATTTGGACCGGAACATGAAATACCTTTTTCAATAAACAGAGAAAATAAAGAAGCTAGAAGAAAATTTGAAAGACCTCAGAAAATTAGTTAGAGAACTCAAAAAAGCTGATACTAAAAAAGTAAATTTTGATTGCATTCTGAAAAAATTAAGTATAAAATAATTTTATTTATTTAATATATTTTTTATTTGTTGCTTAAGCATCAATTATTACGGAATAACCAAAAATTACTAAAAGTACAAAAAAATTGCAGTAATCGTATACTCCCAAAATTCAAAACAGTCGCCTGATGAGATTAACGCAGAGTATAGATTTTTTGATGAATGGCGCCACTGGTGGCTAAAAAAATAAATTATTATGATTTTTTTTCATTGAAATTCATTCAAAACAAGGTCGGAGGTAGTGCTCAAAAGAAACCAAGTAACATCCACACAAAAGCAGAATACTACTAAAAGATATTGTACCAGCAATTACACTCTAAAAACGTCCCAAACGATACTGAGCCGCGATGGTTAAGTGTAGTAAGTGGTATCTGGCCTGGGCGACGGAAAAATCATCCTAAAAAGATCGTTTTGCGAAAATAATCTTCATAATTCTCCCGGATGGGAAAGAATCGATCGATAGTAACAGCTATTGTAAACTATTGGCTTAGTAATTGGACAATCCACATGGCTAAATACTGCGGCATCAATTTAAACATTTAATACTTTATCTAGAAGCAGTTTGTTTATAAGATAAACATATGGGTCACTGTGGATCGCGGCGCTGAGAGGCGGTCTATCTGTGACTCAGAATTCACAAAATAATATTTGAATACGAATATTTTATTATTCAACAGAACAACTAAAGAAATTGGACGAAAAATATAAACATCTTAAAAAACTAGTTGACGAACTTGAAGACGCTGAAGACCGTCTTCATAATTAAATCTGAATTCGGATTGCAATCAGGAAAAATATGGATTTACTTCATTTTACATTATGGATTACTTTAATTAACATTATTTTTCGAGTGCTTTCTTACATATTTTCTATTTTCCCAAACGGAAAAATTGTGTTAAAACAGCTTTCGTTAAGCAGAAGTCACTGATGGATCGCGTGGAGACGCGATCTATCTATGACTCATGCTTGACAAAAAAAAAGTTCTGGCTGGGCTTGCTTGAACACCGATTAGGGTATCTTGATATAGAATCAAAGAGAGAATCTAGTTCTATTTCATTCCCATCGATACAAAATGTATCGAAATATGATTTGTTTAATTATGAGTCATTGTCGGAACCGCCAGAGGGCGGCCTTTTTAGAATTAAAAAATTAATTTCAGGATATGCAAAAAATCTATTTTCTATATGAACGAATTGAAAGTTTTGTGAAATTGTTTTATATTACGCGTAAACATTCAAGTACCCGTGAGTACACTCTGGTTTTGGCAAGAGTACCACGTTTACCTAGAAAACCAAGTTTACCGAGTTTATTTTCAAATTTTTACATAGTTTAAAAAAAACGTGGCTACCATAACAACTGCAAACCTCGCCTGTACGATATTTTGTAGATATTTCTCACAAATACTGTAAAAAAGTACATTAAATTTATCGCCCATTTGCAGTATTTGTATATTTCCGAAACTCGAAACAAGCTTTTGATGAGATTTTCGCCGATTTATGAATATCGCACCTTCGGGGTGCGTTCCATCAACACTCCATATTAGGCTAAAGAAGTCAATTTTCGATATTTTTTCAATACCACCAAGTAAAATTAATGTCAAAGACCAGTGATTTTGTTGCATTTTTGTTGTAGTGTGGTTTTTTACCGTAACACCACGAAAATTACTGATAGAGAACTGCGTTTTTACTGTATTTGTGCTTAAATGTACGTGGATTTTAAATTTACTTTTATTTTTATTTGGTTTTAGATGCACTACGATTGTGGCTCTAACATGCGATGCGGAAATAAATATGCTACATAATTAAAAAACATTTGTAAAAAAGGAAATGTCACTCATGCTTTTTGTGAAAGTTGAGTTACCTCAAAGTCAGCGCAAAATTAATTTTGGACTTGAATTTTACTGAATTTTTTTTAATTTAATTGTTTTTGGTAAAAGAAAAACTCACACAACTACCACATGCTATTCAGATGTTTGTACATCTGTGCACATTAGATATAAATTCAGATTCGAGGCGACAGTCAATTATGCAAATATTTGTATATTCATTCGGAAAGGTAGTTTTTCCTTTAAAAATTCTTAGGCATACATTCCCTTTTATGCAGTATAATAATATATTTAATTCGTGGTTTGAATATCCGGCAGTGAGTTCTCAACGTAGATTACATTCTATATCTCTGATGTAAATAGTATCAATATGTTCAAAATATGTGTTTTATTTATCGTGTTTTGCTGGTTTAACAAGAGGCTTTAAAAAAGCAGCATATATATATGGAGCTGGACAAACCCGAATCATTTAGAATTCGAATCTTATTCGGGTAACTCTATCGAATCGGATCGAATCACTAAATCCGTATAAATAACAATTGGCCCGTTTTGCCCTTTTGTATTTGTATCTGTTTATCTGAAATATATAGTTCGCATTATAAATATACAGAAAATTTGTAAGCTATGTTTCATTGAAATAATCTTAATTAAGATTTCAAATTGATAAGACAAATCTACGACTGATTCGAACAGTCTGTGCGTCAAATCAATTCGAATCTTTGATTTGAATTGCCTAGCCCACCAATAGACCGTGATAAAATGCTGTATTGTGGAGAAAAGTTTGGTCCTGACGTATTTCCTCCCCGTCGTAGAAGCAAGGAAGTAGGTTACCGCCCCCCCCTACAATTCGCTACACATAAATGTATTATACAGTGGTTTAATTTTGTTTTGTTATTTTTATTGAAGTACGCTCCAACACCGCATGAGACTTTAAACGCACTTGCTGGTGCCATATTTTGTTCTAGCTCCATGACATGTGAGTGGCCCTTAGTTTGTATTGCTTCTAGCCTTGCTTTCGATGTGACATGAGCTACTAGTGATATAAAAAATATCAACATAACACTGTGGCCGCTGGACAAAAACGAATTATTTGGATTTCAAATCTGATTCGGTTATTTTTTTCGAATCGGATCGAATCATTTATCCCATATCGATATTAACTGCTCACTTTTTACTTATACGAATTCTCCCAATTATGAAAATGAAGAAAATTACATAGTCACGAATTACTAATATTACCTCCAAGGCAATTCCTATTCCATGCCTAAGAACAAAAATTTTAATATTTTGAAACAAAATACAATCGTATTTTTCATTTTGTCATTATAAAGGAAAATTCCTCCTATCTGAACACGTTTTTATTCTTATGAACGATTCGCAATTAATTCGAATAATTTGTGGTTCGTATTGATTCGAATAACCGAATCGAATTGCCCATCTCTGATATATATTAAACAGTTAAAGCAGCATACTGGTAGGCAATGAACATTGTTGGGGGACCATTTAGAGATTGGAAGAAATAGATCTATTAGAAAAGCCACTGTTGATGGTCAATGTTTATGTCAGTATATCTGAAGGGTGTAAACCTCGTAATACCAGAGCTAAAGATTTACGTGGCCTTTAGCAAGTGATGAAAATTTTTGTTTTTTGGCTACTCGTTGGATTGGATCACCTCGTACAAGGCCATGTACCAGAGGCCACGTGTACATGGTCGGTGTTGTTGGTAAGTATGACCTATCCGTTTCGGCTTTCTCCGTAGCCTATATTTGAGAAAACCTATCCTAATATTTAAGTTTCAAACGCGGCTGGTTCGGATCGGCCAATGCCAAGAAAACTAGGTTCTTGAACTATAACTTAATTCAGATTTTCGATACCTTTTCGTTAAAAATACGACAGCTCTATTGCTTTACTTTCCAGATGTATGCTACACGGCGGCAATCTGACACAACCGGTGGTTACGACCACTATTATCGAAAATTTGGCGTGGTCTGAATTTTTCGTAATTTTCTGATTATCATCAGGAAATCATTACTTTCATTTAAAATATATATTAAGATTGAACCAAAAACTCGTCAAGTATTGAAAGTATAATTTAGTATGCTATTCATTTGACTCTCTCCAAAGGAGATTTTGCCCTCCCGTGATGGATATATTCTCAATACACCTGGACCTGAATCACCTGTGCTGGATATAAATGTTACAGCTTTTTAATCGGAAGGGAGGATTATGTAGTTTTTATTTCGCGTAAATTGTTAATAATTGGGAATTTTATAAACCAAGTGGCAAAATATTGAACCTTGAAAGACAGAATGAATGAAAACTTTTCCCCTGGAATGAATCTGATTATTAGAAAGTACATGAACTAAATGTCGAAATTTTTGCTTTTTACTTTATACCACGTTTTACATGAAGCGACCTACACAAAACCCATTGTACTTATAGTAATTCTTCTTTAAATATTTTAGTTTTGTAAGTGTTTTTAAACAGTTGAGGTTAACATGTGCTAACAAACATTTTGTCTGTTTATTATGTTAGTTTTATTTTCACCCTGCACGAAAGAACATGCAACCTACGCAAGCGTGCTCGTGAATGTCCAAGTTTTTGTAGAAATTTTGAGACGGGGCATGTTCGCGTCTGCAAATTTTCCGTACGTAATACGTTTTGTCGAGTACCTATGTCACGGAGGGTTTGCGCGATTTGTCTGTCCCAATAAGAAATAATATTCTGTCGAGCGAGGCCACTGATAAATCGCCTTGTCAGCGCGACCCATCATAGGCACAGAGTTTATTCGAAAATATATCTCTTATCAAGACACATGTTTTGCAATATGAAATGTCTAGTTGGAGATGTATAGATACCACTTTCTTGCCGAAGCCGATACCAATGCTGATACTGCAAACTAAATTGAGTCGATACCGATGCCATCTATACTCAAAATTTCCGATACTCATCACAAATGCTCTTAAATATGCTCAAAGTACATCCTTAGAGTTAAAATTTTCCAAAATATTTCTGTACAGTTCTCTGTAAAGAACTACTAGAAAAGAAACACATCCACAGTGAAGGGAATGCACTTGAAGCAATAACACAAAAACGGCAGAACAAAGAATATTGGAGAAGTCGATACATAAATATTCGAAAAAAACAACATACAGAATTAACAAGAGAAATTAAGACGCCCGATGAAGAGCAACATTTTCTCAAATTACTTCCCGAAAAAAATTTTGATTGGGGAAAATTTGCCAAAGCACAAAACGAGTACGTTACTAATACTCCTAAAATAGCCGATACTCGCCGATACAGAAACATCGGTACATCTCTACTACTGATTACTGATCTAACTAATACCATCTGTCGAGCATGGGTCATTGATGGATAGCGTTAAGTGAGCGCGGCCAATCTGTGACTCATGTTTGATAAAATAAAGTTCTTGATTGGGAAGCAAACACATGCTCAAATACAACAAATACAAAAAAGTGCCTCATAGTGCAGAAATAATTTGTTTTTAGCTTTTACTACATTAATTAATATGAATTTTACTTGGTCATAAATGTTAGCCCATAGTCTCTCTTCCATTTCACACTAAATCACGAAACCGTGACATTCTAATATGTTTGTTTATTCTTAATTTTAATCCTGCTTTTCTGCAGACGATGACGCCGGCAGTACGTGCAGCAATGGCATTTTAAGTTCATTATCGAAAAAGGTCGACTGCGGGCAAATTAGAGCTTTGTCAACCGTGAAAGCACACATATATGTGTTCACGTAGTGGATAGAATCAACGGTTTTTATTGAAGTACAGTACAGACTACAGTGTGAACATGAAGGGGTGGGGATTAGACGCACTTAGACCTCAATATTGTTTCAGTGGTATTGTCATCAGCGTAGTGGTTTATTACAACTGAAGATTCCAAGTTGTCCAAAGGCATAGTAAAACAACCAAATAACATTGCTGAATACGACAAAATTTAAATGCTATTCAAATCTTGTTAAACCTAAAAAAGAACGATTGCGCGTAGAACGCTGGCGAAAAATTTAGGTATTTCACACGTTTAATCATTGCGAACAGCTGATATGATACCTGCGATCGATTTAGCATTTTTCATGTGTGATGTTACCACAGCCGGAGAAATGCGTGACTCAAGCTAACAAAAACGTGTGTGCATGAAATTTTTTTCTACTGGGTTAGTTCAGAATAAACGGCATTTGAAACTCTATATATAAATAGAATAATATTTCTACATTTCAATGTCGAAATATTGCTATAATTTCATGACATAAAAAGTTATTATTCATTTGTTTGTATAAGCAGATGGTTGAGACAATGGCCATATTGATGCGAAAGCCATATTAATCTTGCGCGAATGAAGCAATTTTTCATTTTTCATGTAGCCAAGGTTTGTAAAACATTGACATTTTCCCCAAAACAAAAATGCAACTGCATGCGTAACGTCCTGTGAACATGGTATCTGCAAGTTTCAGTGATATTAATTGGAAAAATCCATCACCGATACCGCCACAGGGGAAGCCTTATATGTTAGTTAACAATCAAGTGAATAATAATGTGTATGCGAATATATATATAGTTAACAATCAAGTGACTATTTGGGTGGACTAATCATAGTTTGTGCCAAACATGTGATGAATGAGGCAACAAATACAACAAAAATAGGGCTGATCATAGCATTCTGTGATATCGGTATAATTAAAATAATATTTTCTTAAATATTTAAATAAATTTTTCCGAATAAAAAAACGAGTATGCACTGAAGGTGCGCAAAAAGATCTGAAGTTTGAGAGTCATAAAACTTCTAAAAAAGGTAAGCTGTGTGTATTTTAAACTTGGAATCCCGCTCTTAATGATGTCGCGCGGGAGCATTCTGAAATTTAGTCACGCGTATATTTCTTGAAAAAATTAAGACGTTATAATCGCCGCTGCAGGCAACAAATATCTTGAAGGAGATACTTTTTATTCTTTACATCATAAAACAGCCAGAAAAACGGCGTCGTAAAAGCGAAAAATTTATGTTTAAAAATTGGTATCGAGGCCCGGATTGCCCGAATAAATGCACGTTTTGAAGCACACAATTGGTCACTCTAGAATTTTTTCCTTTGGCCATGTGGAAAAGGGGTATCACCATGCACCCCTAAATACGCTAGTGGTGCTGAGTGATGCCCCATTTTGCTCACTTAAGTAATAATATTCAACTTGCAAAATGTGATGCGCGAATGCTAATCATTTTTCAAATCTCAACACCAACTATGCAATTTTGAACTTTTGACGTTTGAAATTGAGATCAAATTACCAAACAATTGAATGACGTGATTGATTATTTGTCTTGAACATACCACAAACTACAGGATCGTAGGTTTTTGGTTCTGATTCAAAGACGAGATAAAAGTTCAGTCTGAGATACTATACATGGGGTATAAGAAGAAATCTGTGCCAAAATTGCTATTACAAATTACATCGGAATGATTGACCGACAAGTCGCTTGTCTGTCCCAGTTGATCAATAAAACGAATACCTCGTTATACGTTCGATAGATAGTTGTAGGGTTGTCCGAGGACATTGTATTGTATCAGAGATTGTATTTCGTACTTTCGTACGATACAATGCAGAGTTAAATATGGCCTTTTTATAGGCCTTCATTTGAGTGCATCACTCTAAACTAGGCCCTGCACCAGAGGCACTAAAGGCGAGTAGGGTTAGTGTTGTTGGCAAGGTATGATCTTTCCGATCGGCCGAGCCCATCCAAGTTAGGCCGGAATCGACGGGATTCCAACCCGAAATTTTCAACTTGAGATAATACCCGCTAGGCCATCACGTCCACGAGCGCTTCGTCTATTTCTCTACGTTCTGACTTTTACCTATACTGCATCAACATGGCGAACTTATTTTTTTTTTTTTTTATCAATAGCAACACTGATCCATAATCTTGAGAGAGGACCTGCCAGAAACAATGCCAAGACTTCTAGGAAGAGCAGCTATTGTTACTGGAGGAGGAAGCGGCATCGGTAGAGCAGTTTGTCAATTGTTTGCAAAAGAAGGAGCCAGAGTTGCAATTCTTGACATCGACAAGCAGGGAATGGAGGAGACTATGAAGAACTTACCGAGTAAACATGGAAACACACATTGCACAATGTATGCAGACATCACATCTGCCGAAATGGTAAAAGAGGCTTTTAATACCGCAAATAAAAACTTTGGTATGGATATCACTATACTTGTGAATTGTGCAGGTTTTTTGCACCAATCTGCATTTGCAGATGAAATCAGCGAGAAATTATTTGATGGCGTATTGAATATCAACTTGAAAGGTACATTTTTAATGTGCACCGAGTTTCTCAGAATTAGAAGAAAAGACGATAACCAGAAAGCATCAATTGTCAATATTGCTAGCTTAGCTGGCGCAAATGGCTATCCATCATTTTCTGCATACTGTAGCTCGAAGTTTGGTATAGTTGGATTCACGAAAAGCATTGCTACCGAATATTCCAAAACACAAAGTCCGCTGTAACACAGTTTTACCAGGATTTACTAGGACCAAAATGTATGAGGGCTTGGACCCTGTGCACAAAGAAGAATACCTGAGAGCAAATCCAATGCAGAGAATCGCTGAGCCAGAGGAAATCGCAAATGTTTGTCTATTTCTTGCTTCAGAGGAAAGTTCTTACGTAAACGGAGCTTCCTTAGAGGTCACGGGAGGAACTGACTGCTGATTCCTTGAACGCACACTATCATCTTGCTATTCATTTACACAAATTTATCCTATAATATTAAATTTGCACGGCAAGAGAGTAGCACTACCTCGTAGATTTTTCATTTATTTAATTTCGGTTGTTTGAGTACTAACCTTGTCGTAAACTTTCCAAGGAACCCCTACATAAGCCTGTGCGGGTGCCCGATTAGCTTAATCGGTAGAGTGTTGGGAATACGCATCGAACATCTCTGATCCTAATGACGCAGGTTCGAATTCCGCGAGAGATGGTGATTATGTGCGAGAAGTCCTTCTTATGTGCTGAACCTCGCCTGCGCACGGTCGCCCACGTAAGCACTGCTTACGGCTTCTTCCAAATTAAGGAAAAATTGAGGATTATGATAGTACAAAAGTCTTCACGGAATTCCCGATTCCTAATTGGTATCTGCACGAGAGGTCGGTCACTCGCCATATGAGTGATCGTATTATCCGGAAGGCCGATGTTTCGATGTTTGACCGTTTCACCACCGAGCGTGCCCTTCATCAAGGCAGTTCGCGGTTAGCTGTAACGTAGTACATATACACAGTCACTACAAAAACCCGAACCTAAAGGTTGTTGGTTATGAGCTCTCCGGTAGATTTACGGACAGGCCATAGCGAATAATAAAAAGCTAAAAAGGAAGAAAAAAAGATTCTTCACTCCCGCAAGGTAAAAATGATATCCTACCTTATTAACACAATAGTAGGAATGAAAGATAGCAAATGTTGATAAACTCAAATGTGATGTAATTTTCTTTTGGCAAACGGTATTAGCAGGTTAGGCAAGCTTTGAAAGGCGTAGATAGAATGTGTGGGAAGGTATCCCTCCACCAGCCTCTAGAATCCCAAAGTTGTATTGAAATTGTAAAAAAGTACCAAAATTTGATTTGGAAGAGGTTATATGAGCAACTTTTTAATGCTACAAGCTTGATTTTTTTTACATTTTCGGACACTCAAATATTGATTGGCTAAATAATTTTCCTATTTATATTTTATTCACATTATTTTGCAGTAAAAGTGACTGTTTTGTTTTAAAAATTTTAGTCCGTGTGCATATGATGATCGATAGTTTGATTTATCACATATCAGCCCTGGATGGAGATGAAACCATCTAACATTTCTTTGTTTATTTTTAGTTGCCTTAGCTTAGTTGCTTTTCTTACGACAGGCAGGATATAGTTTTATATTTTTATGCTACTTTTATAAAACTCATAGTCTTAATACAGGGCTAAAATGCATATTTACTAACACACCAGGCACTCCGCTCATATCCAACAGAATAGAGTAGAGGGAGGTTCCGTCCCCCTCTCCCCTACTTCGTGCATCACTATGCTTTAAAATGTAACGTCTACCAACAACGATCCATTGGGCAAACAATGTCTTAGTATAATATTGCAATGTTTAAATAAAAAGAAAAGAGTGAAAAAAAAAATTTATAGTCTCAAACAAAATGTGGGAACGAATCTAACTTAACAGCAACAGGTGAAGTAGTCAGAAACGTTGAAAGTAACAATGGCCAAAGAAGTGACAACTGTAGGACGGCGCCACTTCGCAGCGAAATGAAACAATTATACTGTATATGTCACTTTTTCGGTGCCTCGTTTTTCACCGTCTTCTCCTACATCCTGTCTTTCCCTCAACAGCCATCTATCACGGATGGGTGTTCCTCAGTTCCCATTCCTGCATTCCACGTCGCTCTTTGCACACTAGTGGTTTCAGGAGACTTCTCAAGTATTATTTGTCTGATTGATTTTTTATTACGTCGTTGAAAAAGTTGAAATAAATTGATTGATGGTGTCTCTTCCACCTTCCCTTTGAGCGAATTTTGATAAAAAAAAATCACAGGGAACTTATTTCGTAATTTGATATTACTATCCGCTAGACGCCACTAAAGTACGTGTTTTATTACGCATGAATAAGTTGAGCAGAGCCTTAAAATGAATTTGAACAAAATCAACCGGGATCGCCTTTTATCCTCAGTCTTGGATCCGTCAGAGACGCTTTTGTGTCTGAGTCTGTGAGTCGTATTCGCCATGATTTGACTGTTCTTCCTTGCTATTCAACCGTAGAAAAAAAATGACTGAATGCTCATCCCCAATGCCACGGTCTGGCTGGGAGGTGTTTGATTCTACGAGTATTCAAAATCAAGAGTCAAGTGCAAGAAAGGAAGACGATGGAAGCCCACGTCAAAATAGTGGGAAAAATGGCGTTTTCTCAGTCTTCGCCAGAAAAAATTAATGGCGGAAACGCACAGGACTACAATGATGTTTACAACAACAAAAGTATGTTATCTAGACAACTAAACCCATTATAGAACAGTTTTACATATTACATACTCAGTACTGCATAGGATAACTTTAATTTTTTCAATTTAAACTTATATTTTTTTGTGTGTTGTTTCTAGGCTTATACAGCTACAGGCCTAGCCTTAGTCAATACTCTGTACTGTATAGGCATAAATGATTCAAGAATAATATTCCTTTCTTTTTTTGAAAATTTTATTGTATAAGCCTAGGTAGAGGCCAGTTTTTACTTACTTAACACTTAAAGTCAAGCAGTAACTGTGAATTTCGCAGTAAGTCTGAGTTTGACCAAATTTTCTTTTTTTTATTTGGTCTGGTATCGTAACAATAATTGTTAGGCCTAGCCTATGTGACAAAATGCCGCTGGAACTTCTTGTGCGGGTATTTGAATGCTGTAGTGGGATTTGGATCACATCTGATTTCTGCTTAGCCTACTGACACACTGCGCATATACAGTATATCCAAGAAATCATTGTTATCATGTATCAATCCTTTTTCAGTCACCTCGTTATTCCAAGCAACACACGCTGATACAAAGGCTGATGTTAATTTTCGACCTCGTTCTGCCATGACTTCAATTTCGAGGTAAATTGTGTCTTATTGTTTTTTGTATTAATCCAAAAGATAATTGAGTCACCATATTTACGTCACCGATCAGAAATTATCTGCTTTACCTAACTATCGCCCACTATACAATAGTGCAGGCTACAAGTGTTGGTTTAAAAAAATATGTGCTTATACAGCTGTGTGATCTGCAAGAATAGATATGCTAATGAGCCATTTGATTTTTCAACTTTACCCTCAATAAAATTGGTGTATTTAGTTCCATATCCAATACATTGGATTTGGCTGCCGATACTAGTTTCACATTTAAACTTTATTAATAACAGTCTCTAAAATGAAATTGACAATACATCGCGTTTTTGCTCCTCTGTTATTTCAAATTATTTTAAAAGATTTGATTCAAAATAGTGGAACCTAATTTATGATTTAATGACGGTTAATTATCTAAATTCGATGTTTTGTTAATAATAATATTATGCTTAACAGTCTTCAAGATAATTCTCCAGCGGCGACGCCAAAAACTCCGGATAAAAATGAACTCAGAGCTGACGGTGTTATATTAACTGCAATATTTTCAATCGATAAAATAAGCTATGATGTTGATTTATATGACGATAGAATTGTATGGAATCCTGTGACACCAGGCAAACCAAAGAAATCTTCTCGTTCAGGTAAGTCATTGGATACCAACTTTGCATAAGCCTAACAGTGGTAAACAATTATATGTCTGAGCCCAATCAGGGAATTTCTTGAAACATAATATTTTGTCAAGCATGAAGCATAGGTGGCAAGTCGAGTCACTCGTGACTTGCAAATCAAATTTTCCGAAGATGATAACCTTATTTTATTTATTTGATATTGCCTTACTTGCTATGAAATAATTGCAATTGCCTGATAGTTCTGTCTAATGTTTTTTCCAAAATATGTTTGGTCAAGTATGAGTCACTGATGGATCATGCCCCTTAGGCATGGATCCATCAGTGCCTCATGCTTGGCCAAATGAAATTTCTAATTTGGATTCAATATTGTCATTTAGCAATTGTATTGCAACATCTTGTTTTTTGTTTGTGAAATAATTTTGTGTCTGTATTTTTTTCACATCAATTTAATACGAATGACCTTTTAAATTATTATACGGTTTTGTCTTTTTTTGACTTGTAAGTATAATTAATTATTTCCTTTTCAGAGTTACAACAACGACCTACCGATAGTTGATCGTGGTATGATATATATTCATGATATCTGCTCAGTCAGATTAAAAAATATTAAAAGTATGAAATCAGGAAATGTTACAACAATTGGATTTGCGTTATTCACAGCTCAGTAAGTTTGGTTAAGTTCTATTTTACTTTAAACTGTTTCACGCCACCTTGTGGACAACCCACATATGGTTGTTTTGACACAGTTTCGAAACTTGTGAAGAATGACCATATGTGGGCAAATTTTTGAAATCTTGTCAGCAGTGGTTCGCGTAAACAATGTTTAGAAATTTTAAATTACCTGGATGTTCACATATCTCTGACATCCCTAGTCTCCTCTCAACTTGAATAATGTTGCTTCATGTTCATAATACCTTCATGTCTGGACGCGATACACGATGATACACTTATATTTGCGCTTTCCCAAGCTTACCAGTATTTGGATAATTCATGTGCACTAATGTTGTAAAGAAGTGCAAATAGATAACACAAGAGTATCACTCACATCTTTAATTGAGGACAAAAGCATCTCCAAACTTTGAAATAAAAAGTTCTTCATGAATGAATGGGCCGCAGTGGCCTGATGAAACTGACAATAGCTGCCGAACGTAACTCTTAATGAATGACAAGTTCCCCCACTAACTACTACCCCAACGACAATGACAAGTTCCCCAAGTAACTACTACCCCCAAGTATGTTCAAGATTGATAAATGAAAAAAGCTTTGATGATTCATTCTGTCAGCCTTGGGACTATGCTCGATAACCTATTTGAAATGTGGAATACGAAGTGTAGCGAAAACATGCATACCAGATAAATTGTTCTGTTAATTTACTGTGAAATAAAATTCATTCTCCATTGACATATTTGAAATGTTTACTTGCATACAAAAATTCTTATTTGAAGGCTGTTGTATTCACACTTATACTATACCGGTAGTATAAGGTGTACTGCGATATATGTGAATATTGGGTGACTCTGACATATAAAAACATATAAAAATTAAATTTCGACCCCTGGTAACCATTATTGTTAAAATCAAGTTAATTCTTGTTTTGGTTAACTTTTTCTTTGGTAGTACTTAATCTTGTCTGCCATGTAATTTTGTTTACTACTGCGGAAGAGCAACCCAAGTAATTTTAGATGGGAAAGTTAACTTCATTTTTTTGTGTTATTCATCTGATATTGTCTAGATTTCATGTATTGTACAAAATAATATTCTTTTTATATATGTGGATTATTCTATGTTGAATACCTATGATGTTGGGACCAGTGATCCTTAGGTCTTTCAAATTTGTTTCATCTTTGTTTTACAGACAGAAAAGTGGGAATAAACTTCGTGAACAGTCCTTGTTATTTTTGTGTTTCAGTCGGGAAATCTGTATCCAGTGGGCATCAAGGATAAAAGCTGTTATAAATGGTACTTGTGTACTTGTCCAGACATATTGATCTGCTTATTTTCATATACTAGACATTTACAAAGTTTTTTTTGTCCCCTTTATTGGGGGGTGATCATTTATCATTTATCTATTGAATTCAGAATCGAACGAACTCGCGAATGAAATCGAATATTTTTCAGCAACCCTAATCACAAGCTAAACGAAAAGTAATTTGAAGCCTACTTAAATACTTATGATTTCATAATCTGAATACTGGTACTTAAAAAAAACTTTAAACAATGATAAATCAGTACAAACAATGGTTTAGGCTTTGATGTTTCTTAATCACAGGGCCTTAAACAAGCAATTTTTTGTAATATTTCCTTTGCATTTTATAATTTTACCAATTCAAATTTATGGGGATTCAAATGTACTTCAAAACCAATGTCATTAATTTAGTACAATTTTTATCCAAAGTGATCGAAATATGGATGTAATTTAACTCCAAAACTTTAATTCAATAAAAACTTTTTTTTGTTTAGCATGAATCACTGATGGACCGTGCCTAATCAGCACGATCCATCAGTGACTTATACTCGACAAAACATGTTTAGTCCAAATATTTCTGACTGACTGTTTGAGCGATCAAGAGACCACTATCCTGATGAAAAACAATGGACTACGGAAAATGACAATTCTGATATATTCTTGTGCCCACTTATTTCAGCACGTGCAGAGTGTCCAAAACGTCTTCTCATCGTGGCGACAGATTCGATTCAAGCTAGAATGATGTGGAATGATTCAATAGAATCGCAACTGCAAATGGCTTGCATTAAAGGAAAGTTGGTAGAGATCCATAAATCAAATTCTGTTACGGAATATGTTCAACAAATATTGGCAGAACAATCTATTAGTCGAGACTCTGAGTCATTCGATGGGTAAGTAAATATGTTTTTATTATTTCCTTATCTAGACATTTTAATTTTGGCATTCCCTACCAGTAATAAAATGCCCACAGCATATTCCTAACGCTTTTACTGACTGAGCTAACTATGCTAATCCATAAATAAATTATTTCGTTTAACGAACTTTCGTATCAAATTTGACATGAGAGTATTTTCTTTTTATCGAAATTCACTCCAAGCAAAGCTGCTTGCAGAGTGCAGAAGGAACCAACTAATGGCCACTTGATGGCAAAGAGCTGCTAAGTTGTAGTACCAGTAACTGCACTCTAAGCGAAAAACACTCCAAATGGAACTGAATTGTTGTGTTAAAGTGCAGTGAATAGTATCTGCCCAGGGTGATATTAAACTATTAACCACTTCTTAACGATGTTACATTGAATATTTTACTGGTAATGATTTCGTTGATGCTGTTCCCAAAGTATTAGTTCTTTATATACTGGTACCGGTAATGATTGGTAATGATTTTTATATCAAAAAAGTTTGTCATTTCGATGATCAGATTTTTTTTTCTACAATTTTATTTCTTACAAGTTACATTATGAATATAAACGGAGATCGATTTCAAAATTTTTAGTCCACTGTCCACTCCTTCATTTTGTTAGCTTAGATCTCTTATTGTAATTGGGAGAAAGAAGCTTGTTTGCTAAACTACAACATTGCCAATAATCGAAGTAGAACTGTATAGTAGTCTAGGAAATGATGTAGACGAAATGTTTGTTTAAAAGTTTTGACATTCATAAATCCAAATTTTGTTGTATAATTGACCAGTTAATTAAGCTCTAAATCCAATGCTATCTGATATCTTTGATTTTGAAACATAATTTAATAATCGTAGTTATATAACCTTTTTAATTACCATTTTTTTAGAATGAACAATGATTATGCCTGGTTGAATATAATAGTCTTTGTCACATGAGATTCACTTTAAAAATGGGCAAATAAAAGCATTTCTGACTTATCATGATCACAAGTCCACACTTTATTTGCTCATTTTTCACAATGCTCTATTAATCACAGTATATTTTTTGAAAATTATTACAAAATTTACGAAACTCTTGAGTATTAGCTTGCACAGTAGACAAGAAAATCAGCGCTTAATGTTGAGAAATAAAGTGAACTTTTGAAAAATTGGAATACCACTAGTATTATTAGTTTTTCTGAAAGAATTACGCAATAACTCAGGCTTTAACTTCAATTCTGAATTCTATTTTTAATCTGGTGTTTTTTACTCATTCGTATATCAACTGCACTCTATTTTAAAAATTTAGTTATGTGCAAAATGTTTTTTTTTTTTGGTTGATATGACATTTTGGATATTTCTTTGCCATTAACAGGTATATATGTGTGGTCATTAGTTTGTCGTTTTAGGGGCTACTTTCATCCTTTCAATTAATTTCACTGAAAAGCATCCTAATAATCTACCGTTAAAATTTTCAGAATCTTGGTACTTGGAAAGATTGGATTTTTCTCTGAAGTGATGAACGCTGTTCTCCAATTTAAAAAAGAAGTTTTGAGGACAGGGACGTGGCATCCACGTATCCCAACTTTGGGTTTTATACCAACATCAAATTCTAGTTATATTGCAAGTGAAATGCATGGATGTTCAGATGTTGAAACTGCTGTTTTTCATGCTGTGTATGGTAAGTTCTTGTGTGATTGGAGAATGATGAGTTCTACACAGTTCTGCTTCAAGTAAGTTTGAAAATAATTTGTCATTGTCATTCATTATCCAAATAGTTTGGGTACTCCAGAATTCTGATTTTGTTATATCGTAATAATGAGTATTTTTATACAAAATTGAGGAGATTTATTTCAAATCTTGTTTTGTCGGAATGGGTTTCTGCAAAGCATGCATGACAAAGGATTAAAATTGTTTTAAATATGGTTATGCCAGTGGAATGCCAACTATTTATATCCGACTTACATTGGAAGAAAAAATTCCAAAAAATAAATATTTTATTATACACACAAATCAGCAAAGGACCTTGCAAGTTCAATGCACTTGGCATCTGTCAAAAAGCTTTAACATCATCAACACTGCTATTTTCTAGTGGTGTTGATGAGGTTCAAGCCTTTTGAATCATGAGAGAAGAATAATTTTTTTATAGCCACTTCTTAGAGTGGATTACCCTAAAGAAGGTCCTGTACTAGAGGCCACTTACAGATGGACATGGTTGCAGTTGTAAAGATATCTTTTCTGTTTGGCTTAACCTACCCAAGTTATTATACCCTGTTAAGTGGTGGGCATGGATTAAAGACCGGACTGGACTAACCTGGACTCGAACCCGAGATCTTCAACCTGCAATGCCCAAATGTTAACCACTAGGCTATCGTACTTGAATGAATCAAGTCACATGAAAGAAGTCAAGATTATTCCTTCCTGGTTATGTCATCAAATCAAACACTATTTATATCAGATTTTTTTGTCCTTGTTATTATGCAAATATTGGATTGTCCAATCTATTATCCTTATCGCGACTGGAATTCTTTCCACATGACCGATTTGTCAACTAAAATTTAATATTTGATATTAAAACAGCTGGTAATGGTGCGTAAAATCTATATCGAAAGGCTATTTGATTTTTTGTGCAATGGCAGTTTTTAAATAATAGTTATAGAAACCTGAAAAAAATAACAATGATATTCCCTACCGAAAACAGTTTTATTTCTCTGAAAACCCAAATCTGAATTTAATCTTTCATTCAAACATGTTGTACTTGTCATTTCATTGCAATGTTGATGACTTTTTTGATGGAAGCTTTTTGTCTTAAAGATTGCAATTACAGTTCCTAACACCTACGGTACTTATTCTAGTACCTTCGATATATACTGTATGTACTTTTATACATATTTTTCCACCAGGTTGTACCAGGAGTGTACCTATCAGCACTTATTATGATAAAGATGGGAATTATCTCAAGCATGGTATCATAGCATCGTATGGGTTTTCTGGTGGCGATACAACCAGTGAATCATCGTCAAACGGTTTCGGTGCTATTCAAGGGAAGCATTAAAAGAGGATTTGCCTTCACAAAGGCCATTGTTCAGAGAAGGTACTTTGCTTTATTTAAATTTTGTTCTGTTGAGAACGTCCCATTGTTAATAAATATACCTCGAAGGTGCGGTCTATAACCGTCAGTCGATTAAATAACTGTTTCAATTGGTTGGGGGTATTCTATTTCGATTGTTAAAATTTAATATTTGTTTTGTGGTTCTCTCGAAACTAATATTCCAATTCAATAATTTTATTTTTGTTTGATTAATATCTAATGAATATGTTATAAAAATTGTTGAAAACATGTTGTTTTATCACGAAAAATACAATAATTAACGGCTCTAGCATATTGCTGCCTATCTAGCAAAATTCATTTCGATTCACTTATTAGAATGTTATTTTACCCTCAGTAGTGTGTAAGAGAAGTCAAGGTAACTGAATGTTGTTTTTATTTTTTCATATTAACGAAAAAGCTGCAAAAACATCAGCACTGCTATTTCATTGCAGTATTGATGATTTTGAACCTTTTTCTACAGTACTTTCCTATCAGATGGCTAGAACGAAACATTTTTCCTACCAGTAGTAGCAAGAGTTATATCATGATATATTACATATGTTTTTTTTTTTTGAAACAATATTCTGAGTGTCTTGAGGAGCAGAGAATCTGACATTCTGCCACTCTGACAGAAATCATATAAAATCGGAATACTATTAAAATGCAACAAAATATATTTGATTTCAATTGATCATTGATATTATTTATGTATATGGCTGGGGAAACCAAATCATTTGAAATTTCAATTTGTTTGTATATTTTCTCGAATCTGACCGAATCACTAATTTTCTGTAAATATTTTCTTATACATTTCACCCCCATTGTCAAAGTCAAGAGGTCGATAAAAGCGAAATCACTGCTATTAGAGACAATTGTAAACACTAGTGATTTAACACTTGATTTTTAATAAGGGGCACAGAGATTTGCCAAAATCTTTTTCGTTAAAATGTTATATTATGAATTCATGACATTTTGCAATAATATTAATTGTGTTACGCCTATGGTAGATTCTCGACTGATTCGAATATTCAGTGCTTCAAAATGATTTTACCTAGCCCTACCTAGGTATCATCATGCAGCCTGTTTTTAATAATGGACGTCAGGAAACCATTTGTGTTATTACTATCATAGTTTTATTTCCTGATTTTTTAATGCTTCTTTTTCTGATAGCTTATAGTTTATTCTGGATGTACGTCATGAATAGTTTCATGAAAACACTAACATACTGGTGAATTGTTACTTTATAAACAATGTATCATTGAAAATTTATTCATCAACGAATCATACACAAATGCAGTCTTACTCTAGTAAAAAATAGTATAAGAACAATTTTTTAGAATCTTTTTTCTGTCATGTGATTCTTTTTTCCGAAGGACAGAAAAGCTTCTAAATCATCAACACTGCTATTCCATAGCAGTATTGATGATTTGAATCTTTTCTTTTTTTATGCAGTATGATTCTCAATAACACTTTTAAATCTGCTCGAAGCAAATATATCATAAATAATCACCAATTTGCTGATGTTTTTGGGTATCTGAGTAGCAGAGAAACTGGCACTGTTAATATTAGTTATAGTTCCCCTGGTATTTCCTGCTGGTCATAGAGGAAATATAAAAGAAAGCAAAGTGGTAGTGAATGATTTATCATCACCCATGGTATTTAGATACTATCTTTGCTTGAACTCCGCTATCTTAGTGGTTAATAGTTGATTAATCTCGATTCATCCAGACGTTTATTGCCCTTCCTACTTGATTTTATTCTGTTCAGTTTGCACTAGCACACTACAGGCTTGCAGATTCATTACAATTTGTGTGGTTCTGAATTTTTTTTCATATTCCTATAAGTAGCGCAATATAGCAGGTTAGATGGAATAAATGCTGAATTCCACAGGAAATAAATAAAAGGAACCTCAAGGAATCAATCTCTCATCTATGAAACGAATATTTTAAAATTCCATTATGGCTTCTTGAGAATTTCACAGTCTGTGCGAGATTCTAGTAACTCACAATCACGCAAGTTTGCAGGCCTGTACTATGATGGCTGGCCCAATTTTTATTCGGTTCTCTAAAATTATTACATCCATTCAATCAGTTTGAACAAAATGCTTCAGAACTATAATTGTAAACCCCTATCTTGTCATACTAGCTTGGAGGTCTCCGTTATGATGCCTGGTTTGTTAATCCACGCCCAGCAACAACTTGTGATACATTGGTTGATATGACCAACTAGAAAAGTCGTATTCTCTCAAAAATACTAACCTTGTCCGCCTATAAGGGGCGGGTGGTACAGGGCCTTGGTCAGGGTTATCCACTCCAAAGAGTTGACTGTAAAAATGGATGAATGCTATAATGACGATTTTGATGCTCCATGAAGAAATTTGTCGTGAAATATTTTCTAGTGATAGAATTCCCATATTCAGACTTTCGACTAGCCGACATATTGTTTGATAAATTAAATTTTGCATATATATACCTATTCCAGGTCGTATTCTTGTGAAATTCGTTACAAAGATTCACCCCAAGGCTTTGAACCTTTCAATGAAGATGAATTGTTTGAAGATGACGAATTCAACAAGTATTCGATCGTTAATCAGTTTTATGTTGAAGATGATAATGAAACTGGCCATTCGAGATTAAATACCCCACCTTCGTCCAATCACCCGACCCCTGATTCAGATTCGGGCGTCTGGCCGCAAATCGACAAATGGGACACTGTGCCTCAGCGTAATTATCTTGATATTACCGTAACTTCCTTGCCACAACATGATGACAAATTTGTTGATGGTTGTCAACTTTCCGCCATCCTCGTTCGTGAGACGATGTCAAGAAAAGATTTATTCATGGGAATGGGAAGTCAGATCTCAATCTCCTCTGTTATTGTAAGATTTTATTTTTTTCGCTGATGAGTTTAAGCAGGGTGGAAAAATTTGGTTTTCCCTTCACATAATTCCTCGAATTATAACGATATGAATCAAAACGCTTTAATTTCACAGCAATGCTGATGAATATGAACCCTTTTTATATTACTTCTGATTATATCTGATTGGGTTATGCTTGGCAATTGACATAGCAATAATATTAATTTGATTCAAAACAAATAATCAAATAGAGTAGAACCTGAAATTCCATTGTAATTTGCTTTGTTCGCATTTTTTTATTCTCCAATATTTGCATTTCAAGGATTATGTAATCAAGATGCCAAAACCAATTGTGGTATTTTCAATAAATTATTGATTGTTGTATCATGGATTACTCTAATTATACCCTAGGGATTTTTCCATAATACAATAAAAAACATGTTACAGTATCATGCTTATTCAGACAAGTGCCAGTGATGGATTGCTTTTTTCGAGGTTCGCCTCATCCTCAGTCCAATATTCTATTAAAATCAACAAACTAGGACATTTCATATTTTTATACTTTAAATTAAATCATAGCTTGTTCGATAATAATTTAATGCGTTCTGGTTCCTATAATTAGAAATCAATAATCACCCCTGCTTTATTTTATAAATAAACGTATGCCTGAATGACATACGCAATGTCACTTCATCATGCTCAGACACTTAAAAAAATGAGTTTTTCATAATGTACTGAAAAAGTAATTACCTACCTTAATATTTCTATTTCAACGACCAAAAGTTAACTCATGGGCAGTAATGGGCGGTAATTTAGATGACTGTTTTCTTTGTTTTCCTGGAAGCACACCCATTTTTCCTGTTTATCATAAATAATTGCTCAGAGTGGAGCCACCTTGCTCAGAGCCACCTCATGAGTGGCTGTTAGTTTAGATCATATTTATTTATATGGGTCATACTAATAAATCTCTTCAAGAATAATTTAGTTTTCTTGTATTCAAAGATTTCTGTGAATTGACTTTTGATTTGTTTAATATTTAAAAATGAATAGAAATTTTGATCGCATTCATTGTTCTCTATTTTAGAGTCAGAAAAACAAACCAGAAACTGAGAATAAAACAGACGTATTGAGGGGAAGTGAATTTATTATTCAACCAAATGACTTATCTTCAACTTCTAATGTGAGTATTTATTAACATTCATAGCCTATATTTAACTGCTTTATGGATTGTCTGAGATGTTGATCATATTTTTTTGCACTGAAAACTGATAGCACTAGTCAGGGCAGCAGTATCCTTATTTCCAAAATGTTCACGTCAATTTTTTTTTTGGATCAACATAAAATCTTTAAAATCATCAACTCTGGTATTACATTGCAGTATTGATGCTTTAGAACCATTTTATACAGTTCGATTACTACAAGATACTTGAAAAGAGTGAGGTGAATTTTCTCGCCACAAATACCATGAAATATTGTCCCTTTGCTAAATTGTGGGGTGTCTGGGTATCATAGCCGGTTTGCCATTAATATGGTAGCAGTGTTGATTAAGGATTAATATTAACTTTGTGTATACATTTGACATTCTGTCAGCTTGTCGCCTGGTACTTCTTTGATGGGATAGAAAATCAAATTTTATTGTTTCATGGGGAAGCTTTCTCGAAGTCGTTAGTAATAAATCTCTTAAAATTGTTGTAATGTTTAAAAAGTATTCTAGTCGGGACGTGTTTTTATTTGCTTTTCACTCCTATCATTCCTTTTGTCAGGAAATTTGACAACATTCAATAATTTTTGACTTGTTGTAACATGTCCTAACCCTTCCAAACAAAACAATATTGTGGCATGTGGTTCAAAAGTCCCTTGAAATATTTATCTTTATATCATGTGTTGCTTGCTCAATAAGGATTCCGTTTCATGAGCTTCACATAAAAAAGCAATATTCTATTCTCGTAAATGTTTTATCAATATGAGCTTCTTTGTCCAGCACTAGTAAATATATATAGCTGAATTGTAAAATGGCAGCTACTCAGAAAACCAAAAGATATGAGTTTTATCAGAAAAAAATCTAGCAAATGAGCCATATTTGAAGATGCAAGAACATGGGAAACTGTTTTTTTTTTTTTTTTTTGAGTCTCTTGTAACCACCAAAAGCGTAGGAATAGCTTCAAAATTATCAGTACTGCTATGAAATAGCAGTGTTGATTGTTTTGAAGCTTTTTTATTCACTGAAAAAATGAAATAAATATTTTGAACAAGGTTTTATTGCCCTGGTATCAAGACTACTGAGATGATTAAATTATCCATACTTGACATAACATGAAGTGCTACCAATCAATTGATGATTTTTCACACTGAATGCTGATTAAAATATATTCGATGAACTTTTATTATATTTACGTATATCCTTTTTATATGAGTTTGGAGTAGCTACTTCGAAGTGCAATTAGAAACCATTTAACTTTTCGGATTTATGGACTGACAAAAGCCGCACCAAGATGTGATAAACTACACCGCTCAATTTAATGAATATGGTCATAAAATTTGCCACCAGACATTTGTCTGTACAAATATGGTTGTTTATTAAATTTCCATTCAAGAATATTTATTTTCTGCATGATGTATGCGTTGGCTAAAAAAAAGCAAGGAAATAGTGAATGACACCCAAGTCAACCTACTCTTACAGTTTTATTATGTTTATGTTTTCTTTTCAGCTGAAAAGCAGTTGCTGGATTGATATTGCATATAAACTTTTGCTATATTAGTGAACATTTGTTAGTTCCTTTCTGGTTCTGTTTCCAACATTGCTTGGGGTGATTTTCAATCAAAAAAAGCATAAGGACAATAGTCCAGCAAAAAGTGTTTGTAGTACATGGTTGAAATGTCTGTTCTTCATTTGTAACAGATAGGAAATTGTACCAAAAGCACCAATGAAATCATTCTCATTAATTGTATTACTGAAATTGTTGTTGATTTTGAAGCTTTCAATTACTCTGAAAAAAGGGCATTTTTTTATTGAAATTTGCTCTAAGCAAGGACTGAAGCATGCCCAAATGGAGCCAATTAACTGTCATATGAGTGGTACAATTTACAAGTGATTCATACGTAACAAATCATGTTTGATCAAAATATTTCGGACACGAATACACAGTTCACTAAACTAATGTTTGACTTTGATAATATTTAAACCAATCAAAAGAGTCTGTTGTATGATTGTTCAAGGTGTTGTTCAAGCATGATCGACTACTACTAGGGTGTGTTGCGGCCAAAGCACTATCTTTTTCAAACTGTTGTTCAAAAAGATAAGCTTCTTTCGGAACCACGTATTTGCTGATAAATATCGAAATGAAACAATTTCTGTCACGTTTAGCAAACATTCTCGACTAGTGATAGTAATATTTTAAGCTAAATATTAACTCATGAAGACTCCTCAAAGATTCAGCGACAGTTTACTATTATTCTTGCTTGTTAGAGCAGACTGATACAATATTGCTATTCTGTTACGCAGACATCTGAGAGAAATGTTTTCCTGATGATTTCAAGTCGCTGAAAAACCAACAAATCATATGTAACAGTATTTTAGAAATCTTGGACAGTTCTATACATAACGCTTAAAAATCATCAATAAAAGTGTGGAAATTATCATTTCATTCAGAAAATTTGGTCAAAATATATTTTTAGAGTAGGAGGTATCAATTTATTCTGTCTATATTTGGCACATGCTTGGCATAATAGATTTAGCATTGGTGTAAACCTTTTGATTAGGTGCTTTTTCTTTTTTCATGCTGCCAAGGCGTGATCTGTCTGTGGCACGTGCTTGCAAAAACACGGTTTCTGATTTGTGACTTTTTTTTTGATATTCACTCTTAGCAAAGATAAAAGCAGTGCCTAAAAGGAACCAACCACCGACGACTTAATACCAAAAGCCACTAAAAGATGTAGTACCAGAAACTGCACTCCTAAACGGAAAACATCCCAAATGGAACTTAACCGCAATAGTAAAGTGCAGTGAGTGGTATCTGCCCTGGACAATGGTAAAACCACTTCTTTTAGTCACCTCCTACGACACACATGAAATACATTAGGACTATTCTATAGCCCATACCTACAGGGTCAACTTTCTGTTTATCTGACATACTGTAGCATACGAATAATCGAGTCTGATTTAAAATTGGATATAAGATACACGCTGGAAGTGCTGTTTTGAACATTATTTTTTACGTATTCAAAATACTCTTTCAGTCAAGCAATTTATCAAGATGGACAATAGACGGAAATTGTTTGGACCCTAATATACAAGAACTGCATGTTCAAGTCGACGAACTTCCTCTTATAATGTACGGTCGAGTACCAGGGCAACCACTTTGTATGCGTCAAGGAGAGCAGACAATGATACGCCTCGATACAACACCTGAAAATGTTACTCTCGATTCCATGGCATGAAATTTACTTTTGAGCTAAAGGATTGATCTCTCAAGTCTCTATTATCAGGACTTGGCCGCCAATTGGTAAATGGATAGGATAAATACCATGCTCTCATTCCACCGAAATAGTATATCGATAAGTTTTCGTAATTTTTTCAGATAAGATGAAAGTCCTTCATCTTGTCTGAAGAACTTGGACTATGTTCTAACGAAAGCTTGCAATAAATAAACTTATATTTCTGTGGGATGAAAATATCTGCGTAAATGGTAAAAAAGTTGAACCTTATGAAGTAAATGTTTTTGAGGACATTGAAACCCTTTTTTCGTTTTGTTGTAATTCACCAATCTTTGTTCCAACGCCATCACTTTTTAAAAACATAGTACAATAATTTAATTATATTAGTACAAAATAATTTCTAACAGTATAATTTCTTAATCTTGCCATATTAGTGTTGAAGATAGAAAACTTTATTATATATTTTCATATTAAAAGAGTACTCATATGAAGCATGCAAAGTTTTTTTTTTAATTAACGTTTAATTATGATATTAGTGAAGAATTTAATTTATTTTAGGTAACATGTATCCCATAGAAACAATTTGGGATGATGGCGTTCTGTGTAAGTTTTATTATGTCAAGTATAGCCCATAGCACACAGGGGATCTCATCTAACAAGGTGGTTTTTTTAGTGGACTCCTGAAATTATGGTTTCTGCCAAAAAATAAAAAACTTAAAAATGCATCCACTTGCTCAAAGGTGAAAAGATTACCATAATTTGAATTTTTAGAGCTACAAAATCATAAACATTGCAGTTTTGATGATGCTGAACTTTTGTGATTAATCTGAATAGAATTACGGAAAGCTTTCTAAAATTACTAATTTCCCTGATGACTTGACGAATTACTGTTTCTTGTAATGTAAAAAGATGACTAATTTTTATCCATGACCTGAAAATTTTTTGAAATTTGTAAACAAAGGAATGATGGATGCGTGTTTTCGCATCTATATAAGCACACCTCTCTTCCAAAACGTCAAGCTCTACCTCCAATCTATTATTCTCAAACAATTTGGAATTAAGATATCAGTACTCCTTTTCCTATTTTGGTATTACTTTATTTCTATGTTCCATTCCAATGTACGGTGCACTAATGATGTATTTTCCAATCATGTGCCATTGGGCCCAATCCATCAATGGCTCATGTTTTGAAAAATCTGCTTTAAAAATTTGCTTTAATTTTTGTTACTGGTAGCAACTTCATGTCTGTCTTCCGTTTTGTTGTTTACGTTTTCAATTTTGTAGCCTAAACTCTTCAAGAAGCAATTCGCTATATATTATTATGATATGCATTTCGTACTAAGAAGCTAACTTTGATACATTTTGTATTATATTTTTAATTTGCACATTTCATATTTGTCATTTAAAAGTATTGAAACTTGAAGTATCCTCTTATAGTGATAGAATATTGTATTTTTTCTGCTGTCCGAAACCTTCATACCATTTTCTTAGGTACCGGTAAACAAAAAGCTTTCAAAAATATTAATTTTTTTACCATAGGATTTTGGAACTTCTTGCACTGTTTTATTACTGATGAATGATCGAATTCCTCATTAAATAATAATTAATAATAATATTTTGTTGTGATATATTTTCTCTTGAAAATCATCCTGCAAAGTCAATGATGGCAGATACTGTAATTAAACCATAACGAAATTTTCCAAGAGTCCTCCGAATGATCATCACATCTATGTGCTGATGCTTTTAAACCTCTTTGGTACATAATATACGACTTTCCTGCAAATATCAACAATTTCATTGAATTTCGAATAATGTATAAACTAATATAAACTATGGTATTAAACCTTTATTTCTCTAAACTTTTTTGTTGCGATGCCCAGAAAAAAATATCTGATATAGTTTTGCTTTCAGCCATCCATGCTTAATGCAGCTGTGTTCAATTACAAGTTTTTAGCAACCCTTATTTTATGCAAGTTTTTGTTATGCATTCAACATGTCATGGTTTGTAATTTTATATACTGAGCTGTATGAAGCATTTTGTTACTTATAGAAGCTTCTTGTTAATATATATTTTTTTCTCTGATGTGTATGTGACTTATGTTGTGGACCACTATTGGTTTTGAAAAAAATAGAGGAGTACGATTAAATATATGTACAGGCTGTTGGGGTTTGTTTGACATTTTTGTTACATCCATTGCCATTTTTTCACTGTATTACGTTGTACCTTTATTACTTGGGTTATAAAAACAAATTATGCATTGAGCATATAATATAAGCATAAAATTCTTGAGAGGTTATGCAGTGAACAGAGAATCCTTATAAAAAAAACTAGCTGATAGCTCTAGTTGTCCCAATCAAGACATTTTCAACTCCATAAGTTTGACAAAATGTACTGTAATTTTATTTGATTTATTTCTGGTAAAGTCGGCAAAGTAATATTTTGAAAAATTAACACATAAATTTCATGATTGATCTTAGTCTAGGGCAGGTAAGTTCGTGCTCTTGAAAACGGTGAGAGCAGTTTGGTCTCTGTAGACATCAAGCTGAAATAAAAATATAAAACATTGTTTCCTGCCCTTCTCAAGAGTGAATTTCAATAAAAACAAATTCGTGGTAAAGAGTAGCGAAAAGAATTTTAGTTCAAACAAAATTATAACCGAGGAGATTCTATTTTTAGAGCCATAGTTAAACATTAGATAATTTAAATATTATTGTAAACTTTTTCTGTGGTAAATTATAGCCATACAACAAATAATGTAATCATTTGTATTCTACCGATTGAGAATATCCAATAGATTCGAGAACCCACCTGGTGTCATCTACTTCGCTTGGAATTTTAACTGGGCATAGAATCAATTGATCTTGCTAAAGCTGTGGTATACTGATACATCAGTACTAATGATAATGTTGCATGTAAAAGTATCAAATATATCTATGAAAAAGTACTAAATTTGATTGGTACTAAACTTATTATATTCAGTATCACTTTATATTCAGGATGAATATACTTGTCTTATCTTTGATTTTAGATAAATTTTTTAATGCAGTTGACATACAAATTTCAATTTCATAAATATCATATTTGAAGTTTCTTCCTAAATGATTTGCATCGATAAAAACTACCACCAAGTATCGAATTAAATTCATGAGAATATTGTTCGTCAATGTCAAGTATTACTTCAAATGCATTACCTAGTTGCGAACATGGTACTCTACGTCCAAATCTATCAAAAAACTGCAAATAACATCGACTTCCACACCCATAGACACGACAATGTGCTCCAGGTGCATTCGCACATATAACCCCATAGCACATGCGACCTCCACACTGTGGGTTTGCTGGAGCGGTTGATGGACATTGACCTGAAAAAAAAATGGTTTTAATTGAGGATATGTTAAGACCCAAGGCTCAGGAATATAAGTATTATCCATCTTGCCGTTGGATTGCTAACTTATTTTGTCTATAAAACCACTACTTACTATCACTACTTACAGCAAGTGGTGAGATTTTCTAGTAATAACAGCCAATTTTGGGTTTGTGAAAAGTGGTATAGTTGACTTCATACTACCACTATCTAGACTTAATCGTAGTGAAACATCACCTTAAGATGCCAGAGATAGTACGCAGATTTCACTCTTATTGTTTTAAAATAAAGTAGTATTAGCACTGCATGTTTTTCTACCATTTGCAATCAACAATATTTAAAAAACAAGTATGTGCTATTCAGTGAACCTCGAGACTTATTTGATGTTTTGAGTGAAAGTCAAGCAGTTAAAATCTCAATAAGGAAACTTTTTATTAAAAATCAACGTGGGAGGCAGGACTGAAGCCAGGAATTTACCAACTGCATATGGCAAAAAGCTACACAAAAGAAAGATCAAAGACGTTATTATTTCCAATATTGCGTCTATTACCACTAATTTCAGTAATAAATCTCGAAAGATGACCTACTCACATTGTCTTGTTAAATCTAATCTTTGATTGTACGGACTGAAGAAATGAGCTCTACATCCATTACAACTTGTACCTCACAATGCATTAAGATAAGTTGGACATCTTGCAATAGAACATGCATTGACGTTGCACACTGGACATGCTGGTTGGATTGGTTGAGGATGAGGTTTACGATGAGATGCAGCCAGTAAAAGTAACAGCATGTTTCTATCTATATCTGAAATATGGGTACATTGGAAAACCTTTTGTTTTAAATGGTAATTTTACTCAAAACCCTCCTAATCGTAAAAATCAGTTTACGGTTTGCTCTGCGGGACATAATATGTTTGCATGAAAGTTTTGTCAATTAGTCACCGACGTATCGCACCGGAGGAGGCGTGGTTCATCTGTGGCTAATGCTTAACAAAAAAAGTCTCATTGAACTATCAGGGCAATGCCAGTTTGGGGTCTAAATTTGACATTTTATTCAGCAGGAAGGGATCAAAACCTACGGTAGATGCCACAATCCATTATTGCAAAAAACAAAACAATATTTTAAATACAACTGATTCATTCATATTCACATCATATTTGAAATTTCACATGAAGGCCAAGTTCATTTATAGTAACTCTATTAATCATAACTATGTTGATTTGTCTCAGGATGCCTGTAAATTTGCTCAACTTACCGAATCGTCTTTTTGGTGGATCGACGTTAATTTTCTTGCAAGTGAGTCCACATGAACTTTGGCAACAAACTTCATTGTTATCACAATCTGCATTCGTTTCGCATTTTTCTTCACAAGTTGATGGGGGAATTGCATTTTTACATTTGGGGTCAAGATCTGATATTGAAATTTAACTGATATTTGACTAGAACCAACAGTAGAAAACTCACATACAGACTTTTCCAGGGTCAGAACTAAGAACATCATTGGTAAATTAATCTTCAAATATTTAATACATTTTGATGTAAAACGACAAAGAAACTTACAAATATAAGAATTAAAATTAACATTATTTTTTCATGTTGAAATAAAAAAATTTGCAATAGACATGATGCGGGTTGCTACAAGTACAAATTCACAAATGTATACAATATAAGATGAGCTATAAAATGATAGTAGTTCAACAATGCAGACTCACATTTGCACTTTGGAAGTGGATTTGACCACTTTCCACTTGTCAGGCATCTGGTCTCTTTCATGCCATAAAGTTGGAATGCATGGGAACACGTGAACCTAGATGTAGAATAAAATACAGTCACAGAAATATCAATAAAAATGTATTAATATTATCAGTAAACTAAATTAACAAAATCGTATGATATCATCTAAAATGTTAAGATTTCAACAGAGCAATCGTCACCTCATTATCCACTCTGATAAGCAATATGAGGTGACTGGCATGGTAATGTGTCACTAGTTATGATAATCAAGGTGCCAATCAGCCATTTCCTACTTACAATCATGACTTACTCCACAAGTTTATCGTACACAATAATCATCGATATGTGATAAAAGCATATTTGGAATTTCGAGTGGTGAACATCCATGGCATGTAGAAAAGAGATGTTCAGTTTTCATAACTCATTTACTGTTTTTTAGAGAATATGTGTATTTTTTAAATAAATGGAAAACTGGGTGCCTGGAATGTTCATTTCATTATCTCTATGGGATATTTTGTGGGAAAGTTCGTTTGATACCAAACATTCAAAAAGAGACGTTTGAATCTTCTAGCAACAGATATCATGAAAAACTGCTCATTTGCCAGATTTTCCTTTGATGAAACCCATTTTTCTTCGAGTATCTGAGTAGCAGAGTACCTGGCATTTCGCTAGTCTGGGTACCGGTGTGGCACATTTCACTCATGCACTAGAAAGCATTCAGTACTGGTACATAAGCACATTGGACAGTCAGGATTTAAATTGTTTGTTTAACATATTGATAAAAAGAATCCAGGCATAGTTTGTTAAAGACTAGATACGATCTCGAGTCATTTGTTTATGAATGTTTTAGTATGACAGTTCTTAGGAAATATGAAGTTGCAAGCTCTAACAGGACTGACCAATTTAAGCATGAATAAAATAACATTTGAATTTAGTAAAATTCTCCAAAGAAAAGGTTGGATAGAGACCAAATTCAGATTTCTATTTTTCTCAACCTTATTAATTATTAGAGATAAGTTATTGCAAATTATAATGATTATAATAACTTACTTGCACGTACTAGGATATTGAAATTCATATGTGCAATCAATCGGGATTGGGACAAAAAACGTCTAAAACAGAACATAATAATTAATGATAATAGATTAAAAAACAAAGATGGTGTTTTTAAGGTATTGGCATTTAAAACCTCTGGTGGTTCAGACAGAGACAGAAGAAAATTTACTTTTAAAATATGAACACAAATTCAAGCTGCCACGAACTATCTAAATGAAACAGTATGGTTAAAGAGTGTTTCTAACACATTTTTCGAATCTTCTAAACAGACTGGCAAGATATCAGCTAATCTGCTACTCAGAAACCCAAAGAAAATGGGTCCCATCATGAGATATTTTAGCAAACGACAATTATCTTATGATATATCTCTTGCTGGAAGAATAAAATGTTTCTTTTTGATTTGATCTGATTTTATGAAATAATAATGTTGATGATTATGAAGTATTATTGACCATTTGAAGAAAACGACATGGACATTTCAGACACCCGAAGAAAACAAGATCCTGCTCCCAAACCCATATTGAAAAGACAACAGCGCACTCAAATCTCACTTCTAAAATCAAGGAAGTAATTTGTTTAAGAGTGAGTAAATTGAACAATTTGTGGGCACGATAGCCTAGTTAGTGGTTAAACATGTTGGCATTGCAGGTTGAAGATCTCGAGTTCGAGCCCCAGCGAGTCCGACTCGCTTATCTATGCCCACCACACAACCCAGAGTGTAATAACTTGAGTAGGCTAAGCCGAACAGGAAAATATCATATCTTTCCAGTCATTGTAACCCTATCCGTCTATAAGTGGCCGCTTTTACAGGGCCTTGGGCAGGGTGATCCACTTTAAGAAGTGGCTATATATAAAAATAAATTGCAATCAATGTTTAGAGGGCACATCGTACCAGTGCATGTTGGTTGTAAGTCATCCCATGTTCCATCTTCTTGACAATTTAAATTCCGCCTTCCTTGTAAACTATATCCAGCATTACAAGTAAAACTAAAATGTATATAGGTTAAAGCAAATTTCTTGAACAGAAAATTTCCGCTAATATGACAAATAAGTTTATAATTATTTTTGAAGTAAACAATACCCAGCACATAAATGGAGATAGATCTACTGCATAGATTAACTATGAAGAATTACTTTGCACATGTCGTGCTTTTGCTATAATTTCTCATCACTCTGATATCTTGTTCTAATGCCTTTGGTATTATTTGTTTATTATGGGGCACCTCGAGTAGAAGAATTCACTTCCATTGTGTTCGATTGAGATTGGCATATGGGCAATATATATTCTCATAATGCAATCAATAATAGTGACATCGAATTTGAAAATAAAACAAAGAACTGTGCGTGATGGCCTGAAAGTGATCATATTTACCTGGTAGTTTACAAATAAGTCCTTGAAGTTATGGCTAACTAATCCATGTCCACCATGGTCAGACCGAAATGTTTCCAGCTTACCACAGTAACCCTGTTTATCTGTGAATGGATGCCAACGTAGGGCTCTGTTAAGGGTGATTAAATAAAAATTTGTCAGTGACCAACAAACATACCTACAAGTACCTGGAAAACCAAACTCTTCAGAATCACAATCCATTCCTCCTGGTTGTCCCGTAAAATCAAGTCTAGGACAGATAATCCCTGTAACCAAATATATACAACAAAACATAACTTTTGGCTTTAATGATATTATGAACTAGAATGAAAAGTATTGAAACTAAAAATATTATCCTACTTACTCGAACATTTGAGAAATTCACTCCACTTCCCAGAAGACAAACACTCAGCTCGAGACTGCTCTGCTTTGTAACCAATATTGCTGATCACACTAGAATGTTATTTATAATATGTACAATGCACCATTTTTCATGCTGAACATTATATTCAAACTAACTTTGACCAAGTCGCAAGATCGGTTATTTATAACTGATCAGACACTCCAATTAGCCAAGAATCAGATACAGATGGATCCTGTCTCAATGTTTGAAACATTAGTGACTAATACTTGACGAGACTATAAATTATGCAGTCCAGACCAGAGGTTCTCAACCTTTTTCATGAAAGGGCCATAATTTGAGCATATAATTTTTGAGGAGCCACAGCAAACACAAACATATCACAAAAAACGAAAAGAGAGACAAATATGTTCAAACTTTACAAATTGGTATAACGGTACCACAGTTTTCTAACATAGGTTTGAAAAAAAATTTTAGGTTGCAATTAAGGCTGATTCCATTTGCGATATTCAAAATGTCATAATTAATGTCATCTTCAAAAAGCATCGATTTGAGATTTTCTGGGAAAAGTGGAAAGCACACCAACCGTTATCGCCTTGCTTCCAGCACTCCTGCCGATACTGTGGATATAGTATAGAGAATTTCAATTGGAGGCATTCAATTTGCATTAAATGTCCTAATAAGACAGCGAGTTTTCTTCAACAGTATATCTCACACTATTTTTCAATTTTTTCCTGTGCATCTACGTATTGGACATGGCATTTGTTACATGTGATAAGATATATCGCAATTGTTGAGTTGCTGTCTCTGTGTGAGTGCTTTGTTTGTGCATGTGCTGGTGGATGTTATGGCTGCTCGTGAATGGTAACATGTTGGGCATTCAATAATCTAGTATTCTAAAAAATTCGGTATTACAAAAAAAATTATTATTCAAAAAAAAAAACATCCCAAATTAAATTAGCAGTAACTATACATTGTTGTTGTTACATGAAAAACACAGCAAAATATGCTAAACTAATGTTAATACTTACACACAAACTTTTTGAAAAGTTGTACCATCACAAAAAACTTCAGCATTTTCCACTGAAGGATAAGAATCGCAATCAACGGCTGAAATCAAAGAAGATGATGAAATTACTGTCATGATCATTGTGGATATCGCAAATCCATTAGTGGTATCATGGTTTGAGCAGTTTACTGCTTGAATTGTTAGATAATTCAAGGTGGAGACCTTTAAATTTTAGATATTCAAAACATGATTTTATTGTATGTCAATTGAAAAACTATACAAGCTCTTTACAAGTTATGAATTTTTACGATGAGATGACAAATGCCGATCTCACTAGCATAATTTTAGTGAGACTTTAAAGTGCTTGAGATTGGATATAGTAAAAGAACACAGACATAATTGCATCTTGAGAAAAGTATCAAAACCCTTCCCATGCAAACTCAACTAACAAAAGTCAAAATAAAATTTTGTAGCTTCCAAAATTTGCTACCCTCCAGTAATAGGTATAAAATTTGAATTTACACTTTTTTATTAAAATTCACTCTGAGCAAGGCGGGAAGCAGTGCCCAAAAAGCACTCACCAACGGCCACTTAATAGCAAAGAACTACTAGAAGATGTAGTACCAGCAACTGCAATTCAAACCGAAAACATCTCAAACAGAATTGAACGATCATGGTAGAGTGCAGTGAGTGGTATCTGCCCTGGGTGATGGTATAATATTTGTTTTCGATACAAAAGACCTCATACCACTTTTATATCAGAGATTTTAGACTGAAGGAATGAAAAATCATTGTCATGAAGATGAAAAATCATTGTCATGAAAAAACAAAAAATTATGAAAAATTTCTTCTATGTAAGCCGCATACATCTTCTACTTTGCCAGTGCCTATATGGGTTGATGACTGATAAAGCTGACCAATAAAGTTTAGACAGAGTATCGGCATCGCAAAGAAAAAATGTAAGTCGCTTTTGAATGTAAGCCGACCGTGAATTTAAGCCGCAAGCGTGATGGAAAAAAGAACTTTATAAGCCGCAGCTTGCAATCGAGTAAATACGAAATTAAAAATACTGACAGTTTATGAAAATTTTGATTCTGGTCAAATCACATTCAGAAAAATTTTGAAAAATCTATTTGCAATAGCTTTGTCCACTTACGTTGACATGAGGACGGCATTCTACCAAACCATTCTTTATCAGCTTGACAAATCATTTCCAATCCTGGTACGTCAGGTGTATATCCGCTGGGGCAATGAAATCTGATGAAGTGAATGTAATACATTTATACAGGGCATGCCTGTAAAAGGGGTGACAGACTCTTTTCTTTGGGTGTACGGAATATTTAGGTCATTTTCTTCGGATGTACAAAAAAGCCTCAAAACCAACAACCCTGCTATTTCATAGCAGAATTGAAGATTTGGAACCTTTTTCTATAGCTCCGTTGATATCAGATAGCCAAAAAGTGACATTTAATCTTCTAGCCACAGATATATTATGAAATATTGTCCATTTGCTAAATTTTCTTCTAATGATAACCCATTTTCTTCAGGTGTCTGAGTAACAGAGTAGTTGGTATTTGGTCAGTCTGAACGGGCGTTTCGAATACTCAGCTATACCGATACCAAACGAAACACTTCATTAAGAACATAAATGAAAGGCAAATAAGGGAGAAGATGTGGTATTAATCTTGCTATTGAATTGGGCATGGACCATAACAAAACATCAGTTACTCATATTTAAGGATAGGATAGGTTTCATTTTATCTTGCGGAAGAGGAAAGCTGAGAATACGGCTTAACGACCTCTCATGTAGAAACCGGTTCCAAATCAGCGTTTGGATTTGGCATAATATTTTTCCTGTGTATGTAACTGGTTGGTAGAGGAAGCTGTAAGCAGTGCTTACGTGAGACGTCCAGCAGACCTGACGCATATAATCATGATCCCTCATGAGATTCGAGCCTTCGTCAGGATGATCACAGATGCGTAGCTCGAAGCGTATTCTCAACGCTTTACCGATTGGGCTAACAGGGAACACACCTATAGCAACAATTTCATTTTTATTTATTTCATCTTGGTATGTACCTATAGCTAAATTAAATAAGCCAGTGAAGAAAGTGATCAAACTCAGATCTGATGTCATGGTTGTCTGAATCAATAATATTTTGCACACACACACACACAAAGCCCACATAGTGGCTAATTCTTATCGAATTTTATTTTATAAATTGAGATAAAAAAAATGCCTGACCTGCAAACAGTTCTGAAATCAAAGTTGTTGGGAGGATCGCACATAACTGTTCCTCCAGGGAAGACCAATGGTGAACAGTAAACAGCTAGATGAAAAAAAAAAAATGAAATTCACTCTGAGAAAGACAAAAACAGTGCCTAAAAAGAGTCAAGTAATGACCACTCATAAAACCAGCAGCGGGACTCATAGCAGACAACACTCCAAATGAAACTGAACCACTACATTAACATGCCCCGGAGTGGTATCTCCCATGAGCAATTAAAAAACCACTGCTTTGTTCTCTTTCAGCCACCTCTAGTGACCACAGGCGAACGGCTGTACCTACTGGCTAAGAAATATGATTATATGACACATGTTTGTGTTAGATAAGGATCCACAACAAGCACTGGACTGTTAATACTATTGACTGATCAATGCCGTGCCAGGAATATTCCAAACATTTTCTGTAAAAAGCTTTCATATACATTGCTTCATATTCCCAAAAATGCATCATCAAACATTTGAAAAATTTGCACCAATGTCTTGATTCAGGCCATAAATTTGGTGTTTTTATCTTAGTTTTAATTGATACTACTATCACATTATATCAGCGCAAAAAAATCTATTTCTGTTGTTCAATCTCGAACCACATATGTTTCAATTAACAACAAGGTGAGAACTACCAATTAAGGCACATTATATGCAGTTTATTTTGTAAGATTAGTTTACCAAGAGGTTCAGAAAAACACTTGTGCTATGAATACAATGGTATAATATTGAAATAAAAAAATCCCAACTCAATTCATTACCTGCACAAATTGGTAGAACTCCAGACCACTGACCAGGTTCGTCACAATATCTCAATTCATCTCCAAAAACCATTTCCTTGCCTAGTGGACATTTGAAACTGAAAATCAATCACCTTACTATTAAAGTTTTTACTAATTTACCATAATGAATTACCAAGCATGTTAGGAGAAAATAGACATAGTTTATATTGACACCTCTGTTGCCACAAAAACCAGATAAACATAAAACACCACAGCACTTATAAGGGAATTAGACAAAACCTTAAGCAGACTGGCAGAATGCGTGCTCGAAAAAACGGGTTTATATCCCTTTCAAATAGATAAAAATGTTCATTTTGAGTTCTGACAGCAAACAAATTGTAGAGAAAGCTTCAAAATTATCAATACTGCTATAAAATATCAGTGTTGATGGTTTTAAACCTTTTTTGGTTCATCTGAAAAAATGGTATGAATATTTCAGACAGCCGAAGAAGAATTCTGTCCGACCAGCCTAAAGTAAAGTTTAGAATGTGACAGAAAAAAAGTGTAACGAAAGACAAGAGGGATCACAAATTTCTGAGAATCACGTTGAAAGATGGCTTCACATCATCTTCGTTAATCTCATAGGATATTTATAAACTTTTTCAGAAGAATTGTGTTAGACTAATAATTGAAATATTTACTGCATCATGATGTTTTCATCATTTCATACATAAATTTGACACCATTCACGCCACAGTGGGCTCCTATATGTGTATTGGATAGAATAGGACAGGGTTTTATTTTTATTCTGCAGGGGAGGAAGCCGAGAATATAGCTTAACCATATGGAGAACCACGACCTCTCAGTTCCAAATCGGGTTGGAAAGTTTTAGCTTAACATTTTACTTTTTCATTTAACATTTTTCATTCTTGGACCTCTGGTTGGGGGGTGAGCCGGAAGCAGCTCTTATGTGAGCCACCGTTCACCGGCGAGGCATACAGCAGACCTCTCACATATAATCGTCTTTTATTGGGGTTCGAACCTGGGACGACATATGTGCGTAGCATGGAAGAGTTATAGTCAACTATGAGCTCCACTAAGCATAAATGACAGAAGAATAGAACTCACAAGCAGATGTCTCCTAATTCCAGACCATTTCCCGGTCCACATACAGTAATCCCATCGAATAAAAGCTCTGGACATGTAATAGCTGAAACAAAGTAATTTTTGCAATTGCTACAGTGCATATCATCACAGGTCACTTTCTGATCAATGTAATTATTATTCAAAGTCAAAGAGGTAACAAACTGAAGCGATACAGTCCAGTATATAAAAGTCAATAAAATTTCAACAGCATGTTTCACATATTATATAAATTAAACAAAAAATTATTTCTCCGTTGGACACTGGTTATGGCTTTAAGAATACATCTATTGGGACAATCTGGAATTTACCGTGAATATGATATTTCCACTTCGAAATGATTTGCCAAATCATATCAAGATGGATTTGCACATCCCAATTCGGCTAAAATTCACCAAACATTTTTGCCAAGTGTGGTCCACTGATGGATCGAGCAATTGGCATCAACTCGCTTTTCCTACTTTGGTATTCCATAAAAACATTTATTTTCCTTATTACATCTCTCCCTGGAGCAGCAGAAAGACGATGATGATCGTTTTTAGTAACAAACAAAGTCATACCTTCGCACTCCTGTCCCCCAGAACCAGACCATTTTGCTGTTTGGGCATTTTTTTGGCGACAAAATCTACTTGCGGCTCCAACAAGTTCATATCCAGGACTACATTCAAAGCTGTAAATGGTGAATACATATCAGTTTTGAAGATATACCCTAATTCATCAGTTAGGCTGATCCTTGATTATTTTTATTTGCTTGCTGCAAAAAAAATGTTGAAAAGCCCAAAAAAAGATTTTTTGTCAAAAACTTGCTCAACTCATAACGACCACTTTTACAGTGAAGACCTACAAAAAATATCTCAATTAGAATTGAAGCATTATGGTAAAGTGCAAGTATATCTGCCTTGGGTGATTGTAAAACCTCCTTGCTGGAAATATGACATTAACACATTAGAGCATTCTTAAGGCTTGTAGCTTGAGACATTGATGCCCAACCCAAATCGAAAATATTATTTTGCTATGAATGAGGCACAGATGGGCCTTGCCTTGGCAGAATGTGACATCAGTGACTAATACTTAAAACACGAGCGCATAAATTTTCTTTCCTGTCTTCACTCACGAACATGTTTAGTCCATGTTGCAGGAGCTTGATAGAATGAAACCTAAGTCACTCCAGAGTGGCAGAATCTTGCTTTTCTTCAAGTGTCTTAAACGTTCATGTCATTTTATTTGGAGATTCAAAAAAAGCTTCAAACCCATCAACACTGCTATATCATAGCAGTATTGGTGATTTTGAACCTTTTTATACAGTTTGTTTACTACCAGACACTCAAAAAGAGACTTAAATCCATATATATCATGAAATATTGCCCATTTGGTAAATTTTCTTCTGATAGAAATCCCTTTCTTCGGGTGTCTGAGTAGCAGAGTAGATGGCTCTCTTCAGGTCTGAGACACTCTACTTCATACATCCAAAGCCAAAGGTCTCTCACCAGAGAGAGTGTCCGTTGCTTATAGTTGTGTCTGGGCTTGCCACTTTCAGATTGTGAGACATTTATTATTGAATTGAATGCACATCTAATCAAATCTTCCTTATATAAATTCAATTGCAAATATTGATCTAAACTTTTTGTTTCATCTTTATAGCTACTTCATGAAGTATTACACCCTGACCACTTATTGACAGACAGGGTTAAAATTGCTGGTAAGATATGATATTTTCCTGTTTGGCTTAACCTACCCAAGTTATATCCTTGGGTTGAGTGGTGGGCATGGATTAACGAGCCGGACTCGCCGGGACTCAAACCCGAGATCTTTAACCAGAAATGCCAAAATGTTTAATCACTATGCCATTGCGCCTACTCAATACTTCAACAAGCAACTCATTTAATTCTTTCAAATCATAAAATTTATTCCATAAATAAGCAAATTTTATTTAAACTTTGCTCAAAATTCCAGCTAAATCCTCTGTAACAATCAAAATAAGCATCTGGGGCATCCAAATTGAACCTTTGTCTGCATGGAAGTGAATCTTGAATCTAAAAGTGGCAAAGACTAAACAAATTTAGTTAATTAATCTCATTTTGAAAAAAAATTGAAATTGAAAAATTATTGGAATTCGGTATTAACAAAACTGGTAGTAGTACCTTAAAAGAAACCAACTGAAACAACACAATAAAAGCATTGAGTGGTACACTCCCTGGATTACAGTAAAACTTTCAGAGTGAATTTCAATAAAAAATACTGCATTATTCCATAGTACAAGAGTAAAAACTGAAAAAGGTGTGGACAATATTAAAATTCTATGTATGCTTGTGATAACTTCAACTTATAATTTTTATAGTGCACAACATACTTGCAAATGTCACGGACTTCTGCTAAGTCAGGATCACAATCAGTTATTCGGCCATTGGGATCATCAAACACCAACTTTGGACAAAACATCTCTATAAATACAAAGTATTGCTAGAGTTATGTCTGAAATATGTCATGTTAAAAAAGATAAGATAAAATTACATATGAAAAATTTACTGAAAAAGTTGATAGAAAAACATTTCCAAAATTTCAGACAATTGAATAATACGAATGGTTCTATTGCTTTTCCCTTCTATGCCATGTCCTATTAAATAAAGTGTCAAGAATTGCGGTTTTTCGCTTTCTGATGAAATTTTATGCTTAATATTATAGACTTGATGACTGTTGTACACCATCAGTCAATTTCACAAAACTTTGATCAATGTGACAATTAATAGCGGTACCGGTATTCCTCAAGGATCCAAACCCAGGATGTTAGAGATGCGTAGCTCGAAGCGTATTCCCAATGCTTTACAGCCTGAGCCAACCGGGCACCATGGTTGGCCATGTGGGTAAGTCATATTTTTATCTTTCCTGACCAGCAGGATAAAAATGAAATCATATCCTATCCTTTATATTCATTTGCGTTCGAATAAGCAAAGCCGTTGCCAAGAAAATGAATATCTCACTTAAGCACTTTTGTCCACCAGAACCAGAATATGTCCCACCTTCCTCACATGTTCTTACTGAGTCACCTTCTAGTCTATATCCTGCATTACATTGAAATCTGAAAAATATAAATTGAACACTGTGACGAAATCTCAAACCGGTATTTCATGAAAGTGTCGAAGATTCTAAATCGTCTCTAATATCTTAAACTGTTAAACATTTAAAGCGACCTTTTATTTTCAGATAAGTAATTTTTCATCTTAAATAGGTTAAAAAATGTGAATGCATTATGTTACAAAATTCACAAATAATGCTAATCACAAAATCAGCTAAATTTGTTGCTGATGTACACAGAAATTTATTTAAAAATTCTAGAATAATGGAAAAAAATCCTTGAAGCATAAAACCGCTGCAAACAAGGCACACGGAATCAAAACAGATAATTCAAAATTTTAAATACCACATTAGGATAGACCATAATCATCTAAAAAGGAAGTATGTCAATGGATAGCATTAGGACCAATTAGAGAACATAACATAACCATCTCAATTAAAATTTAATTTTATTTTTCGATTATTTTTAACTTGATAACATAGCATGACTTATAAATATATAAATGATTTTTGTTTTATACCCACTTCTTGGAGTGGATCACCCTGACCAAAGCTCTCTACCAGCAGCCACCCATAGACGGACAGGGTTAGAATTGCTAGAAAGATGTGATCTTTTCCTGATCGGCTTAGCCTACCCAAGTGATTACATCATGGGTTGATTGGTGGAATGAATTAATGAGCAGAACTCGAACCCGAGATCTTCAGAGAACTCTGAATGAATACCTGCACTTGTCCCCAATGTTCAAATTAATTCCACCTGTGCAAAAAATATCACCATCTGGATCAGCGAATGATAATGATACACAAGTGTTTCCTGTAAAAAAAGAAGTATAATATATATCAAAATGAGGCGCAAGAATGATATTTCAAACCCTGTTAAAAAACATGAATCCTTCTGTTTGAAACGTTTTGTGCTTCCCAAATCAACTGGATGCATTTTTTGATCGGTCAATTCATCCCCAAAGATAGCACATAACACAATTCATAACACAAAAAAGTAGTGAAGTTGGCATGAAAAGTAAAGGAGGACTAATTTCAGAATAGATAAATTGATTTAATATGGTTTATTACTTAACTATCGGTAAGTATTTCATGCATAAAAAAATTTCAACTAGATAAGTTTGATAAAACAATCTACGGTATTTACTGTAATAATTAAGTCTTTTGATTTGTACCAATTAGAAGCTCTGTTACTTTGGAGAAATCAGCCTAGTGCTTTTGGAATACTAAAATTGATACATACTCAATCTCTTCGAAGTGTGAATTAGGTATGTTTTGGTTAAATGGAGCAATGTTTGTAGCTATGAAAGCTAAATTTTTTACACTCTCTCAGTACTGAAAGATATAATCATTTCCACAAATTTTGCCACATCCACATACCACTATGCTGCCCTGTTAAATCAAATTTTGTAAGTTTCTAACAATGATTTTTTAGGTACGATCTAACAAATTACGGACAATGGAATATTATGCTGGTATGAATTGTCCAGAATAATGAATTCAACCGTTCGAGACACTTATAAACATACAACATCTTATGAATGCCAATGCAGACTGGCGGAATGCTGCATATTCTGCTACTCAAACAAAAGGAAAAGATAGTTTAGATCGGATAAAATCTATCAGAAATTCAATATCATAGTCACAATAAACTCTTTCCTAAATAATAAAATATCTCAAATTGTGAGTGTAAGACTTTTATAAAATGCCGCAAAACTCCGAAGCCCTATCTATAGCATAGCAAAGTAGCTCATTTCAAGAAGTGGTGAATGGTTTTACCATCTCCTTTTTTGCTATTAAGTTGCCGTTACGTTCCTTTTAGACACTGCTTCAGGCCATGCTCAAAGTATATTTCAATAATTTAGCCCAATTTACTTGAACAACATTTGGTCACCATAGGTCATCACTCAAAAATTTCATTATGCAGGAAAAAATATATACCAATAAAAAAAATTATACCCGCAAACAGGATTTTCGCTTTATCATGTAATACTGAATAAATTACAGACAAAATGTTGAATGGCAGAGCGACCTAGCCTATCAGTAAATCATACTCAATCTGTCAACGGAACAACAATTTAAAAGCCTGAAAGTGTAATAAAAGACAAACTCACGTATGCATTTCTGACCACCTGAACCAGAATAACCACCATCTTCCTGACACACTCTTGACGAATCGCCTTCAAGTCTATGTCCAAATTCACAACTGAATCTGATGAAAAAAAAATCATTTTTTAAAATGCCAAAGATTCCAAATAGAATTTGACTTGATATAAATAATGTTCAAAAATAAATAAATTGTCTTAAAATTAAGTAATATGCAGAACCTATTTTTTGATCAGAATTGTCAAGCTTACCAAAGTAGACTTCTAGTGTTTATATATCAACAGTTGATATTTTATATGGCAAACCAAAATCAATCAATATTATTATACTATTCAGTATTGCAAAGTGACCGAATTCAGCTTTTCTTCGGGTGTCTAAAAATGGCAAGTCATTTTCTTCGGGCGAAGAAAAAACTTCAAAACCATCAACACTGCTATTACATAGCAGTATTGATGATTTTGAACCTTTTCATACACTGTACAGTTTGACTACCAGAAAAGAAACATTCTATTGATCTAGCAGGAGATTTTTCTTTAGTTATTCACCATCTGCTAAATTTTCTTTTGATTATAGGATAAGTTTTAAATTTGATTCTGCGGGAGAAAGCATCTGAAAAGTAGAATGAATTAGCAGACATTTTCTACTATTTTTGTGTATAATTTTGTATTTACACACATACATAGTCAGTAGTTGAACCATAAAAATGTTTTAAACGCAAATTGTGTTTCTATGTTCGGGTAACTGATTAAAACCAAAAGAAAAACAAAAAAATAATACAATATAGTCTGACCATCATTCAGCATTAGCAGGATACCCTGCACCGATGCCGGTGCCGCTCATATTCCTGTCTTCCCTATTCCAGAACTGAGGAGCATTTCAGCATATTTTGTTCAATTTCATTTTATTAAAACATAGATAACTGACAGTCTAGGCCGGCCGAATTGATATACTGCATGATTCTGGGCTTAAATAACACAATTTACTAAAAACTAAATGAAAATCTAGCATTTCGGGTGTCACCTCGAAAAAGCAGAATCACAAAAACCATCTAGAACTCCATGGTAATTCCCCATTCCTTAACTGGGGGATTCCCCGAACATTCATACAAAATCTAACTCACTGCCAGGGCAGGTGAATCTGTTGACATTGTTGCAAAAATAACTAACTGGTCGGCTAGCCCCTATCACCAGATGGATATGCAACAGTGCATCGTTGGTTGATTCAATTTTTAGAATCATGAAGGTTAGTAATGTTGATATCATTCACGAAATTGTCATTTTGTACTATGATAATCATGTGCTCTAGCCCATGCTTTAATTAATTTGACATGCTATTTTATTTTGTAACATATATATATATACTGATTATTTGTCAGGGGAAATCTAATATAAAAATGGAGCTAATACGGCAAAAAACTAACTGAAAAATTAATGTTATGATTCGATCGTAAAAAATAAAAAAGGGAAACTCGGACCGAAGCCACACGGAAATATGACCTGATGAGGTTTTTGCAATTCTATCTCATAAGAGAATTCCTACTGTCCTCCAACACCCATACCACGGCTCTCACGCACACACGACGGCTGTTTTTTACCATTGACGTTTATAAACAGGTCTAGAGCCATGCGAAACCTTTTGATAACGATTTTTACTGATTTCCGCATTGCAGAAACATATGACACGTTTCAAGGATGCACAAATAAATAGTTGGACGTCATTATAAGGTGTTTCAGAAAAAATATCTCGGCGCTGAAATTTAGGCGCCCAAGTTTTGTTTTTTAATTTTTTGTGTTTTTTGTGTTTTAATTTTTTGTGTTTAATCCTTTCCGCAGCTAATGATCATGGTAAATTTTACTCCTCATTTTATCGGCTTAGGATATATTCAAATATGCCATAATGAACAAATTTAAAAAATATGCCTCTTTTGTGAGACCTTTTTTCGAAATTGCAGGTTTTCGGTAAACGGTCAAATTTTGCAATTTTTAAGCAAATTAAATATACAACGAAAACAGCATTTACGCTTCAATAATAAAAACTCCACAATAAGACCATCAAAACTTTTTATGCATCGATGTATGAACAATAAATAAAATGGATCTTTTTTTATTATAAAAATTCACCCTGGGCAAGGTCGGAAACAGTGCCGAAAGGAACCAACTAATGGCCATTTAAAAGCAGAGAGCTACTGAAAGATATAGTACTAGTAACCGCAAGGGAAAGCATTCCAAACGAAACTGAAACGACATGGTAAAGTGCAGTGTGTGATATCTGTCCCGGGCAATGATAAAAACAATTACCACATCTTGCTTTCTTTCAGTCACCTCTTACAACGCGCAGAAAATACGTTAAGACTATTCTAAAGCCCGTGTGCCGAAATATATAATAACGATATAACGATCCAGTACTGAATTAGATTAAGAAAAAACGGATCATTTGGAATTCGAATCCGATTCGGATAATGTTTTCGAATAAAATTGAATCACTAATTCCAAATAAATTACAAAAATCCTGTTTTATGTTATATGTTGAGGTCATTATGTTATAATAAAAATATCAAAACGATGCAAAGGACAATACATACTTGCAATCCTCTCCTGTTTCCAAAATTGTATTCCGACCACAATCAATTCTACCTTCAGGATCTTTAAACTGCAACTCTTCGCAAAGTTCGACTGCAGAAGATGATTTAAAAGTTGTGAGATAATAGAAATTCTCAATTCCCCGAAACTGTTTTATTGGAGTTGTGAATAGAAAATGCAATTATAATTTAAGCCTTTTTTATCCTTTTTTATGAGACAAAATCCACTGAATATTTCACACTGCTGTGCAATCACGTTTTAAAGTGTTTTGACAATTGGAAATTTATATAAAAATTTTTTTTTTAAGTTCAGTAGCGTGTATTCGTTGGTATGCTGATCGATATTTACATGAATCGAACAAACCTCAGAGACAAAATGCCCAATAAAAGATTATTGTTTTCTGGTATATAAAAAAGGTTTTTTATTGCTATCTTTGATTATTCAAGACTTCTATTACATTACAATACAGAGCGCAGTTAATACGCATCCCAATTGTTCAAAACTAAGGAAAGACTAACTTTACTTACTATATGAATAGCCTTAACGCAAAATCGATACCGCTTGAATACCAAAGTTTATCATATTTTTTTCGTTGCAATCCAGCAGAGACCCAAAACAACGCAAAATAGATATGATATCATATTGACTTAACTATGTATACCAACATGGTGGTTGCAACCAATCCATAGCAATAATAACTCACTTGACGTAGAAACCAGACTCGCAATTATAGCAAAGAACTGTAAAGTCTTCATAGCGCTATTTACTTTCGTGATCTGCAAGAAAATTTTGTTTATGCCACAAGTTTATGCCATATGCCTGACGTAACATTCTTTCGTCGGTCATCGCCATTCTCGAGCTCTAAAACGACTATGGCGGTTATAGTGGATTAAAAATGTTGTCATGCAAAATGACCTCATTGTACTTTTTCTGACTGATTGCATGTATGTTTTGACGACAATTTTCAATGTAAACAAGAAATAAAGCTTATAACAAGTATCCTGTTTGTGATTAAATCAAAATGCTTTCGTTGGGTCTGCAAATTTTTGATATATTAAGCAGTTGCTAAATTTCCATGCATAAAAGGCTATACTGGTGGATCGTTTTCTTTTCTTAATACATGATGAATATCCGATCCGAAGTATATTGTAAATATATGTATAATATATATGTTCATACATTTTAACCCAAACGGGACGAGACTAATGAAACCAAATATTTAAATGCTTTTTAGGTAACAGCTGTATTCCTCTGTGCCGCATTTCCCCCCTTAGTTCACTTTTAACAAAGCCTGAAGCAGCACCCAAAAATAAATCACTAAACGCCTCATTACATGGGTCAAACTAAAAGTCATTGCCAAGGAGTATTAGCAACTGCACTCTAAATCGTAAAATCCCAACCAGATCTCAACAAACTGCTTTAATACGCAGTAGTGCATGGTATCTCCCTGGACAATGACTATACCATATAACCTTTACCGCTTCTTCGTTTACCTTTTATTGCCTCTTACACGACACATAATATAACTATAAAAAGAAGTGGTAGTTGATTTTGGCATTGCCAGATACGACTCACTGCACTTCAGTTCCGTTCGGGATGTTTCCGCTTAGAGTGCAGTTGCTGGTACTATATCTTGTAGTAGCTCTTTGTGATTGAAAGGCCGTCAGTTGGTTTCTTTTTAAGCACAGCTTCCGGCATTGCTTAGAGTGAATTCCAATACAAAATAACAAAAATTCAATTGACCACCATGCTGTTTATATACCGCACCGCCGGGGTGAGGTCAGCAGCTCATACTGGGAAGAAATCTCAAATACAAAGCTGTTCTGAATTGAACAGTATATTTACTTTACTTTTGTCATAGTATGTATAATCACAAGACAAATTCAATCTGCAAAAGAACATGTTAAAAGGTCTTTCTCATCACGCCAATGAATAATCGGATTAAATATATTGGTATACCAGGTATGGGATATTCATGGTACGCACATATTAATCAATATATCGGTTTGTATATATCCAAAAAGATAGAAAGTTAGAAATATTTTAAACTTTTAACTACTTGTTTTAACAGAAAAATATCTACATGCTAATGATACACCGTGTTCTATGAACGTCACATAGACACATTCATCCATTGTCTGAAAAAGTTTGTCTAAACATCTTACGTCGTTGATGGATCACGCCGCCTAGACCAAGAAACGCGCCGTTCATCTATTACTGATGTTTGACGAAATAAAATTTCTCACCAAGTCTGGAAAATTAGGTCCATCAATGGCTTAGGCTCAATAAAATTACCATCGGGATGGATGTGTGCGACTACGTGATAGTCTGGTATCCAATCTCTTAAAATTCATTTCTTTTCGGTGAATTTGCGTACTTTACTTCCAACGTTAGATTTAAATGTACTAATATTGAAATAAGATGTTTCCTCATTTATTTTTACTTCTGAAGAGGTGTAAAAACGTTTAAAAATTTGCGAAGCGCGACATCTCGCGGAACAGTTATTTTCTTTATTTATTCAGTTGTCAATATTGTGTGCAAACAATACTTAATTGATTTCATTTTTGACGTCACAACGCTTGTTCATCGTCAGTCAAAACGTAGATTGATATACTTTTACACAGTGTTCCTGCCATGCATGAAGCTTGTTTATGGCGAATCGAACTTCATATGACTCCCAGGTCTAGAGGAAAACGTAAGGATGGCCCAAACATAGAAAGAACATAACAAGTTGTGTCAAGCATGGTTCATTGACAGTGATTTATTCATATCATGTTATCTAAAATTCGCAGATCTTGTACCAAAGATCCTTTACAACCGCATGCTTTTGCTTCCGGCTCAGTTTTTATGGAATCTTTGCGCTTAGAGTGAATTTTCATTTTCAACGACAAAATGCAATCGATTTTGGTCAAATTTAGCTAAATGATTCGGTTTTGCCCAGCTCTAATCATAAGTTGACAGGCAAAAGACTAATAAACGCGAGTTGACTTCAAAGAAGCAAGCTATGACGCCTTCTTCAGCTCATCGGAATGGACGAAAAGCCAATAAAGATTTTCCCAAATATACTTGAACCATGAACAGTCTTTCGTTCTAATTTTTAACTTTGGGTTGCATTTATCGTTTATCAGGGATTACTATATTTTACTCCTCCCAACTATCAAGCCTTTCACTGACAAAATGCGTCGAAATAAACGTATTATGTATTCCTAATGAAATTATCCCGGTTTCTCATCCTTGCCCACCACTCGACTCAGAGTGAAATGGTCATATCTTAACAACAACAGTAACCCTGTTCGTCTAGAAATAACCGCTGGTATAGGAGTTCGTTTGGGGTATACCACTCCAAATGAGAGGCTAATATATATATATATATTACAAAAATAGCCTACTCCCTTTTCCAACCAAGGTCTTTTCATTTTATTTTATATTGAAACTGACAAAGAGCTACTAAAACATGTAGTACCAGCAACTGTACTCCAAACGGAAAACATCTCTGCAGAACTGAACCGTCATGATAAATTGCATCACTCGGTATCTGCCCTGGGCAATGGTAAAACCATCTACCACTTCTAATGGTTTATTGTTTGCATGCACAGATTATGATGAACGTGCACGAGCCTCATATGAGCTCTGCAAAGATTGCAGAGTTTTTTCATAGAAATTAGCTATAAGCAAGGCCGAAAGCAGTTTCTGTAAGGAGCTAACTGACAAATCGATTAGAACGAATCTGAGCAGAATAGCTCAACATTCTCAAACAAGAACGAACGGGTGTGTAGTGGCGTATTCAGAGTCGAAATTTGAAAAATTTTAAGGTCAAATTAAGCGCAAAAATTTTTTACACAAAAACATTTCAGGTAATTGTTTCAGTCGGCCAGAAGGGGGCTTTCGCCATGCATACCTAATCGTAATACCTTATGCCTATCAGTGGTGCGAGCATTTCTACTTTAAACAGCTCTCTTAACCTTTGTATGAGCACATTTCAGAAATATAAATAAAAAATACTCTTATGCTCAGAGAGGGAGGGGGCGGAATTGTTTTTCCCCCAAATGTTTGCTGTATGCATGCAGATTATGACATGCATGCATGAGCTTCAAATAAGCGTTGCACGGATTGTCCAACTGAACGGAACTGGTGTAAGGTATTCTTGTAGAAAATAATATAGCATTGAATATGAAGATGTCCGGGAATTACTGACAGACCAACCCGCCTAGCAATAAACTAATTTACATCTGGTAGCAAATTTTAATGTTGATGCAATTCAAATGAAATTATACTCGACAATTCAAACACACTAACTGTTCCATCTAAATTATTGACACATATATTGACGACTTGTTGCTATTATTCCAGTTGTTGTTGTAACTTAACCTTGTACGAATTCGATGATACCTGTTAAAAAAATATAAAGAAATATTTGGCGGAATGTATTGTTGAGTATAAAAATTAAAACCTTCCGAATGGCAAGTTGGGAACTTTCTCAATCCACTCACGTGCTTTTTTTAGCTTTTTAGATTATTTTTTTTTATCATTATTATTCCTCAAGTTCCCCTATCCAAGACAGAGGCAGGCATAAATTTGTAAAATATAGTAAAAACTGAATTGATTAAAACAGAGAATGTAGCTGAGACGTGTGACGAAACACGATCTCTGACATTATTCGCGAATTTCAAAATTGCAAGAACGCTTCGTTGAACATGTGTCACTGATGGATCGCGCTCACAAGATGCGGTCTATCTGTGTCAGGTGCTTGACAAAACAAATACCTGTTGAGAATGAACTAATATTTGATTAGATTTGGAAATTACAAGCGGACTGGCTCTTTGTAAATGCGCAACAAAATATGCGTGTTGTTTTATCGCTTTCCACTGTAAGTAAAATTCAATGACGACGGATGACGACAAATATCGGTGGAAAAGGAACCCAGTCGCAAAAATTGAACAAAAATTCGCGCGATTAGGGCGCACAAAATTTATTGAGAAAATTTAGCATGTGCATCGACTAGGTGCAAAATTAATAAAAAATTACTCCGAATCCGAAAAAATTACTTTTTGTATCGCTTTTGAAAATTTTACGTGGGGGCATGTCCCATCCGTTACGTTGCTAGCGAAAATGTTTTGGAAGTAAACATGAAGTGAATGGCCAAAGCGTTTGAGCAAAATATTGACAAAAGACAATGATCACACTCACATTGTCTTGTTATTTCTTGATTCGATATCGGATCAAAAAAATGAGCAGAACAATCATTGCAATTGACTCTGCATATTGGTCTGTAGTTCACTCGTCCTGGCAGTCTACAACTTATCAAACTACACGTATTACATCTGGTACAAACAGGAATCACAGGCTGAGGTGGAGGACGAACTACAACAGGTCGACGTCGTGGTTGTCGTGAACCTCCAAGGAGACGAAATAATAACATTGCTTTCAGTGCTTCGGAATCTGAATATGGTTGAATAAAATATATTCTGTTATGAGAAAAGCTTGGTGGGTAATATTATTCAGTTATCATTGAGTTTTGTATTAGATAAATTATATATTCTGTCGCAGTTTTGTCGTGGCAGAAACATGTCGATGGAATAATAATCGTCCTAATCAAAAATGCATTTCTATTCACGACCCAATTGCAATCAGTAAAAGCTGTACAAGCTCTCGAATATCAATGGAATGGCGCGCCGAATTGAAAGTCATTTCCATTGACTCAGAGTTGAAAGGTTTTTTAAAAAATATCCATTTAAAGCTTGCTATACTTTTGTAAATCTATCATCATTGAACAAAAACTCACCAAATTTAGCTTTCTTGGATTTTTTTGGGCTAGGTATACAAATTCTTCCACATTTATTTGGGCAACATATTTCTCCACTTTTACAATCACCGTTTCCGTCACATTCATTATCACAAACCAGTGTTAAACTTGGTTCGGGACATTTTGGATCAAAATCTGTAACAGAAAGAAGTTGAGAACATACAAGCTGTTACGTCCTATAGTACTTTAGAAGTATTAAACTTTCAATACACTATTAACTTTGACTACTTGCGATAGCGGGAGGCTAGGCTCGTAGTCAAATCATGACGTCATAATGAGCGCGACAGTCCAAAAACTTACTAAAATAACATTATAATTGTGCATCTTGATAAAAGACAGCACATGGATCGCACCCAGGGCGCACAAATATTTCAAAGCATTCGGTAAGCTCTTCCACGATTTTTCCGGCGTTGGAAGGGGAGGTAAGTGTCAATACAACACTTGTTTATCAGACTATAAGATATTTTATCTTGTTTATGTCGCAGGGTATACACTTCTAGTTCGCCAAACCAGAGTCGGAAAGGTGATTGCAATAATAAAAAGTATTTGTATGAGTTTTAAAAAAAACCTGCACAAATCGGCATTGTATCATCAGACCATTGTCCAGATGCCAAACACACTACATATTCAGGTCCCCATAAGGTCAAATCAGATCCACAATGAAATCTGAAATCAATGAAACATAAATGAATTAAATTCTATTCAAAAGCTTATGAAGGGTGTGAATGGAAGTTAAACCCAAGTCATAATATAAGCATTGACGTTACGGCAAATTAAGATAATCTTAAGCAGCTTGAAGTCAGCAAAATGATATTCTTCGAAACGAATTAGGCAAATATTTAAGCATTGTTTTTTGTTTATTATTTTTTATAAGTTGCTATCGGTGATCTTTTAGGAATATTAATGACCTATTGTTTCAAAATTTTCATTTTAATTTCGTATTAAATTTTATTTTTAATTAGGAAAAATCGAAAAATAAAACAACAACAAAAAACGAAGAGAAATTAAAAGAAAAGGATAAATATATATAAAGAAAAAGAAAACGAAAATATCAAATAATTAAAAAAGGAAATTAGACTATTTCAAAGAGAAAATAAAAACTGTGTGAGAACATCATGGACAACCTCTTATATATAAACGAGTAGGTCTATTCGACACTGGGCAAATGAATTGTTACATATAGAAATATAAAAACACTGCCATAATAAATGCAGACACGTCACGTAAGCCCAACTGTTTGACCCACGTTGGCAGTTTAATTTCTAAATTCAGTGATTGATATTTAAATCGTTGATTTAGTGATTAGCGGCGATAGGTCAGGTGGAAATTTCCATTTTTGACATTTTTTATGCTTGGGTTAGACCGGTCACCAGGGTATGTTACCAAAAAGCTTACCAACATTTACATATCTTTCATAACATTTTCAATTTTCTTTTCATTTTTTTTATATTTTCGGAATTTATTTGCTTTTATATTCGATTGTTATTTTTTATTCTTAGTTTTGATAGCGAAATCAAATAAAATGAAATGAACAAAAAAGAAAAAATATTTTTTTTAAAAAATCATTTAAAAAAGGCAGCTGACACAGTCGGCTACAAAATGTCTTCGGGTTGCAAAAACGTTTGACAAATAGCAGCGTAAAGAATATCAAGAAGCATAATAAGTTTGATCAATTTTGGCACTGCTTCCGGAAACATTAAGAATCATCTCCAATAAAAAAAATACTTTCCTATTTGGACCATTCTCGAAATGTCATTCAAAAGACACGGTCATTCATATCTATAAATTCCAAAGAAACGCCCATGCTTTCCTAGTCAATGAAAGAATTCCCCACACCCTTTCACCATTGTCCTCGCTCGGGTTATATGATAGTTTCATAAAGTTATAACATCATCTGGGCCAACATAGTTTGAAAATAGAAAACTTTATTTCAAAAAGACAAGAGAAAAAATTTACCCGACTCAATGGTTCGTAAATTTCTTCTGAAATTTTTGTGGATAGGACAGACCGAATTGAATTGCAATATTTTATGCTGAAATTTCATCATATTAAAAGCAAAACTTCCCCGCTTTCGGTGCCTTGTTGTTTTTTGTAGACGGTTTTATTGTTTTTTTTTTTATTTATTCATCCTAATATGGCGAATTTTTGCGGGTTTTTTCTGTCCCACAGACCCAGTGAATGCCAGGCATGTTGGTATTATATACACATATATACACCAGTGGGCGACTTCAACATGGATTGTTTTACTTTAAAATGCAAGTGATTTTAGTTTCGTGATTTTATAGGTCAATGTCAATAACGCATTGTTAAATAAATGACAAAAACGGCAATTTCGCCCTTTTTCACTATGCATAGTACAATTAAAAATTTAGCGAAATATTATAAGCAAAAAAATCGGGCAAAAAATTCGCTATAAAAGTACCAAACAAGCACAAGTAGTCAACAAAGGATATTCAAATTCCAACTTACGAGCATTTACTTGCGTAGCGATAATCATCCTCACATTCAACAGTTCCATCTTCCAGTGATAATGTTGGACATAGGATATCTAACAAGATAAATTTACAATAGTTTCATCTATATAGCTTCGACACTGAACAAACAATTCCTAACGTTCTTCTTCTTCGACAACAAAATCATGGTAACTTTATTAGTAGGCTCTCTTCCTACTTGTTTTGTATGGTTATATAAAAAAGAATTCGTGAGTTACTTAAAAATGTTAGCTATTCAATCGTCTTTTTGATTCTACCATATATTCACTGTCGGTTGGTGACAGGATTACAGTGACAAAATATATTAATAATTACATAAAGTTGACGAACAAATTGACAGCACGCTTGTGAGCCTAGTATTCACTAAATTAAAAAACGACTCACCCTTGCAAGTTGGTTCAATATCACTCCATTGCCCACTCTGTTCACATTTCATTGAGGATGATCCAGTTAGTGTAAAGCCATCATAACATTCGAAGCTAAAAAAATAATATTTGAGGCTATATACATAGTCACGAAAACATGATAAAACTTGTCTTGATAACTTGTTGTTGAAGCCGTTTATGTAAGAACTATCTATTACTCATACTTGATACTTGAAAATATAAAATCCGACCAAGCTGTACACCATGTTTTGGAAGATTTGAAACAAAAAGTGGCAAATGAATGTCCAAATGTCCAAAATTTGCATATATAACGACTTAAAATAAATCGCCACAGAAATTTGGCCGCATTATTTTTTGCCAATTGAAATCGTGTGATTTTTGACTTCTACCGAAGTGTTAGCGCATTGGCATCATAGGCTCAGCTCATAAATTCATTTCGACAATTCCGCTCAGGTCGTTATAGCGGTTTGCTCTTATTCCAAACATCAATCAAATCTAAAAACCTAATGCGCGTGTGAACACTAACGCTATGCTACGTTTATAGAAAAACGTCTGGAAAAAGCATTTTACTACGTTTAATCAGTCAGTCATTCCTCTGCGCAGAAAATATTCTATTTTTCATTTGTTATTAAGCCGCCTTAGTTGATGTTCTCAGACGCTGGACAAAGCCAGTATATGTGGTTAGTGAAGATCACAATCTAGCCTTGGCGAAATAGAGGAATTCTGTTATTTGTTTAATTTTGAAAACGAAATCAAGTATCAATATCATAAAATATATCTACAATGATAAATACATAAATTTTCTAATTCCGACCCTTTCGCTACCTCCGTAACAACTTGAATGGATTTGTTTAGAATCACGGTGTCTTAAACAAGTTGTTCGAACGTGTTTGATATTCCTGTTTTGTTTGTATTGAGTATTCAATACGTTTGGTTTGTATGTAACATGAAAAATAAATAAAATGAAATTTGAATATATCTAGCTTGAGCCGGGCCTGGAAATAGAATATCGATTACAATAATTGCAAATGGCTAGAAGTGACACCCTATAGAACAAATAAGTAATTGTGAAATTCGATAAATTGCATACCTGCAGGTACTTGGGTATCCATATTTTTTATCTGTGCACACCATTGTACCAGGTTGGTTTTCGAAATTCGGTTCCGGACATTTGATTCCTTAAGACGTAAACAATTAATAACATGATATATTGTACAAATTAGTTTATATTTATGATACAGTTTATTCATCTTGAAATTGATTTGTTCATGACTTGTAAAGTTGTAACCCGCTTTACGTCATCCTACAGTTTTCTCGCATGTTGTAGCGAAATATGGACGACTTGGATTTTGAATTTACTAAAACATATCTGAGGTGATTGTCAGACTTTCAGTAACGCATTTGTATTCAGAACTGTTCCGCTGTTACATAGTTGTTTGATCATAAATTTCCGCAAAATGTTAACAAGGCTTGTGATGTGTACGACACTCTTCGACGCGGTACAATTCATCAGTGACTCATACTTGACAACGAATGTTTTGGGAATATATTTTTCTGACTGGGAGGTTCCGTTAGTTTTATGTTTGATGCCGCAGTTCCAGTATACTTTTGCAGATATACACCGTAACAAAAAATGCAACAAAATCACTGATCTTTGCCAGTAATTTTACTTGGCTTTATTGAAAAATAATTCAAAATTAACATTTTTGTCCAAATGGGGGATGCTGATGCTGATGCTGGTTTATCAGCAGCCTATAATTGCCATAAATCTCATCAACATGGTGGGTTTGAACTTCGGAAATATGCAATCAATGCAAGTGACCAGTAAATTTACTGTACTTTTGTTGCAGTGTACGAATGCCGAGTAAAGATACAAAAATGTTACATTGAACAAGAGTCGTCGCATCGTCTTATCTAATTTTGAAGTTTATACCGATATGTACAATGCATATCGATACCAATATTACAAAGTACACATTATGCGTCAACTTACTTTCACATTTTAGTCCTGGTTGACTCCATTCCTCAGTCTCTAAACATTCAACTTGAGAAGCAGAAGTTGATTTGTATCCGTAATCACATTTGACACTGAAAGGTGGTGGATAGTATTTAATTTGACCTATGCTGGCTTTAGATTCTAACGTGCTTCATGCGGGTTGTAAGAAGCGAATAAAATGGAGCAAAGAAGTTTTAAAGGGTTTTACTATTGTCCAGGGCAAATACCACTCACTGCAACACTCACTTGGAATGTTCTACGTTTAGCGAAAAGTTGCCGGTACTATATCCTTTAGTTGCTTTCTGCTTTTAAGTGACCGTTACTTGATTCTATTCATTCACTGCTCCCGACCCTGTTAAGAGTGAATTTTATTAATAATAAAAAAAATAAGGTGACATGGCAACTGGGGCCCAGAGGCCTGGAAACAAGTACGACCATTTGTACTTTATGCTATAATAGCTTCATTTTTGATGTTTAATGAGGAATTCACTTTAATAGACAAGAAAATAGAACCGAATAGTGCAAAACCACTTGACGGGAACCAAAACCAGTGCAAATCTAAACACAAGGAAAAAATTACATGCTTTGCAATTCAAGGATACGGATGCATGATATTAGTCCGTAGTTCTTCACTGATCTCTAAGACATCTATACGACGCATATTGAAGTCAAACTCCCACTTGTAAAGATCAAATAAAAAACTCACCTGCAAACACGCCCAAGTGCATTTTCTGTACATATGGCTTCACCATTTGCAATTTTGGGATATTCTTCACACTTGATTTCTGACAAAATAAAATAATATATTTCATTTATGTTGCTTGATTTTATGATGGAGTTATTGTTTTGAAACATTTTTACCGTACAATTGAGGAAAAGAAGATACCTTCGGAGGGCAAAGTATTTTGCGTGCTACTTCCTATTGTACTTGTTTCAACTTTCGATTTTTTTATAACGAATATTAGCTTTTTTTCATTGCATGAAATGTCTAATTCATATTCCAATAATTCAACGATTTTGATAATATATAGCAGACGGAGAGGTTCAAAGTTCGGCTTCACATTTACACAAAACTTATATCACGAGGTCAGAATTCAAGCAAAGTCTAATGCCCGTGATCCAAATCTGTTCCCCAGTTTACTGCATTATCTGTTGTTTCTGCGTTGTGCTGTTTATGGGGAAACGAAATAAAATTATATTGTATTGTAAGAAGTAGTTTCATTTCGGGTAAATGCCAACTTTTATTTGAAGTTTGTATCCAACTACGCCGATATAGCGGAACCACTGAGACATTTATTGAGGTCTGATGGGCGACGTTTGAATTGTGTTTGCGAATGTCACATATCCACTAGATGATCTATGAGAGCGTGAGACGTCATTTCCGAACACGTGGCTTAGAATAGTGCGAATTGATAAATCTGGAAAACCTTTCGTGGACGGAGAGTTCCATCGTTTGGATGTTCTTAAAAAAACTTTATGCAGAATTTTTTGAAATTCTTGAAATGCGTCATAACAATGCGTCATAACGCCGCACACATATTGCGCCCGAATACCACCATGGACGATCTTTACTATTCGCTTCAATATCACATCGATTTTCTCCATAGTATGTTAAATGACTTCTTTTTTAAATCAGCATATCTGAGCTATGTAAAACATCGCCTCTTTAAATTTCATTCTATAAACTGAATCCTATCGGTACCTGCGCTCATGCCTAAACACCGAAATATCAAAACAAACAGAAAATCTGAAAGAAACAAAGTAATGCACGCGATGGCCGGAATGCGATGTTTATCTCCGTTTCTTTGTCCTTGTCACGATCGCAGATTATTGAAATGACGATTTCAGGCGTTGTGGTTTTTCTTGACTCGGACACATGCAAAAAAATATGAACCGCGTGATCTGTATGTTTCCCACGCTGGCAAATATCGGACGTAATCACATACTTTATCCAAAGAAGATTTTAGAAAATTTTCCATTAGGGATTGAAATTATGAAATTACTTTAGCAAATAGTGGCATAAATTCGCTATATCTATATCCTAATAAAATATTAAAATCGAATTTTCCGGTCAATATTAGGCTGTTGAAGGAACGCACCGGTGCGGTGCGGTCCATCAACAGCTTATAATTGACATAAATGTCATTTACAAGGCGTTTTCGGAGTTTGGAAATATGAAATTACGTTAAAAGAACTGTGAAATAACTGCAATTTTTCACTGTGTATTGATGGGTCCTGAAGCCAAAGCGCGATCCGCCAGTTGTCGCCACTTTTTTTTTTAAGATTAATATTACGTATAATTTACAATATTCTCATTCGTATATTGAAACAAATAAGTCTTATAATGTCTCAAAACATACTTACTTACCATGACATAATGCTATTATTATAATTGACTAGACCACGGTCAAAAAGGTATAAATCCATTGCAAAGTTTATTGTTATTAATTATATATACACAATAGTGAAAATTTGTTATCCGTAGAATAAGTTTGAAGGCCTTTACGTCCAAAGAAAACACGAAAATTATGTTATTTTTCTAATTTACAACCAGAGTCTTGTAACTATAGCTTTTATATCTTGATAATACATCTCGTTCAATATCAGAGTCGTGACTTTCTTTAGATATTTTTACCAAAAAGTACAGTGGATGAATATTTAATAGCAGTAATTTGTATCGGAATAAATTCGGAAAAGTTAAGATTCGTTGCTCGATTATGAAATAAATGAATCCCAAAATTGTAACTCTCGTTACGATAAGACGGCTGCAATTATAGAGTCTATTTTGATTTATATATTTTGATATCTTTTTGAAATTTTAAAGATATCCCCCAAACCCTCCGGCCCAAATTTTGTGAACGCATAAAACAGTTCGATCGCACTCCGGCGTTGCAATTTGCAATTTTGATTGAACCTGTTGAGATTGACAAAACGGCTAGCAGAAGAATCTTTTGCCGAAGTAAAAGTATGGCAATCCATATATATTTGGTATTTAAAAAATCGTTTCCCACTACCCAACCTCCTGTTCATGAATAGTGTCTGCAATAATGAAATTGTCCAATTAAAAATTGCCAAAATTACAACCAATTGTTACGAGTTATATTGATTTTTACTGTCTTTTCATTTGGTTGCATAAAGGGCTGGGCAATTTGATTCGGTGATTCGAAGAAATATCCGAATCAGATTAGAATTTCAAATGACTCGGTTTTGACCAGCCATAGTTGCAATGACTGCTTCTTTGTTTTTACAAAAGATGCCTGGCACCGTGTTTCAAGTGAATTTCAATTAAACAACTACTTATCATGAAACTAATATTTTTTCAACTGAAGTTAACGTAGTAAAAAAGTTACTTTTTATTCTTATTCGCGCTAAAAATACGTAATCTGACTTAAATAAATGCAACTAAGAGTCATTTAAGTGGCAAATATAAAACAGACGGACTTAACCCTTTTACTAAGTGCGCTAATGTTATCTGCCCTGGGCGATGTTAAAACAATTTACCACTTTTTGTTTCCTTTTATTCGTCTCCTAAAACGCGGATTACCTTAGGGCAATTCAATTCAATTGAAACACTAAAGTAACCGGTTTAGAAACCCGATTGCTCTGTGATAATATTAAACAATATTCTGACCTTTCGCTTCTTCTGACCGGCATTGGCGGCTTGATTGATCGAAATTCAAATTTTCAAATTGGTTGTGACATTAATATCCATGTAGACGAGACTTGTCAAAATAGGCTATCAATGGACTTCGCCTTTGCCGTCACGATTCATCAATAGCCCAATAATTTCCCAAAAAAAGTAAATTTTGTAGTTTTACAGAAATACTCCCCATGAATGTCAAATTTTTACCACGTTTTTTAAGCGCAGTCATCGCTCCAAGCGCTTGTGGTGGTTTGTCCGTCATTCGTTTGATTGGCTATTTAAAGGCCCTGTGGCTTAGCGTTGACCATTTGTACTGGCGTTTGTACTTTGCCTAGCGTGTGTTTACTCTTAACACAGGTATGAAGTGTTTGGAAGTTTTCGTGATTTATGGGATCTTTTTCTTAAACACTGTGTTGGGTAAGTAAAATATACGATATATTTAAATGGATTGTGGACGTTTTAATTAAAGCTACTGCATTTTATTGTAAATAGGATGATGTGATAAATTGTTGTCTTAGTTGGGATAATTATTTTACTCAAATGGAAATGAAGCATCAGCGGGTAACATTTTCATTAAATTAAATATTTTAAAGAAATTAAAATGCCGCCTTATCACCATATCGGTGAAAAAAACTAATTTCTATTGTATTGGTAACACCCCAGTTGCACAGATGCAAATTAAATATCGTCGTAAATTTTAGAAACTAGAATAGCAGGTTCAACTCCCGGCGAGTCGGGCTCGTTAATCCATGTTCATCGTTCGACCCAGAGTGTAATAACTTGGGTGGGATAGGCCTAACAGGAAATATCCTATCTTTCCGACATTTCTAACTATAATATTGCTAAGAGAAACTACTGTCAAAAAACAGCGGTTTAATTTCATTTTTAACTCGGCGCATTTTGTATTGATAATCTACACAATCAATATGTATATCTGCTTTAAATAATATTCGTGAATGTTCTAACAGGACGGCACAAATATACTAAATATTCGAGCATTGGTATAAAGCTTCTGGTCATGTTCATAGCGAAGGTTAATAAAAATAGTATATTTGTCCATGGTATACTGATTGAATCGACATACGTAAGAATACAATTTTAATTTATTTCAATGAAATAATAATTAAAAATGCAAATGATATTTTGATTTAACGTGTAACAATCTTTTTATTACGTATATCAAATTCACTCAAATTTTCGTATTAAAATTCAGCATGCGTATCTTCCTTATTTAACACAGTCGTTTTTTGTTTTGTCAAAAATTGGTGGTAATGTATTTTGACATTTTCATACTTGCGGTGCTTCATTAGTTCCTTGCCTGACTAATCTGATAAGATATGTGTATCAGCTACGGAAGTTAACGATAATTCACCTTCAATCAACAGGTAAAAATATCTAAAAATATACATCACTGAGCGTTGTTCTTGAACAGGTAAATAGCCGGTTTTAACATTCTCACGAGACATGTTTTGTTAAGTATGCACCAACGATAGATTACGCATTGTGGCTGTATCCACATGTATCTCATGCTTGAGGAATCATCCCATAATAGCCCAGATAACTTGTTTAGCCTACGCTGATAATTTATGAAATATTTTCTCTTTTTTGTTACCTCAATGCTATATAAGAATATCGTGATGACGATATCAGCCATTTGGTTTGGTTAGATACGTTGACTCTTACAGTAGTTTGACTATGCGGAATTTAAAATTTCTTGTTTTTGTCGCCTGTGGAATATGCATTGCTTTGTGTAAGTAAATGTTGCATTATGAAATTTTTCGAAGTTGCTATTTCTTTTTTATAAACGATAAGACGAACAAATACCCTTACATCTAATTTTAAAGGTTCGTTCCTAGAGATGTACCGATACCACTTTTTTTGTCATACTTCATATATGTTTCAAATTGATTTTTTATATTGGGTTTTATTTTTTCCGAATATTTGATGGCATAAACCGCTTGAATACTGGGAGGGATATATTTTCTCACATTTCATATTCGTTATAATTTAATTATTCCAGAATAGCTACCGAATAGCTATCATTTCAACGCAAGTCCGAAATGTAGAGCATAAGCCACGCATGATTGTCAATTTTCACAGGTGACCCTGTTTCATATTGGAACGGGATTGGATGAATAATGCTGTATGAGTATTATTAATAACTATAATGCGATAAAAAACGCGACTTTCTTGAACGAAACCCCGATAAACAGTTTGTAGTAGATCAGATATAGAGAAATAAAGATATTAGGCCTGACATCAGGTATTAGTCATTGCATGTCAGGTGAGTTGTTGGTGCCGATTTGTCTATTGAATCTCAGTGAGAACCCTTTATATTTGAAATCATATTTCGTAATATGTTTAGATTTTAATTAAAAATTGCGATCCAGTTAAGTTTTGTTACACATTAGATGATTATCATGGCCGACCGTGGACAAGGATGTACCGTTCCGTGATTTGTTCATGGCCCATGCACGATGTAAATATCCTAAAAAATACATCAGTTGTTACTTAAGTTATGGACAGGGTCGACCAGTTTATTCGATCCGTGATTCAGATAGCTATGAATTAATCGATTGAATTTACAAAGCAATTCAAAATCAGTCAAAAAAAATATGTGCTTGTGTGAAAAAAATATGAATTTGAAGTTACTGACAATTTTTGAATGTATTTGTTGGCATAATATCCCTATTTTTCATTTAATATTCACTAGTGCAACTACTATTTGACATTGCTCATGCTTTATTGAAGCTGACATAAATATATTTAAATCATCAATTTTATGTAAATTGTTTCTTCATACATATTGAAAAATACACGAGAGTAAGAGCTTCTCCTCGTAATGCTCAGCTCAATATTGACAGTAAATTTCAGCGTAAATTTTGGGGAATATGGAGGTAAATTTGAATCAAATCTGCTGTTAAATTCGAAAAGCAGCAAGGATGCTGAAAATTTTATTGCGCATTACTCTATCTCCATCCTTTACGATCGTTCATACCAAATATTTTTTCAACGCTCTTCATAGCTTTGCTATTATATAGAGTACAGTGTCCACCTTGGACAACGGCCTACGGCACAATTTATCCCTCTCTTAAATATTTGGCCGCACATTCATTAAGTTGGCCTCCAATGGCCATGCCGGTCCATCTTGACACCTAATGAGGGTAAAATAAATAATCTAACCTAATTAATACGCACTTTTTGTAATATTTTTTATGAACATAAATTAGAACGCAATTATATCGAAAAATTATTTTAAAATCTGTATTCAAATATATATATATATCACCAATCTTTTTTATTAGGTTCCAAGTAATAGAAGTCGTTATTAGCATTAGTCGTTCTGCATTTGTAACAATGTAATCAGAAAATTTCTTTAGTACGTTTTTGACGCATATCTCAATCAGAAATTTTATTTTATTAAGCATGCGCCTCAGATGGATCGCGTCTCATCGCCGTGATGCATCAGCGACACATGTTTAACAAAAGATGCTCAAACACAATTAAATTTCCAACGACGATGTGAAAAAGAGTAAGAATCCATTTGAAGGTTCCAATAATACCAGCCTATTTCATACCAAAGACTGTTAAAAATATTTGTAATGTAATATGAGGTTAGGTATTTATTTGGGTTCGTCATCATCACGTTATGTCTTAGTCTTTTTAACTTTTCTATTGACTATAATCAATATATATTAATTCATACCTACCACTCAACCCAGGGTGTAATAACTTGGGTAGGCTAAGACAAACAGGAAAAAATCATTTCTTTCAAGCAAAATTTTTTTGTCTATAAGTGGCCGTTGGAACACGGACTTAGGGTTAACAACTCGAAGAAGTGGCTATAAAAAAAATGGCGGAGTTTTTTTTCGTATCAGTATCTGCGTTTAAAATGGCGCGCTCACAACGATACTTTACGCGATTTAACAACTATAAATAACTATTTTGATTCGGTTAGGCAAATTGTTGTTTTAAATCTTCTCCCTCATTAAAAAAAAGATGGACTTTTGGGACTCTAAGCCATTCAATTCCCTTTGAGAATATTCTTTCTCATTCGATTGCACGAATTATTTATTTCTTAGATCTGCAAATAATTTATAAGATAACCTAAACTCTGTAATGTTTTTTTTTGAAAAACCACAGCATATGCTGGCATCAAAGATCTGATTCAAATATTGCTCCCAACCGACATAAACGAAATGCATACTTTTTTATAAAACTACCAACGCTGCATTAATAAGAAAAAATATTTATCCTATTTTAATCTTTTTTTTTAATAAATTTCGTAGTTTATAATCGTTCGACATATTTTTCCAATATGTTTTTCATGTTGGTTGTAAAATTGTCGACACCTTTTGCGCTACTTTATACGAGAGTTTTTTTTTTGTTAATTTATGCTTTGAGAATTTTTGTTCCAGTCAGATATATTATTTTATTAAGCTTTCGTCGATTGACCGCGTATGATCGACGCAATCAGAACCACATACTTGATGATGAAAACATGATTTGATAAAAATTTTCTTGTTAGAGATACGCATATGCGATTAATACCAAGGTCGATAAATTTGAATATCGGTATCGGCTTAGTATTGAGTATTGTTATTGCTAGTAACGATTATTGGAGCCGTTCGAGTAATGCGATCAATGTATATAAGTTCAATACACTGCGTTTTCTGAGGTGAATGAAGATAATTATGGTAACCTTCTATAACTGAATGGCATTGACATCTTATATTTAACTCTGGGTGTTTTTCCATGACCCGTCGTACACAAGCGTTACAATTCTGGTTTTTTATGCATCCCATCGAGATTTGACACCTCCTGCTATCAAAGATAGTCAGTTTTTTTTTTTTTGCAGTAAAAAGGAAAAATAGAATTGTAACGCCATAGCTTTCTCTGTTGCCCTCCACATGATAAGTTATATTGGATTGAGAAACATGGCAAGTAACTGCCAAGTAAAATTACTGTTAAAGACCAGTGGGCGGTTTTGAAATTTTAAAATAAACAATTACTGTTAATAAACATGCTGCTATTTCATAATGTAGCCTTGGTGAGATTGGCTTCTGTTGGCATTGCTCATGATTTTCTATTTTTCTTTTTTGTCGTAGGCATTTTGTTCTCGCCGCTCTACAAATAGAAATGTCATGAAATTGACTATAGGATTTTACTTTATTTAGTTATATGTTTTTATTTTCTTATATTTTTTTATGGCTATGTATGTTTCAGGCCAAGGTACATGTATCGACAATACTTGGACAAAATATCAAGAGCGATGCTATAAAGCTATTGGAGTGTAAGTAATTCTGTTAGTAGATTAGCTATTACAGGCTATAAATTTAACGCATCTCGAAGACCTTACGTGACTAAAAACAATATTACAGTTCCTTTCAATATCATCCAATGGGAATAACCGTTGAAAACTGCATTCTTAAGTGGCGACAGTTGCAATATGTATATTTGTTTTTATTTGGTGTACCCACATAAGATAGGATTTTTTTTTTATCCTTTGGGAGAGGAACGCCGACCATACTGCATAATCATATGGTTAACCACAGCGTCTCGTACATAGTACCTGGTTGGTGGAGGAAGCCGCAACTAGTGTTTAGGTGAACCACCGTGCACCGACCGGGCGTCTAGCAGACCTGTCTCACGTACTCATTTCCTCTAAAGGTATGATGACCAGAGATGCGTAGCTCGAATCGTATTCCGACGCTTTACCGATTGAGCTAACCCGGGCACTCCTTATTCCCTTTTCGTGAAATTTTATGTTATTCAGAATGTTATGACTGTGGATGCGTTAATCTCACAATTGCGTAGAACATTAGAACCAAAAGTGTTATACCAATGAACAAACAATGAGATCCTTTATCGTAAATTTTCATATACATTAATACATTGCATACAGCATGAAAATATAAACATTCAGAATTGTGTATACTTGTGAAAGCACAAATTGAATAATTTTCGATAAGCGATTGACGAATCAAATATTTTGAACTGACCTGCTGGGAAAAATACCTAAAATTTAGAGTCAGCGGGAATATTCCATTAGTAGCTTCGTATAGAACAATGAGGCCAATCAAAAACTTTCTGTCTACATATATTTTGTTAAGTATGTGACACCGATGTTTTGCGCCGCCGATGCGCGGTGCATCGTGGCTCATGCTTGACAAAGTTAAATTTTAAACTGGAAGTAAAATTGGCTCATCAATATATTTTTGCAATGATTTGACTACAATGCTAGTTTTCAAATCATCATTATTTGTTCGGCAGTAGAGTCACTTGGCAACAAGGAGAAGATCAATGTGTGGCATTAAATGGACATCTTGCAAGCATCACCTCAAGAGAAGAACAAGATTTCGTTGAATCAATTCTACCCAATGGCTATGACAATTTTTGGTTGGGAGGTAACAATGGTTTGTTTGATACGGTGTCAAATTTTGGGTGAACTCAAAAAATAAAATGGAAATATTTTAAGTAAAACCCTTTTGGCCTTTCGTGGCAATTATTCACCACCTGGTTGGCAAAATATATTCTGCGCGCCGCCGAAGTAGCTGGAAATTTTCCTACATTTTTGCATAAAATAAAAATTCCGATTTCACAACAATTCTTGCCAGCTCAGTGCAAAGCTAGATCCACAAGAAAAATAAGTAAAGTCCATTATATAAAAACTAGCACACAGATACACAGATACCACACAGACGAATACAGGCTAAGAAGGGATCAAAGAAATGTTGTTTTGCCACCCCCCCCCTCCCCGTTTCGCCTACATTCATTGCATTTTGATGGCTTCATTTTTATATAAAGTCAATACAAAAAATAGTTATAAGATTATTGTGCGTTAGTTAGTTTCCTTTACTACATCGAATAAACAATCGAACGTAAAATATTGTATTTTTATTTGTGATATATAGGCTACCACGATGGGTCAACGTGGGTATTTACGGATGGATCACATTTCTCATTTCAAGATTGGAATGCTGGCACTGTTCCTCCATCAGATTGCATGGACTTGAGGCCGGAATATGGATTGACATGGTTTCGACTCTCATGTGGATATGGACAAGGATACATATGCGAAGTTCCAATTCAAGGTATAAATCAAGCTTTTGCACTTCACGGTAAATAGGATCCTTCAAGGTGCCAATATTGATATCATGAAAATATCGTGACAAAGACGAAGAAATCGATTTAGACATCTCATTTCGTTGTCCTTTTTGAAATAATAAGTTTATTTTTATGTTTATGAATAATTTGATTTTTGAACATTTCGACGCCTGTTCTGAACTGGCGCAGTTAAAGATAAATATATTATAAAAGTAAAGGAAACACAATAGGAAGCAGTGCCTTATGTCAGTCATTTACTTATTGTAAATTGAAATGAAACTATATATTGGCTTCTTTTGCCAATTATGGGCCATTTATGGAGCGCACCGCCGAGGTGCGGTGCTTTAATGCCTATAAATATCTAAAAAAAAATACAAGAAATGTTGTTTAGCTAATTGAATTCAGTGGTGTTTTATCAATATTATACTTTTTTGGAATGTACCGATGTACCGTTATCGGCCTAAAAATAGCAGATACTACTCAAAATGTGCGTGAACATAAAAGACCCATATTGATATTTTATTTTCAGGTTGTTGCTGATTTATTCAAGACTATAGACCAAACGACATTGGCATTAATAAAAAAATGAATATAATGCCTATAATGACTATAGTATATCATCACCTTTTAGTTTCTGATTTTCTGTTCTAACTTTTCTTTTGAATTCGAGCACTTTTTTTGCTACACTTCAAACAGTATTGCGAGACGCAATTCATGCGTAAAATTTGCATATAGCATTTCAATGCTATTGGTTTTGGGGACGTGGACTAACTACTTATCCTTCCTCCTTGCCTTTGTATTTGAGGATCCGTAAGCAGTGAACCCAAGGATACTGTAGCTAGAGTAACTATGACTAACTAGAGAGCTTTGAAGTCTTGCTTCACACTTATACAAATTTGTTTCTGTAACGTTTCGTCTGAACAATGCTAGACATCTTCAGGCAATCATTTTTGAAATGCGACAAAATTTGAGAGGTTCAAAGTCTTGCTTCACACTTACACAAAATTTAATTCTGTGACGTTTCGTCTGTGTGAAGCAATAACCTCTCTAGTTAATCATAGTTTAATCTTGCCAGTATATTCTTGCATTTACCGCATACTGATCCGCAAGCACAGAGGCACAGAGAGGAAGGATAAGTATTTGGTCAAGCACCCAAGACCAATAGCAAAGAGAAATTTTACATGCAATATAAAGAGAGGAATGCTTCAAAGTAAACAAATTGATTAAATTAAATTAAATATGACAATGATGACGTCATAGCCTTGGATTCTTAAAAATCATTCGCTATTCCGAACAGTTGCGTTTCGCAAGTTGAAGATGAGCGTTGAGCATTTTTGAAGGCATTTATGGTGACTATCTGTGAAGTAACGTTAAGAGTATCAGTCGATTTCAAGATTTATAAATATCGACTGTATCGACTCAAGTTATCGTTTTCGACAGAAAAATAGATACATCTCAAATGTTTTATTTTTCTAATTTTAAACTTTATTCAGGATCCTGTGATCCCATCAATACAATCGAGTTTGGATCTCCAATTTGCTCTGACCCAACAGTTTTTCGTTCGGGAAGTACTTGCGAGTGAGATTAAAAGTTTCTATATTTTTTATTATTGATTTCTGAAATCCAATTTCTACTCTGGCTTCGATCGTTTATGTTAGCATATCTCCGTTTGGTTTCCTATCAAAAAATGTATTCTGTGGAACAAGGGTCACTGATTGACCTCTCCTCGGCGACGCAATCCATCAGTAATCCATGCTGGCCAAAGCATCTTTTGATATAATTTTCTGACTTGATTGTTGAAATCTATTCAAGTCATGGATAAATATAAATAAAAGTGTTCTATATTTATTATCCGTTTGTAATATTTATATTTGCAACCTCTCCTTATTTTAAATTTATTTTGAATAGCTGTTTTAAATGAGACGCATCGACAGGCTGGCGTTCCATCGTCAGCTCACAGTACAGTGGAAAATCAAGATAGTAGCTTTATTTCTATATCTTTAAATAAAATTTACTGTTGAAGATTGTCGATTTTACCGAATTTTCGTTACAGTTTAGATTAATTAGCAATGCTTTCGAAACAAATAGGCGTTTACCTATTACCTACAAAAACCCCACTTTGTATAAACACAATCAGATAAAAAGCTATTATCAGACTTTTCTTGCCCTAGGGAGAGGTGCATTGATAATATTAAGATAAGAAGTACATTTTACGGCAGAGTAAGGTCAAAATTTCAAGTACGTAACACCTGATGAATAACTCAGGTTCAAACTCCGCCGAAGTATGAACAAGACCGATGCGTAAAAAGGCTTCAGGGAGCAATATGCGCGGGTGCCCCTGGGCAGGCACTCTAGCCCACAACCTTGCCATGGGACGATCCTTGGTCCTCACTGGTTTTTCATTCGTGGCTAATTTAATTGAATGGCAATGCGCAAGATAAATTTCTTCACCAAATAAAAATATAAACATTATTATCTGCGTGCTGTGAAATGAAGTGCATACGGAATCGGAAAAAATTGTCAAAACATCTTTTGTTAAGTTGGAGTCACTGATAGACCGCATCCATGAGACGCAACCCATTTGTGGCACATGATTGACAAAATTAAATTTCTTATTGGATATACATATATACATTTAAATTCAAGTGTTTAAAAACGTGTGGTAAACAAGATTTTTATAGCAAGCAAAAAAGTTAGGCCACTCATGCGGGAAGTCCATATCAATCACTCATATTTGACCAAATAGTTTTTGAAAATAATTCCGTAACAGTATAGCTGAGGATACAAAGAGTTATATAGAAACATTTCAGTAACGCATTGTTCTATGTTTTTTTAGATTTAGTTGCAATGAGGGATATGTGTTGACACACGAAGACACACTGACCTGTGAGGATGGAACGTGGGATGGTCAACTTCCCGAGTGTGAAAGTAAATCAATTTTATGTTTACTTAGTCAAAATCTAAAAAGCAAACCGGAAAATAAATTTAAATTTCTGAAAATTTATAAATTTTGGAAACCTGCCATTATTTGTTCAATTTCAATTGTTTGATTACCTTTAAGAAGTGGTGCCTTTTTATCGTCCAAGGCAAAGACCACAATCTGCGCTTTATTATAGCGGATTAATCATCCTCGGATATTTTCTAAATCAATTTTCCAATAGCAAAAAAAAAATTCACATGCAATATAAAAGAAGGAATGCTCCAAAGTAAACAATTGAGTAAATTGAATATGCCCATTACACAGTGGTGATGAGACGAGATGGGCAATAATAGGACATAGGGATATAATAAAAAAAGAAAGTTTGCGAAAGTAATTACAATGAAGTTGATGACATTCCCATCGTATGATTGAGAACTAGTCAAGTAGACAAACTTAGTTCATATTTGGCCCGAGCTTGATCGGACATATCTGTCAAGTGCTAGCGTTATCGATATGTCCATCCATCATGGCATTTCAGTGTCGCACAATCCACTATATACGCGGTAGAGTGCGGGAATTCACGTCGAGCCACGCATCATGATGGGCCTCCCAATCGGAAAAAAAATTGACAAAACATCTTTTGTTGTAAAGGTATGTGTCACTGAAGGATCACGTTGATGGGACGACGCGCTCCATCAGCGGCCTATACTTCACAAAAAAAAATAAATAAAAATATTGGGCGACGCATGGTAGTTCAAGTAAGCGCTGCTTACGGTTTCTTCCACCAATTTATATCCATGTATTCGAGAAAAGAAGTAGAACGTTATGCCAAAACCACCACTCTCGATTCGGAACATGTGTCAACAGGAGAGGTCATGATTAGCCATATGGTTAAGCCGTATTTTCGACTGCCAATTCCAGCAGTTTAAAAATTGATTCTATCCTTACCTATTTAGCTTTTCAGCCTGATATGACAATGATGACGTCAGAGCCTCCTTTGGATTCTTAAAAATCATTCGCTATTAGGAACAGTTGCGTTTCGTAAGTTAAACATAAGCTTTGAGCATTTTTGAAGGCATTTATGGTGACTATCTGTGAAGTAACGTCAAGAGTATCAGTCGATTTCAATATTTATAAATATCGACTGTATCGACTCAAGTTATCGTTTTCGACAGAAAAGATAGATACATCTCAAATGTTTCATTTTTCTAATTTTAAAACTTTATTCAGGATCCTGTGATCCCATCAATACAATCGAGTTTGGATCTCCAATTTGCTCTGACCCAACAGTTTTTCGTTCGGGGAGTACTTGCGAGTGAGATTAAAAGTTTCTATATTTTTTAATATTGATTTCTGAAATCCAATTTCTACTCTGGCTTCGAACGTTTATGTTAGCGTATTTCCATTTTGGTTTCCTTTCAAAAAATGTATTCTGAGGAGCAAGGGTCACTGATGGACATCTCGGCGACGCAATCAATCAGTAATCCATGCTGGCCAAAGCATCTTTTGATACAATTTTCTGACTTGATTGTTGAAATCTATTCAAGTCATAAAGTCATAGATATATAAGCTTTGTTACACAACACCGTTTCTGATATTTTATGGTCTTTCAATTTTTTTTCAGATATGTCGATGTTTGTACTCTTACGACAAGAGTACAGTGAACTTACCTTTCGTTTGTAAATATGGCAATTGATTTAAAAATTGAATAAAAAATCTTTGTTGTTAAGATCTACCCCAGAGGCGCTGATGGACCACATATCGATATACTTTTTAGCCCCAACGTTATATTCAGCCGAAATAATTACTTTTATGTTTCCCTTTGTTATCACCGAGTTATTACTGCGTTATTATTATGAAAAGAGCAGCGATTTTACTGCATTTTTGTTACAGTTCTTTCTCTCACTGACAAAAGTGTTGTATATTTATTATCCTTTTGTAATAATTATATTCGTAACCTCCTCCTATTTAACATTTATTTTAAATGGTTGTTTTAAATGAGACGCATCGACGGGCTGGCGTTCCATCGTCAGCACACAGTACACTGGGAAATCAAGATAGTAGCTTGATTTTTATATCTTTAAATAAAATTTACTGTTGAATATCGCCGATTTTACCGAATTTTCGTTACAGTTTAGGTTAACTAACACAAATGCAGTGGTTTCGAAACTAATAGGCGTTTACCTATTACCTACAAAAAACCTCACTGTGTATAAACACCATCAGACAAAAAGCTATTATCAGACTTTTCTTGCCCTAGGGAGAGGTACATTGATAATATTAAGATAGAAAGTACATTGTACGGCAGAGTGAGGTCAAAATTTCAAGTACGTAACACCTGATGAATAACTCAGGTTCAAACTCCGCCGAAGTATGAACAAGAGCGATGTGTAAAAAGGCTTCAGGGAGCAATATACGCGGGCGCCCCTGGGCAGGCACTCTAGCCCACAGCCTGACCATGGGACGATCCTTGGTAACCTTTCCGGCTTCTCATTCGTGGCTAATCTAATTGGATGCCAATGCGCAAGATAAATCTCTTCACCAAATAAAAGTATAAACATTATTATCTGCGTGCTGTGAAATAAAGTTCATACTGAATCGGAAAAAATTGTCAAAACATCTTTTGTTAAGTTGGAGTCACTGATAGACCGCATCCATGAGACGCAACCCATTTGTGGCACATGATTGACAAAATTATATTTCTTATTGGATATACATATATACATTTAAATTCAAGTGTTTAAAAACGTGTGGTAAACAAGATTTTTATAGCAAGCAAAAAAGTTAGGTCACTCATGCGGGAAGTCCATATCAATCACTCATATTTGACCAAATAGTTTTTGAAAATAATTCCGTAACAGTATAGCTGAGGATACAAAGTGTTATATAGAAACATTTCAGTAACGCATTGCTCTATGTTTTTTTTTAGATTTAGTTGCAATGAGGGATATGTGTTGACACACGAAGACACACTGACCTGTGAGGCTGGAACGTGGGATGGTCAACTTCCCGAGTGTGAAAGTAAATCTATTTTATGTTTACTTAGTCAAAATCTAAAAAGCAAACCGGAAAATAAATTCAAATTTCTGAAAATTTATAAATTTTGGAAGCCTGCCATTATTTGTTCAATTTCAATTGTTTGATTACCTTTAAGAAATGGTGCCTTTTTATCGTCCAAGGCGAGGACCACAATCTGCGCTTTATTATAGCGGATTAATCATCCTCGGATATTTTCTAAATCAATTTTCCAATAGCAAAAAGAAATTCACACGCAATATAAAAGAAGGAATGCTCCAAAGTAAACAATTGAGTAAATTGAATATGCCCATTACACAGTGGTGATGAGACGAGATGGGCAATAATAGGACATAGGGATATAATAAAAAAAGAAATTTTGCGAAAGTAATTACAATGAAGTTGATGACATTCCTATCGTATGATTGAGAACTAGTCAAGTAGACACACTTAGTTCATATTTGGCCCGAGCTTGATCGGACATATCTGTCAAGTGCTAGCGTTATCGATATGTCCATCCATCATGGCATTTCAGTGTCGCACAATCCACTATATACGCGGTAGAGTGCGGGAATTCACGTCGAGCCACGCATCATGATGGGCCTCCCAATCGGAAAAAAAATTGACAAAACATCTTTTGTTGTAAAGGTATGTGTCACTGAAGGATCACGTTGATGGGACGCGCTCCATCAGCGGCCTATACTTCACAAAAAATAAATAAAAATATTGGGCGACGCATGGTAGTTCAAGTAAGCGCTGCTTACGGTTTCTTCCACCAATTATATCCATGTATTCGAGAAAAGAAGTAGAACGTTATGCCAAAACCACCACTCTCGATTCGGAACATGTGTGAACAGGAGAGGTCATGATTAGCCATATGGTTAAGCCGTATTTTCGACTGCCAATTCCAGCAGTTTTTAAAAATTGATTCTATCCTTACCTATTTAGCTTTTCAGCCTGATATGACAATGATGACGTCAGAGCCTCCTTTGGATTCCTAAAAATCATTCGCTATTCGGAACAGTTGCGTTTCGTAAGTTAAAGATAAGCGTTGAGCATTTTTGAAGGCATTTATGGTGACTATCTGTGAAGTAACGTCAAGAGTATCAGTCGATTTCAATATTTTTATAAATATCGACTGTATCGACTCAAGTTATCGTTTTCGACAGAAAAATAGATACATCTCAAATGTTTCATTTTTCTAATTTTAAACTTTATTCAGGATCCTGTGATCCCATCAATACAATCGAGTTTGGATCTCCAATTTGCTCTGACCCAACAGTTTTTCGTTCGGGGAGTACTTGCGAGTGAGATTAAAAGTTTCTATATTTTTTTAATATTGATTTCTGAAATCCAATTTCTACTCTGGCTTCGAACGTTTATGTTAGCGTATTTCCATTTTGGTTTCCTTTCAAAAAATGTATTCTGAGGAGCAAGGGTCACTGATGGACATCTCGGCGACGCAATCAATCAGTAATCCATGCTGGCCAAAGCATCTTTTGATACAATTTTCTGACTTGATTGTTGAAATCTATTCAAGTCATAAAGTCATAGATATATATAAGCTTTGTTACACAACACCGTTTCTGATATTTTATGGTCTTTCAATTTTTTTTCAGATATGTCGATGTTTGTACTCTTACGACAAGAGTACAGTGAACTTACCTTTCGTTTGTAAATATGGCAATTGATTTAAAAATTGAATAAAAAATCTTTGTTGTTAAGATCTACCCCAGAGGCGCTGATGGACCACATATCGATATACTTTTTAGCCCCAACGTTATATTCAGCCGAAATAATTACTTTTATGTTTCCCTTGTTATCACCGAGTTATTACTGCGTTATTATTATGAAAGAGCAGCGATTTTACTGCATTTTTGTTACAGTTCTTTCTCTCACTGACAAAAGTGTTGTATATTTATTATCCTTTTGTAATAATTATATTCGTAACCTCCTCCTATTTAACATTTATTTTAAATGGTTGTTTTAAATGAGACGCATCGACGGGCTGGCGTTCCATCGTCAGCACACAGTACACTGGGAAATCAAGATAGTAGCTTGATTTTTATATCTTTAAATAAAATTTACTGTTGAATATCGCCGATTTTACCGAATTTTCGTTACAGTTTAGGTTAACTAACACAAATGCAGTGGTTTCGAAACTAATAGGCGTTTACCTATTACCTACAAAAACCTCACTGTGTATAAACACCATCAGACAAAAAGCTATTATCAGACTTTTCTTGCCCTAGGGAGAGGTACATTGATAATATTAAGATAGAAAGTACATTGTACGGCAGAGTGAGGTCAAAATTTCAAGTACGTAACACCTGATGAATAACTCAGGTTCAAACTCCGCCGAAGTATGAACAAGAGCGATGTGTAAAAAGGCTTCAGGGAGCAATATACGCGGGCGCCCCTGGGCAGGCACTCTAGCCCACAGCCTGACCATGGGACGATCCTTGGTAACCTTTCCGGCTTCTCATTCGTGGCTAATCTAATTGGATGCCAATGCGCAAGATAAATCTCTTCACCAAATAAAAGTATAAACACATTATTATCTGCGTGCTGTGAAATAAAGTTCATACTGAATCGGAAAAAATTGTCAAAACATCTTTTGTTAAGTTGGAGTCACTGATAGACCGCATCCATGAGACGCAACCCATTTGTGGCACATGATTGACAAAATTAAATTTCTTATTGGATATACATATATACATTTAAATTCGAGTGTTTAAAAACGTGTGGTAAACAAGATTTTTATAGCAAGCAAAAAAGTTAGGTCACTCATGCGGGAAGTCCATATCAATCACTCATATTTGACCAAATAGTTTTTGAAAATAATTCCGTAACAGTATAGCTGAGGATACAAAGTGTTATATAGAAACATTTCAGTAACGCATTGCTCTATGTTTTTTTTAGATTTAGTTGCAATGAGGGATATGTGTTGACACACGAAGACACACTGACCTGTGAGGCTGGAACGTGGGATGGTCAACTTCCCGAGTGTGAAAGTAAATCTATTTTATGTTTACTTAGTCAAAATCTAAAAAGCAAACCGGAAAATAAATTCAAATTTCTGAAAATTTATAAATTTTGGAAACCTGCCATTATTTGTTCAATTTCAATTGTTTGATTACCTTTAAGAAGTGGTGCCTTTTTATCGTCCAAGGCGAGGACCACAATCTGCACTTTGTTATAGCGGATTAATCATCCTCGGATATTTTCTAAATCAATTTTCCAATAGCAAAAAGAAATTCACATGCAATATAAAAGAAGGAATGCTCCAAAGTAAACAATTGATTAAATTGAATATGCCCATTACACAGTGGTGATGAGACGAGATGGGCAATAATAGGACATAGGGATATAATAAAAAAAGAAATTTTGCGAAAGTAATTACAATGAAGTTGATGACATTCCTATCGTATGATTGAGAACTAGTCAAGTAGACACACTTTGTTCATATTTGGCCCGAGCTTGATCGGACATATCTGTCAAGTGGTAGCGTTATCGATATGTCCATCCATCATGGCGTTTCAGTGTCGCACAATCCACTATATACGCGGTAGAGTGCGGGAATTCACGTCGAGCCACGAATCATGATGGGCCTCCCAATCGGAAAAAATTGACAAAACATCTTTTGTTGTAAAGGTATGTGTCACTGAAGGATCACGTTGATGGGACGCGCTCCATCAGCGGCCTATACTTCACAAAAAATAAATAAAAATATTGGGCGACGCATGGTAGTTCAAGTAAGCGCTGCTTACGGTTTCTTCCACCAATTATATCCATGTATTCGAGAAAAGAAGTAGAACGTTATGCCAAAACCACCACTCTCGATTCGGAACATGTGTCAACAGGAGAGGTCATGATTAGCCATATGGTTAAGCCGTATTTTCGACTGCCAATTCCAGCAGTTTAAAAATTGATTCTATCCTTACCTATTTAGCTTTTCAGCCTGATATGACAATGATGACGTCAGAGCCTCCTTTGGATTCTTAAAAATCATTCGCTATTAGGAACAGTTGCGTTTCGTAAGTTAAACATAAGCTTTGAGCATTTTTGAAGGCATTTATGGTGACTACCTGTCAAGTAACATTATACGTATCAGCGATTTCAATATTTATAAATATCGACTGTATCGACTCAAGTTATCGTTTTCGACAGAAAAATAGATACATCTCAAATGTTTTATTTTTCTAATTTTAAACTTTATTCAGGATCCTGTGATCCCATCAATACAATCGAGTTTGGATCTCCAATTTGCTCTGACCCAACAGTTTTTCGTTCGGGGAGTACTTGCGAGTGAGATTAAAAGTTTCTATATTTTTTAATATTGATTTCTGAAATCCAATTTCTACTCTGGCTTCGAACGTTTATGTTAGCGTATTTCCATTTTGGTTTCCTTTCAAAAAATGTATTCTGAGGAGCAAGGGTCACTGATGGACATCTCGGCGACGCAATCAATCAGTAATCCATGCTGGCCAAAGCATCTTTTGATACAATTTTCTGACTTGATTGTTGAAATCTATTCAAGTCATAGATATATAAGATTTGTTACACAACACCGTTTCTGATATTTTATGGTCTTTCAATATTTTTTCAGATATGTCGATGTTTGTACTCTTACGACAAGAGTACAGTGAACTTAGCTTTCGTTTGTAATTATTGCAATTGATTTAAAAATTGAAAAAAAAATCTTTGTTGTTAAGATCTACCCCAGAGGCGCTGATGGACCACATATCGATATACTTTTTAGCCCCAACGTTATATTCAGCCGAAATAATTACTTTTATGTTTCCCTTGTTATCACCGAGTTATTACTGCGTTATTATTATGAAAGAGCAGCGATTTTACTGCATTTTTGTTTCAGTTCTTTCTCTCACTGACAAAAGTGTTGTATATTTATTATCCGTTTGTAATAATTATATTCGTAACCTCCTCCTATTTAACATTTATTTTAAATGGTTGTTTTAAATGAGACGCATCGACGGGCTGGCGTTCCATCGTCAGCACACAGTACACTGGGAAATCAAGATAGTAGCTTGATTTCTATACCTTTAAATAAAATTTACTGTTGAAAATCGTCGATTTTACCAAATTTTCGTTACAGTTTAGATTAACTAGCACAAATGCGGTGCTTTCAAAACTAATAGGCGTTTGCTTATTACCTATAAAAACCTCACTGTGTATAAACACCATCAGACAAAAAACTATTATCAGACTTTTCTTGCCCTAGGGAGAGATACATTGATAATATTAAGATAGGAAGTACATTGTACGGCAGAGTAAGGTCAAAATTTCAAGTACGTAACACCTGATGAATAACTCAGGCTCAAACTCCGCCGAAGTATGAACAAGACCGATGTGTGAAAAGGCTTCAGGGAGCAATAAACGCGGGCGCCCCTGGGCATGCACTCCAGCCCACAGCCTTGCCATGGGACGATCCTTGGTAACCTCACCGGTTTCCCATTCGCGGCTAATCTAATTGGATGCCAATGCGCAAGATAAATCTCTTCACCAAATAAAAGTGTAAACATTATTATCTGCGTGCTGTGAAATAAAGTTTATACTAAATCGGAAAAAATTGTCAAAACATCTTTTGTTAAGTTCGAGTCACTGATGGACCGCATCCATGAGACGCAACCCATTTGTGGCAAATGATTGACAAAATTATATTTCTTATTGGATATACATATATACATTTAAATTCAAGTGTTTAAAAACGTGTGGTAAACAAGATTTTTATAGCAAGAAAAAAAGTTAGGCCACGCATGCGGGAAGTCCATATCAATCACTCATATTTGACCAAATAGTTTTTAAAAATAATTCCGTAACAGTATAGCTGAGGATACAAAGAGTTATATAGAAACATTTCAGTAACGCATTGCTCTATGTTTTATTTAGATTTAATTGCAATGAGGGATATGTGTTGACACACGAAGACACACTGACCTGTGAGGCTGGAACGTGGGAGGGTCAACTTCCCGAGTGTGAAAGTAAATCTCTTTTATGTTTACTTAGTCAAAATCTAAAAAGCAAACCGGAAAATAAATTCAAATTTCTGAAAATTTATAAATTTTGGAAACCTGCCATTATTTGTTCAATTTCAATTGTTTGATTACCTTTAAGAAGTGGTGCCTTTTTATCGTCCAAGGCAAAGACCACAATCTGCGCTTTATTATAGCGGATTAATCAACCTCGGATATTTTCTAAATCAATTTTCCAATAGCAAAAAGAAATTCACAAGCAATATAAAAGAAGGAATGCTTCAAAGTAAACAATTGAGTAAATTGAATATGCCCATTACACAGTGGTGATGAGACGAGATGGGCAATAATAGGACATAGGGATATAATAAAAAAAGAAAGTTTGCGAAAGTAATTACAATGAAGTTGATGACATTCCTATCGTATGATTGAGAACTAGTCGAGTAGACACACTTAGTTCATATTTGGCGCGAGCTTGATCGGACATATCTGTCAAGTGGTAGCGTTATCGATATGTCCATCCATCATGGCGTATCAGTGTCGCACAATCCACTATATACGCGGTAGAGTGCGGGAATTCAGGTCGAGCCACGCATCATGATGGGCCTCCCAATCGGAAAAAAATTGACAAAACATCTTTTGTTGTAAAGGTATGTGTCACTGAAGGATCACGTTGATGGGACGCGCTCCATTAGCGGCCTATACTTCACAAAAAATAAATAAAAATATTGGGCGACGCATGGTAGTTCATGTAAGCGCTGCTTACGGTTTCTTCCACCAATTATATCCATGTATTCGAGAAAAGAAGTAGAACGTTATGCCAAAACCTTCACTCTCGATTCGGAACATGTGTCAACAGGAGAGGTCATGATTAGCCATATGGTTAAGCCGTATTTTCGACTGCCAATTCCAGCAGTTTAAAAATTGATTCTATCCTTACCTATTTAGCTTTTCAGCCTGATATGACATTGATGGCTTCAGAGCCTCCTTTGGATTCTTAAAATTCATTCGCTATTCGGAACATTTGCGTTTCGTAAGTTAAAGATAAGCGTTGAGCATTTTTGAAGGCATTTATGGTGACTATCTGTGAAGTAACGTCAAGAGTATCAGTCGATTTCAATATTTATAAATATCGACTGTATCGACTCAAGTTATCGTTTTCGACAGAAAAATAGATACATCTCAAATGTTTTATTTTTCTAATTTTAAACTTTATTCAGGATCCTGTGATCCCATCAATACAATCGAGTTTGGATCTCCAATTTGCTCTGACCCAACAGTTTTTCGTTCGGGGAGTACTTGCGAGTGAGATTAAAAGTTTCTATATTTTTAATATTGATTTCTGAAATCCAATTTCTACTCTGGCTTCGAACGTTTATGTTAGCGTATTTCCATTTTGGTTTCCTTTCAAAAAATGTATTCTTAGAAGCAAGGGTCACTGATGGACATCTCGGCGACGCAATCAATCAGTAATCCATGCTGGCCAAAGCATCTTTTGATACAATTTTCTGACTTGATTGTTGAAATCTATTCAAGTCATAGATATATAAGCTTTGTTACACAACACCGTTTCTGATATTTTATGGTCTTTCAATATTTTTTCAGATATGTCGATGTTTGTACTCTTACGACAAGAGTACAGTGAACTTACCTTTCGTATGTAATTATTGCAAATGATTTAATCATTGAAAAAAAAATCTTTGTTGTTAAGATCTACCCCAGAGGCGCTGATGGACCACATATCGATATACTTTTTAGCTCCAACGTTATATTCAGCCGGAATAATTACTTTTATGTTTCCCTTGTTATCACCGAGTTATTACTGCGTTATTATTATGAAAGAGCAGCGATTTTACTGCATTTTTGTTACAGTTCTTTCTCTCACTGACAAAAGTGTTGTATATTTATCATCCGTTTGTAATAATTATATTCGTAACCTCCTCCTATTTAACATTTATTTTAAATGGTTGTTTTAAATGAGACGCATCGACGGGCTGGCGTACCATAGTCAGCTCACAGTACACTGGGAAATCAAGATAGTAGCTTGATTTCTATACCTTTTAATAAAATTTACTGTTGAAAATCGTCGATTTTACCAAATTTTCGTTACAGTTTAGATTAACTAGCACAAATGCGGTGCTTTCAAAACTAATAGGCGTTTCCTTATTACCTATAAAAACCTCACTGTATATAAACACCATCAGACAAAAAGCTATAATCAGACTTTTCTTGCCCTAGGGAGAGGTGCATTGATAATATTAAGATAAGAAGTACATTGTACGGAAGAGTAAGGTCAAAATTTCAAGTACGTAACACCTGATGGATAACTCAGGTTCAAACTCCGCCGAAGTATGAACAAGACCGATGTGTAAAAAGGCTTCAGGGAGCAATAAACGCGGGCGCCCCTGGGCAGGCACTCCAGCCCACAGCCTTGCCATGGGACGATCCTTGGTAACCTTACCGGTTTCTCATTCGTGGCTAATCTAATTGGATGCCAATGCGCAAGATAAATCTCTTCACCAAATAAAAGTATAAGCATTATTATCTGCGTGCTGTGAAATAAAGTTTATACTGAATCGGAAAAAATTGTCAAAACATCTTTTGTTAAGTACGAGTCACTGATGGACCGCATCCATGAGACGCAACATTTGTGGCAAATGATTGACAAAATTATATTTCTTATTGGATATACATATATACATTTAAATTCAAGTGTTTAAAAACGTGTGGTAAACAAGATTTTTATAGCAAGCAAAAAAGTTAGGCCACGCATGCGGGAAGTCCATATCAATCACTCATATTTGACCAAATAGTTTTTGAAAATAATTTCGTAACAATATAGCTGAGGATACAAAGAGTTATATAGAAACATTTCAGTAACGCATTGTTCTATGTTTTTTTAGATTTAATTAAATTTAATTTAATTTTGTTTTTAGATTTATTTGCAATGAGGGATATGTGTTGACACACGAAGACACACTGACCTGTGAGGATGGAACGTGGAATGGTCAACTTCCTAAGTGTGAAAGTAAATCTATTTCATATTTACTTAGTCAAAATCAATAAAATAAACCTGAAAATAAATTCTGTATAAATCTGCACTCTATTATAGCATCTTAGTCATCCTCTGATATTTTTTTAAATAAGGCTGCAAGATGTATTAGTATTACATATCGATTTGTTCTTTTCCATTTCAGTTAATTTAAGAATCTGCTTCCGGCCTTTCATAGAACAAATTTTGATAAAAATATACATTTGATTCTAATATTCGATTCGATATCGAATGCTACAGTTATTTGATTTGACAACCTCACAAGTGCATTATCTTGGCATGTCATATACGCGTTGAGATTGAATCGAATGCACTAATAAATTGCGGCTTGATAAAAAAAAAAAAAAATATCAAAAAGGAGACACAGATGGACTGAAATTCGGTGGCGCGATCTTTGAGTGGCCCATACCAAACAAATCAAAGTACAAGTACGCGATCTTTGAGTACCCAACTGTATTTTCAGATTTGTTCGATTAAACCCCTCAAAATCACACACAGTTATCAGCATTCGAAACGGATTAGGTGTTGTCAACATTCCACAACAATTTTTTGAAGCAAATTCTTCGTCACTTAAAAATAATTTCTCTCTCCCGATAGCGCAAAAGGAAGGAAAAGCCTTTCGCAAACATTCCTTGTTAGAGTCATTGAGGGATCGCTCCGTCAAGGCATATGCTTGACAAAATAAGGTGTGTCCATGCTTGGGTAGACACTCGGGCACCAATGTATTCCAGAGAAAATGCACAAGACACTTTCAAACGAAAACTTTATTAGTTTTCTGCTCACATTCCATTTACAATATCTGGGAAAAGAAAACGGAAAATATACAAAGTTAAGCAGAGAGGCACACAACAGAAGCCATGTCATATTCTTTATGTGAAATTCACATGACCCGTTCAATATTTTTAATATTTACTTAATTAAAATGCTAATATTTCACTTGAACCTTGTTAATTTCTAGTTGTTCAATGCCGCCAACTCGATTTTGATGGTGAAATAACTTGTGTTCCCGAGGATAGTGTGGATTATGATACGTTTTGCTTGTAAGTAATTTTTAAAGAAGGAAGGGTGTTAAGTTTCAAATATATCAACTCTAATGGAAACAGCAAGAAGCGTTAAATTTTTTATTTACACTGTGACAAATGTGCTGCAATGTTACTGTTCGTTTGCTGCAATCTTATATCAATCATATCTGTTTCTCAAAAAGTTTTTGTGTTTTGCTCAACTTGTTAGTCATTGCTGGAATGCTGCCGAAGTCACGTAACTGTTTGGAATAACAAGATTGTAATAAAATTTCTCAAGATTAAACATCTGTGCTCAGGCACCGCTGTATACAGTTATTCTTTTTTTTAAACTATTTTCTGATTGTTGTAGATTTAGATGCCCGAATGGAAAAGAAATTTCATCTGGTTCGAAAACGACACGTTGCTTGGAGAGTGGTCAATGGTCAACGCCTGAACCTACGTGTGGAGGTAAGTGAATGTGAAAGAGGTCTAGAATATATTTTTACCAAATTACTTAACGTTGAACATGATTTATCGATGAAAAACGCTGCTTGGGAACTGTACATCAAAGATTATTCAAAACCAGGACAAAGCCACACCACTGAGCAAAAGGCTGGCCAATTTGAGTCGATTCACATATTGCTCTAATAATTCATTAATCCAACTTAGGAACATGTTTATTTGTGCCCATACAGTTAAAGGGTGGACCGGTTCAATGTGTCGTACTGAAATAAGTAATGAGCAATAATTAAATGCAAAGGAAAAATCTTCAAGTTTCAAACTCAGTGCCAATATAATAAGCGGTAGCAGAGTATGTTATTATTTTATTTTTTATACTTTTCTAGACATTTATTGCGACCCTGTAACTTTTGAACTCGGAACACCTAACTGTGATGGGTTCAAATATACCGATGTATGCAGGTAAATTATTTTGTCATTAAATTTTTACATTTAAAAAGCAAAAACAATAATCCTGTATGATCTCCAATTTGAAAAAAAAGAAACTTTTCTCTTATGTGGACATCATAACTTGAGTAATTCATTCTTTCGTATGAACTTTTTGAATGGTGGAGCAATAAAGTGAATTTGGATATATAATATAAACTTATTTGTTACAGCCACTCATTAAAGTCGACAGATATAAACTAGTATGGGAACCTTCCATTCTAATTCTTTCTTATTTGATTTCATTTGACACACCCTGAAGCATCAAAACTATCCCAATTACTTCAAACGTCATCAATATTTGCAAATTGTCGTTTATCGTTTTTTTTTTTAAATTCAATATATTTTTGTATATTCTTTAGCTTTATTTGTCCAGCGGGAACTGTAGCTTATCCGTCAGGATTAACGATGACTTGTGGACTGGACAAAACATGGTCAGGTTCAATGCCAACAGCTTGTAATAGTGAGTATTTATTAATACAATGCGTTGATATTTTGCGATTAACTACCCATTCCTCCCCCTTGTTTTCTTTAAACCCCGGATCGGTGTGCGACTGAATTCAGAAGGATACACAAATTAGATAACATCAAGCAGATATACAAAAACTAATGTTCTCATTCTACAGATATAAAAGTTTATTGTAAGCTTTCGTTAGAACATAGTCTAACTACTTCAGAGAAGATTAATTACAATGAACTTATATTTCGTTGGAATGAGAACACGACATTTTTGTTTTTATAAATAGGTATATCTTTACTTTTGAGATTTTGTTTTACTGTTCGACTTTTATGCTATTTTAGTAAAGAATATCAAATATTTATTTCAACGATTTTCTAAATTTCCCAAATTCAGAAGAAATTATGATAAAATTGTGAAAAAATTTCGCGCTTTCGTCAGAATTTTTTTTTTTTACCATCGAACTTTATCACTATAACAGATTTTTCGGCAACAATCATGACATTTTTTGTAAAATTACTCCAAATTAACTAACAATATTGGAGGTGGAGGGGCAATTTCTGAAAAAGTGCTCTCACCTTAAGCGGCAAACTAAAACGTCATCGCATGGTACAGCATGTAGTATCTGCCTTGAGCAAAATATAGAACCGCAAAAGATATGCCATCCCAGACTATATTTTAACCTTAGAAAGGAAACCAAGTCACGCATTCTTGATTTTAGGAAATTTTAGTAATTCAAGAACAACTTATAGTTAGGTTTTTTCTTAACTTCAAAATAATTGGTTTCTTTTATTCCAGTTGTTGATTGTGGGAGGTATAAATCTTTTGAAAATGGAATTCCATTCTGTGACAATGAACAATACAGAGGCCGCTGCCGGTAGGTGTTGAAGAACTTCTGATCTATCGCCAAATGAATAACTTATGATCAGGGTGACCTATCCTTTCTCCCTTCACAACAAATAGCTTAAGATTAAAAATGATATAAAAAGTAGTAGATATTTTTACCATTGTCAAGGCCAGACATTATTCACTGGCATCAACCACAGAAATTTATTTACGCTATGAAAATTTTTACTTAGAGGGCACTGCACTTTGTGCCTCGCAGCTGTATTATGAACGTTAGTTAGTTGTTTTTACGCTTCTTCTGCTCTTGCCCTTCTGCATCAGCAAACTTTTATGTTTAAAAAAACATTTGCTATTTTTTAGTCATTTAATACTAAAATCGAAAATATGCAGGAATGAAATGTGGGATTATCTAAATATTTCTTTGGAACCATAAAAAAGCATTTTCCCAACAACAGCAAAAAATATGATGACCTTTCATTTCAGTCCAATCTGTAATATTGGGTATAAAAGCGTCGGGGATGAAACTTCAGAATGTCAGGAAAACGGGGAATGGAGTGAAGCTGAATTTAAATGTGAACGTAAGTAAATAATAAATTTATTGGAATGAAATCAAAATTAAAAATGAGCGTTTTTGTGCGACTATTTTATTTTCAATGACTTCTTTTAATCAATGCTAGTCAATTTGGTAGAGATTAAACTTCCAGTCTTGACCTCGTCGAAGTGACACTGATTTTATTTACGTTATGGCTGGGATGCTCTCACCATTTTACTGTTGAGACAACACAATGTAAAGAACAATTTTACGCCAAACTTTTTCCCACAAATATCTAGATTACAGACTGTGAAATACTTGGTCATCGTGATGTTTTCATAATGATGTTCATTAAAGGAAGTTTCAGTTCCACTAGGATTAGGGGCTTCTGAGATATTCTGAACATTCTACATTTGGTAATAAAGTTCGAAATTTTTGAATAATTTTTTCCTAGAAATTTTCTGTGATGAAATGGACTTCCGCCAACAACCGGGTGATATGATATGTTTACCTGAGGGTTTTACCTCTCCAAGTGTTTGTAGGTGAGTTAATATGAGTGGAGTTTCGTATGAAACTTCTTAATATTAGTAATAATAATAGTAATATTCTTATGAAATTCCGGGTCAAATCGCTTTTGTGCTTTTACAAGTCGGGGACGATTCGAGTTAATTTGCTAAGATACCTCGAGTCGTTGATTCGAGTCTCTCCAACTTCTCGTGCTTCCTTAATAACCCAACTACAAATGATCTATATTTTATTTGAAACCAAATGAGCTATATTTCAGGTTTTATTGTGATGATGGATATGCAATTAGTGGACCTTCCATGCTCACATGCCAAAGTGATGGAAATTGGGATGATATTATGCCAACTTGTATGGGTACGTATTAATAGTTGAGAATTGCTACATTTTCAGTTGGTTTTTAGCCAGTAAGTACTGTTAAAGCCTTCGGCGAAGGATCCATCGGTGACCCATGACTAGCAAACGAAAAGTAATTCCGATTTGAGCTGAATAGCAAAAGCATACGTAAGTCACGATTGACGACGCGCCTCCAATACCTTTTAAATTTAACAAGATTCAGTAATTATTGTGGTGGGAGAGTAGATGGCATCGGTAAAAAGATTTTTATATTACTGGCTCAATTACAATATTTTTGGGCAAAAACATTGTTATTATAGTTGGATTTAAGGCAATTCCGATTTGATGATATATCTACAATACATTTCATTTTTTATATCCCAAATTTCTCAACAAAAAGAATTACAAGTTCTGGCGGTATATCCTTGAGTGTAATCTAAGAAACTGATAGTTTAAGCTCTATAATATGTTGCCTCTTCTCTCCAAGAGCAGAAAACTTTAAATTTTTGCCTGGGTATCTGTTGTTTTGAAATAATCAAGATAGAATAGGATTTCCTTTCCATCTTGCCAAAGAGGAAAGTCGACAACACGGCTCAAATATATAGCAAATAGAGACGATAACCTGAATCACCGTGCGACGGCAAGATGTCCAGCAATCCTCTTCCGTATAATCTGTCTCCCAGGATACTAATGTTTGTATTCTTAAGCCTTATACCGTTTGAGCTCACAGGACACTTTATTCTATTTTATTCGATACTTATTATCAATTTTGTTGGTCAGAGCTTCACAGTGACGTGATGTATATATATATGCATGAAATTAATTATTTCAAATGTTGTAAAGTTTGTATTGCATTTTTAATACTATTGCGATGATTTAGATGTCACCTGTCAGGGCTTGTTGTTACAAAATGGAAGAGTAGAATGTACCGAGGGCACAAAATATGCAAGCACATGCGAGTAAGTTTTCCTGTCTATTTTACGATTCACATGATAACACGTGAGTTAAACACATACAAGAATAACATCTCATGATTTTTTTTCTCAAATTTTGGAGACAAATTTTTTATATTATTGATATTGTGATGTTTTTATCGTGTTTGACTTAAAATAATTCATCGGTACTAAAATTCAATATTACATGTTCACTTTGGTCTCAGAAAGTTTGGAAAAAGATCTAGAACAATAAACACGTCAAAAACTAATCAAATTTTGTCCTAGCATTGTGTGTACCTTTTTAAAATTTTCAGATTCATCTGCAACTATCCTCGTATAATATCAGGAGCGAAGAAAACAAAATGTCTAGCAACTGGACAATGGTCAAAACCAACTCCTGAATGCAGAGGTGAAGTATAACTTTATATCACTAACATATTATTTAAAAAATTAAAGACAATTGCTTGCTATTTTTATAAATGGAACATATTGAAAAATTAGGAATGAAACAGAAAATCAATCTATTTCGGCGATTCGAATTGATTCCAAGAATAATTTGTTAGAATTAATCGTGAATCCGTCTCACCCAATCAATTTTTCTTTATTTTCTTGTAAAGTAACAAAAGACCTAGGTACGTAAAAAGTCAAATAAAAGTTGAGCACATATACAAGCTATAGATTTCAATATTTGACTAGGCAAATATTGGAGGTAGAAATGAAACATTTGATCCAAAAACATATCTGTATCATGTCCGAATCACAATTGACGGTTTTACCCAGTCCTGATTTTCACCAATGCAAAAGACGTGTGATTTCACTTCGATCAACAAACTACACGATTCATGGTACTTTTGAATCTTGTAATTAACAAGAAAATATCATAGTAATAAACATAGTTCGATGTTTTTCTGAAATTTGAACTAACGTATTTGCTATTTCTTTTTTGCATATCCCCAGAGTTCGACGAGAGATGTCCTTTCGAAAGTACCATAGTACCTTGTAAAGAATATTGTGAAGAAAACCATGAATGCAGCGAGGGGAAAATGTGTTGTCCTAACAGATGTGGATTAATTTGTATACCTGAACCAAAAGAACCAAAGAAACCCAGAAAAGGTTTAAATAATAACAATAAAAAATAATGAAACTATCAGGCAACGCGCAAAAATTTTGATTGAGTAATTATTGAAAGCTCAAGTATGTATTAAAAATTCTTTAAACACAAAATATCAACCTATTAAGCATCATACATCCCCCATTACAAATGGTTCTTGACTGAGGGTTGTTAGGTATAAGCCTTCCGATGGACAGGCCATAACGAAAATTTTAAAACACCTTAAAAATAATTCAAAAACATTAATTTATGGCTGAAGCAGTACCCAAAAGAAATCAACTAACCGTCATGTCATAAAGAAACTATAGAATGTAGCTTCATCAACTGCACCTTAAGTATAAAATATCCTGAAAAAAGAAACTACTCTAGCAGGAAAAGTTAGGATAATCCTCAATAGCCGTAATAAGAGACGCTTGGTAAAATGTTTCTAGTGAATGCCTATTGGACGGTGAAATAATAACGTCTTAACAATCAAGAGGCGGAAAATAAAATGCAAAAAATACAAGACATATTTAAAGCTTTGATTTTAATATTTCTCTAATTGCCAAAAAGACATACTGCAGTTGAAATGATTCCAAAAATTATAGATACCTCGATGTTATCAATACTATCTTTCAAAAGTGCTCAAAGATCAACTTGGAAGTTAAGGATGCAATGACTGAAAGTGGGCACGCCCATACTTTTTAACTAACTGAATGCCAGTGTTACGTCTAAATTTTCAGTTATACATTGAAATGAGTTTCCGCAAATGTTTAAGACTTTTTTTAATTTGTCGTGAATACCCTGCCCGATATTGGTTTTCACTAAAGTGGACAGGTTGCGAAAACGCGATATTATTGGAAAAAATGAATACACTTTAAACCATATTATTAATGAAAAAACGTAGATAAAAAATAATAAACAATTTATCATAATTTGATCTTACTCTCATTACTATATTATTTATTTAATTTAGGACTTGACCGTTCTACATTACTACTTTTACTCGCAACAATGGGAAGACGTGGAAATCAAGCCCTAACTCCCCGCCGTCGCACTCCGCCTCCTCCCCCACCTTGTCCAAGCTGTAGCGTTCCAGTATGTAGTCCTCCAGTTTCAAGATGTCTAGGGAATCTCAATGCGTTATGCAGACCAGGATGTGGATGTAGAGGAAGATTCTATAATTCAAAATATCCCCGATATGACTTATCACAGCAAATATGTAAGTAAGTCAGGAGAACTCGATCCAGTGATTCGATTCGAATAACAAACTGTTCGAATCAGTCGTAAATAGGCCATTGGTATGAATATTAATAGAACAAGAAGGATTTGCTGTGTTTTACCAGCACACCACAATAAAAAGATAACCTTTGTTAAATGTGTACTTTTGAAAATACAAAATTATCCAAGTTCTCATTTCACAAAAATGTGATAAGTGATAAGAAGTGGTAAGAAAGCAAATTGTCACAAAATCTCCCTTTATATCAACCATCAATGAATTCGTACCTAAAAATTTCGTGATAGTGATTTCAGGCAAAAATTTCAATGTTTAAACGTGGAAATTTGCATAAGGAAATTGAGGTCGCTAAAAAATGGGCTTGATATCTGTAAAGTGATGTCATTGTGCATCCTTGCACATAGAGTCATTTATTTTCACAATTGGCGTATAATCATTAACTATGTACAAACAAATTATTCAAAATTAATTAAATAATTAATTAATTAAGATAAACAAAATTAATCAGAAAAATTATTTAATCAGGTCAATGCCCTGCGACCCTTCCACCAAACCCAGTTTGCGCAGCGCATATGTGCAATGGAATAAAATGTTTAACTTCTCCTGAAACTCAATGTGGTGTATCTAGTTGTGGTGGATGTTTCTTGTTCTTTTACAACAGTATTGGAAGACGAGTACCGTGCAGGCAGACCGGTATGTAAATGTTGACAATTATATTTTTGTGTTTTTTTCCTGTTGGATATGACTCGGTAAAAATAGGTTCATTGCTCAATTATAACATTAGATAGATATGTAGGATTTTAGTTTCATCATGCGGCAGAAAAAGCGTGAACACGTATAACCATATGGCGTACAACAGGCTTTTGGTTATATGTTTCTTTTCATCTGGCCAAGAAAACAATTTTTTCAGAATTAAATTCGATTCTTTATGTAACGGACAAGAATGAGGCTATTTTCGGCATACTATCTTAAAAATGCATGTCTACTGTGTGAAAGATGACTGCCCGTAGCGGATACAACTCACTGTACTTTGCTATTGTGGTTCCGTTAGATTTGATATGTTATCCGCATAGGGTGTAGTTGAAGATACTGCGTCTTCTAGTTGATCTTTGGCTGTAAGCAGCTATTGGATGTATCTTTTAGGAATGGTATATCTGGCTTTGCTTGGAGCGAATTTAAACAAAATAAAAAAGAAATATATTTTATTTTCCAATTTAGCCACATGCCAACCTGGAATCAACTCACAATTAACTCAAACATGTGATAGAGGATGTATTGGAGCTTCTTGTCCAAGATATCCTGATGCACATTGTCAAGCATGTCTAGGGTGTCAACCTCAGTTCTACGATGCAAAAACTTTTCAACTGATCCAGAATTGTTAATGATTTCAACGAAGAGGAATAAATTAAAAGTTAATCCAGTAATTAAATCTAGTGACTAAAAGTTAATGTTTCGGAGGACATTGTACTCTACTATTCAAATTCGCAGAAAAAATATGTAATATAAAAATGTGATATGTAACTATACGCGTTCATACTAGTATTGACAATTCCAAATAAACGCACCGAGTTTACCTAGTACACATGAGTTACCTATTTTATTTCCAAATTTTCCTCTACCTAGTTACACATATATTTGATTTACCTATTTGCTTCCTAAGCAAATGTTCCTTCCAAAGTTTTACCAAATCACTTTTTTGGGTAAAATAGGTAAATTCATCAAATTTTTAACTACATACATGATAAATTTCACTTGATACTCGATATGAAAAACTTGGTGAATCATAGGTCCATTGCGAAAATGTATAAAAAATAGATAATTTGGGGGTTTCGATCCTCAGTATCCTAAAGACGGCAAAACGACCTATTTTACCTGTTTTTTCATCAAGGTGGTAACTGGTTTTTAAACTGAAACTACATTACCTAGTAATACTTCGTCTAGTCTACCTTTGGCAATTTTTATCGATCGGCGAGAGGGCGTGGCATCGTGGCTCCTTTAATCGTTTAAATTATTCAATTTTAACTATGGAATTCATTTAGGGCTTCTCCCACTAAACATGTCCGTGAGTAAAAGATAAGCCCAAAATCCTTACTCTGACTCTGTCTGAAGTCATGATGTTCTATATGTTGACCTTTTTAATTTCAAATACTTTTGTGAATTATAGTCCTTATTTTGTAAAATTTTGCGTAGTTCTTTATACGTTATGACATTTACTTCCAATTTTTCATGATAAAGCTTAGAAACATACATATATTTTATGCACATTTATTGTCCAACTCATTTTAGGGTATTTTAAATCATGAAGAAATATATTTAGACATGTATTTGGTCTTGCAATATCACTCTTTTAGTTCCGTGAAACCGCATTTGTGTATATTTTTAATCAAGATTTGTGTACCAGTCATATAGATTACCGATTATACATTACCTCATTATCACCTCCCAACTATCAATAAATACAAAAATACAACATAGAGCATTTATTGATATTATCCGTCTCAATGGTTTTGAAATATTGTCAAAATATGTATGAGTCACTGATAAAGCGTGCAGTTGAGTTTCGTTCATTCTCCTATAATTCATTCTTTTCCAATTAATACAATTTTCTACTTTGTATGAAGGTAACACTGTGCCTGAGACACAGATAAATCAAATCTACCCATTGCTGACTTGCTTTTACATCAATGCTATATGAGAATGCTGTGGTGGCGATATTTACCATTTATGATTACTTCTATTTTATACGTTGACTTTTAGTATGAGGAATTTGAGGGTCTTCGTTTTTTTATCTCGCGGAATATGTTTTATCAACAGTGTATTCTTTATATCAATATTATGTAAGTAAAATATGAATTATAAATGTTTCACAAAATCCTTATGTCTACCAGCCAATCGTAACAGAATTTATTTCGTCATATTTTAATGTTTGTTATTTCAGAAGTCAATAATAAGGGCAATTAATGTTTTCGATTTAAAAGAAAAGTGATAACAATTGCCTAAAAATTAGACCTGATGGTTCTCAATATTGAAATGCATATGTACATTTAAAATAAACAAATAAAATAAATATTAGATATATTTATGATTGATTTATATAACGAGTCAGAAATTAATGTTCAACAACAAGGTTACGGGTATATAGTTAGTTCCCAAGATTATATTGAGTAATTTCCTTCAAACACGATTATTATACAGCCGATGAAATCACAATTTGTCTCTGTCAGTACAATTCCTAATGGAGATTTTCATCAGTAAACCTTCCTCACCAAAAACTTATTTTTTACGCACAAGGGACAACGAGCGATTAGGCGAATTTTTTATATTCAATCGAGCAAGCTCGGAAGTAGTGCTGAAAAGAAGCCAACAAATGTTAACTTAATAGCAAAAGATATAGTACCAACAACAGCAGTATACGCGGAAAATATTCCAAATGGAACTGAATATTCATGGTAAAACACAGTGAGTGGTAATTGCCCTAGACGATGGTAAAATCATCTAACATCTATTTTATTTCGTCGTTCGGTAAGTATTACAACACAACGAGAAAAAATATTGTTCATAAATAAAAATAGAAAAAATGGAACGGATGTGTTGGGCTATCACTGAAATAGACTGGGGGCGCTAAAGACTAATTCAAGTCATCGAGCAGCGTCGCCAATTGCTGTTCAAGTTTTCAGAATCGACTATTAAATTTGCCACACAAGATGAATCGGAATGAATAACATGAAAATTAACGTCGATATTATAAATCATATATTAATCGTGTGGTGCTTAAAATTTGTGAAACATTATTGGCAATGGCCAATTACCCCGTTTGGTCTTTGTAATTGAAGTCATTAGTTCAGAGGAGGAGGAGTGTGGTGGGCAGCAATAACATGCCTAGTTTAGCCACAATGGGTGATGCGGATTCATCAGTAGTTAGTGACTCAAACCAGGCATAAACTTTTACCATGAAGTCACATCATAGACAGAAAATTAACAGATAATAATAAAACATCAATCGCAAATGTAGTATACATCAATATTCAATTTTAATTAACTAGCACTGCAAAGTTAGGACACCCGAAGAAGGACAAAATTATGGTAGTAAACGGAGTAAAGACGGCCGAAGAATGATAAAATTGATGTTAGGACAAGACAATATTTCAGATTAAATAAATTTATTGAGAAACTATTTTGCCAAGCATGAACCAATAGTTGGACAGCACTGACTAAGTGCGTTCGACCCAATGTTCCACCAGACAGAGCAATTGCATCTTTGAAAATCACTACAATAAAATTAAGCATGTGTTCCTGTTGGCATAAAAAAATCTTCAAATAAAAAAACGTTAATAAGGAAAGTAAAAACGACAAATTTGCATTAAATTTTAACAAAAAGAGAAAATAAGGAAGGAGCATTAAATAAAGTACCGCTATTATTATTGAATGATGAATTATTGATATTGATGAATCATATTTATACAAAACTGGTCAATTTTCATTAAACCAATTGTTAACACAGGCTTTAGTTCTTCAAATGGAGTAGCCCCGACATCGGGTTGCACGACTTTGTCAACAAATAACGGATTAACATATTCCTCATCAGAGTGTAGCATTTGCCGAGGGTATATATGTGACACTGGACATCTTCGAAAATAAGGTATTTTCCATTTTTTATAATGTTAGAGCACATTGTCACATTTTTGTCTGAGGAAGCCTCCACACATTAAACACGTTTTTAACTTGGCTCGTCAGCGTATTTTTTGACGTATTTGTGTTTTATAATGAAAAAATTAACGGTTTGTATATTTCAATCCGTGTCTTTTGCGTCAATCGATTGATTCATCGAAGGCACCATTGTCAATCGAACCAAACTTGGTGTCCGATGCAACAAACAGACAGATTACATACTCCTAAACACTAAGTTTAATTTTTACATGCTTAGAAATAATATTAGCTATGGTAGCAGAACTAGTGGAACATATAAGCCGTCATGTTTTAAACAGGAAAAAATATTGTTTCTTCAATATTTCAAATTTTTGTAATATATATTAAAGTACTTTCACCTCTTGCGTGTTGCTACTCTGGCTGGACAATTTGGTTCAATGATTCAATTAGATTCGAAGCAAAGTTGCAAAAAAAACTTGGAAATCGAGATAGAATTTTAATATTTTACCACGAAATGAAACTAAAATATATTCGATGTTTTACAATTTTTCTGTATTCGAGGAGTAAGCGTAAGGTAAAAGTATATGGTCTCTTACAGACTTCTATATTATTTTATAAACCTCATCATAGTTCTGTCTCTGCTACTGCCCTGCGGCTTCATTATTTGGAAGGCTGCTTGGAATCACAAATCCCATGTAAATTTTTCCCGACCCTAATATTACAAATTGTCTCCATCGTAAAAAGCAAGAAATTTATAGTTTATTGTTTATTTTCAATTCACATCCCATGACTAAGAGGAACAAACAAAACATAAACGATCGTGGTCTAACTTGAACAAAATCAATTGTGTTTTCTTGTTAAAAACGAATGTTTTAGTTCTTTTAGCAAGTTTTTGTTCCTATGGACGATTCACTATTGATTCGATAAATTGTACTTCGAATCATCGATTCGAATCTCCGCATCGAATTGCCCAGCCCTAGTTGATAAGTATATTAAGTATATTTACGAATGTTTTAGTTCTTTTAGCAAGTTTTTGTTCCTATGGACGATTCACTATTGATTCGAATAAATTGTGCTTCGAATCGATTCGAATCTCCGAATCGAATTGCCCAGCCCTAGTTGATAAGTATGTTGAATATATTTTTTTTATCTCTATGTTGTTCCCGGTGTGTACGCAGATGGACACTTTAGAACCAAAGCTAAACATATTATTCAGACGCTCTAATAAATCATTGGTATTTTTTTATCTATTTTTCAAAATCCGTAGCACCTTCATGACGACAAAAAATTTATTCCCGAAAAAACATGATGGGCATTTTGTTAAACAGGCCTTAATACTTGATCTGCCACCTGATACTATGGTCGCACGTTCTCTCAACGCTAAAAATGAAATATTTTGAATGAAAAAGGGCCAGTCATTGTCATACCTTTTCGACTTTCTTTTTCCGTTTTTCAATTAAATCAATCAATTTTTATATTCAATTTTGAATTTTTTCTTCTCTTTTATTCCATTTAATTATTATTTTTACTAATTTTTGTTTTAAATTAATTTATTTTTTATTTCTTTTATTTTTTCTCAATTTTTTTGTCGTTGTTTTTACTTTTTCTTGCAAAGTATTTCATTTTATCGTATGGAGACAATCGGCCACCGTAATTTACGAAGTTTCTGGGCCTTTGTCCTTTGACTCTCAAACCATTAGTACTTCTAATAATTGCAACGTGAATTCGCTTTGGAATGGAATTTTTGACCGCGCAAAATATTTGACAAATTGGCCGTTAGCAAAATCAAAACGAAACAAATAAGTTGCTATTAACGACACTGCGCAATTTTATGTATTTTGCCCAAAAAACTCTTTTATTTGCAGAAAAAATGAAATTATTTTACCAAAAGCAACATGAAACGCAAAAACATTCAGGGCGACATAAATTGGGTGACCGCGTTCGTAAACAATTTATTACCTTAGCAATACGTTAATACGTTAACCTAATTAAGTATTGAATGCAAAATGAACAAAAAAAAATTATACATGACTTGGTATAATAAATAATGTATATAAAACAAAAAAGTAACTTATTAGGTCTAGGGCTAGGCAATATGATTCAATGAGTCGGATTGATTCGAAATAATCGTGATTCAATCAAAAATACAAAAAACTTGCTGAAATTAAGTGGTTTTTTTCATTTTCCACGACAAAATGCAATAGATTTTGGTCAAATTCGATCAAAATCAATAATTGTCGTGTAATTTGTCGTTTAAAAATGAGCACTCTCGCTCTTGTACATGGAATCCAATTCAAAATACATTGCTAATCTGTTCATGTTAATATTAGTATTTCGTAATTAATGAAAACAAGTTTAAGGAATGAAAACAAGTTTAAGGAGTAAAAAGGGACTATTTTAGTTATTTTTACGGAATCAGTGATTCGATTAGAAAAAATTATCGGAATCTGATTCAAATTTCAGATGATTCCGTTTTGCCCAGCTCTTATCAAGTTTTATATCATTTTTGCGACTTGACGCCTATTGGCTATTGTATGTTGGTCCCCCGCGGACTGGTCATATTTGACCAAAATCGATTGTATTTTGTCGTCAAAATACGGGAGTCGTAACTATAAATTTCTCGATTCCTTTAATAGAAACAGGTTGTAATAATGAAAATGGAATATTTGTTCATTTATATGGAATGAGTGATTCGATCCGATTCGAAAAAATTAATCGAATCAGATTGAAATTCCAAATGATTCGATTTGGCCAAGCCCTATCTATGACCCGTGTCCAAAAACACGTGGGCTTTCGAAATACAATAAAGTTATTCCTGCATGTCACGTACAATTCATTACAGCCCCATCTGCGCAGACTTTCGAAGTATAATGAAGTATTCTCTGCGTAGAGAATCAAACTATGTGACTTAGCGATTGGTTTGGACAGATAATCACTCCCCTCAATCAATTACAGAGATTCAGTCACACACATGTTATTATAAAACTAACTCGACTGGTGGCGTATGCGAATGAACTGACTCGTGTAGCACAAAAATCTCAGACTTTCTAAGACTTTTTTATAATTCCAATTATATCTGTAGCCGTTTTATCCGCATAGTCATCAAATATGCCAGGTTTCGACAGATTTTCATATGTTTCATATTTTTCTAAAATAGTCAAATTATGTTCTGTTGAAGTACTGATATCAATGACCTCTTCATTCTCTCCTTCCTTTGGTTTTAGTTCAGGCACAATAGGTATATTGCATGCTACGACAGTTCCTCGTGATTTTTTAGTCAGATTTCGAACTCTCAATGCGTTATTTTCTAAAGTTTTGGCAGCTGTTCCAGCTCTGGGTCTTTTCGTGATGACTGTTGTATAAAGACAAGGACATCTAAGTAAAATATTATGTCCAGCAGTCTGAAGTCCATTCATGTATTTCAGTAAAATAAATGGAAGACTAGTCGCGTGAATACACGTAATTGCTGAAGCAACTATCACTGCGTCGTGTCGGAACTCTGAAAGGAAGGAATCTTTTAAATATTTGGGGGCAACGATATTTTCAACAAAAACTGTAAACGAAACTTTAAAAGAGGTTGATACTTATATCAGAAGTTTTTCGTGGAGAATGAAATCCGAAAGTCCCCGTGGGAAGTGGTAGATAAATTTATCATCGCCCTCATTCCCCGGTTCAGTTTCGTTTGGTATGTATTCCGCTTAGGATGCAGTTGATGACGTAGAAATTTATTTAATACGTTTTAAAGAATAAACCTAAATATTATTATATTTCCTAGTATTAATAATTTGTTTTCAGATGTTGTTTCAGCGAATTATCTGGATATATTATAATCAAACCTAACAATATTATAATTTGAAATTTTAGTGAATCTCGTCGAGGGCATCCATCAGTGACTCATACTTAAAAAAGATATTTTGACAAAACTTTCCGTTCGGGAAAGAACTGTTTCAGTAAATAAGAATGTCTCACCTATCTCAGTAAAAATGACATCAAAGAACACTATGACGATTGGAGGCGTAATGGAAAAGAATAAAGATATTGTGAGAAGGATCAAAAGCTTGATGGTGCTGTGAAGAGGAGGACGACTCCTGAATAAGAATTCAATTAAAGAATTTTAATTATGTTTTCACGATAATTAATTTGATAAATATTTATTAGAAACTAAAAAAGTAAAACCTAAATGACCATTCGACACAGCTTATAATGAGTGACATAAAATTAGTTACCAGGCAAGGTTTTAGATGCTTTATTACCAAAACATAGCAACAATCAAAAGAAATTAGGTTGGAATATTTAAAAAAATATATATATTTTCGAAAATATGTCGCTGATGGGTCACGTCGCCGAGGTGCGGTCTATTTGTGACACATACTTGACAAATAGTTTCAGGTAGGGTGGAATAGTTAACTAACTAAACGTTATACCTTCTTTTCATTGCTGATGTTGGTGAGTAAGACTTTGGATTAGAATTATTCGGATCTGCCTGAAATATTTATAGACTTTTTTATACATTTCAAATGTATTGATTGGAGTCTTCATGTTAGGGATTCGAAGGCCAATTTTAACAGTTAATTACATAGCATTCTGAATACATGCTCTCGAACAATAGTTGATACTGAAATTTATATGGATATTTTATTTTTGGAAGTAATTTAAAACTCTAAAAAAAAGAATATAGAACGACAATCTGGATTCTTTTTGCTTTATTCACTTATTCATTTTTACCGAATATATAGTTCTAAATATATATGACTTATATCGATAAGGGTTTGACACTCCATAAAATATAAATAACAGGACCCTAATATTAGAAATATCTTCGTTGATAGTTTTGTCCAGGTATACAGGAGTCTGTAAAATTAAATGCAGATTGCACAACTATATAAATATTCAAGTTGTTGAATAAACGAGAGATTTGAGCGCGGTATAGAATTATAGTACTGATATTTGAAACCATTCTTTTCCATATCAGATTTCCTTTTAAAAAAAAAAAAAAACAGAAAAACTTATTGCTAAGAGACAAGATATATATGACGCGACAATTAAATATAATTGCTTCTACGCGTTGAATGAATTAAAAAATGTTCAACATACCAAGTCCGATATTACAATTGGATTGTCGAAGCCTAATTTCGGCTCCTGTAACGAAGTCATGCGAACAATTGGAGGATGTGAAGATTTTTGTGAATTTCCGTGGTATGATTGACTGCTTGCTGACAAAGAAAAAATATGGTTGATGACGTGAGGCTCTTGTTAGGAGTTCAGCATAGACTTAGCAGAAAGCAGTGAATCAAACTTCACAAAACGTGTTTGGACATAATTTCTCTGAATGGGGGTCCCAATTTGTTAATTGAATGAATAGTAAAGTAAAATTTTAAATCATTAGAGAATTTCCTTTCTTTTTACGTTTCGATCAACTTCATCGACTTGGATGAAACAACCACTTTTCTTTTTTAGAAAACTGTAGCCTTGGGATCGCGTCCCTCTGATTCTAATTCGACAGTCACTGTGGCGCATTGACTGGTGATGCAATTTATTTAACGAGGAGTCTTCATCTTTATTCTCAGATACCAATGTAGCATATGCTAGAAAACGCAAATTTGATTCAAATTTTTTAAATATACGTTTGATAAAAGCTTCTGACAAAATACGTTCTCACGGAAAATTTGAATAAAAAAACTTACACGTCGGAAAACCCGCTTTCGATGTTCTTTGTCCTGTGGTATTCATTTCGTCTATTCGTTTTCTTTTGCTTTCAGAAAAACTCACTTTTGAGTCACGAGGTGCGTGAGTTCGATTGAATTTTCGAATAGTTGAAGTTAACATTCCGAACATAATTGAGAATCCACAGAAATACAAAGCTGTTATTGCAATGATAAAGCTCCGCGACATTGGCAACCATTGTCTCGAACATACTTCAAAACTGCCTTCGGCTGAAATGATGTATAAGCATTTATAAATTTTGTGTAAACATTTTTTTGTTACTAACACATCGCAACTCCTGCGCGCGGTTCATGTTTGGATCATGTATGACGACATAGAATTTGGAGAAAAAACAAAAAGAATCGGGGTTTTAGGTAGACTGTTAAAAATATTTAACATATAAAAATTTTGACAGTTCCTTTGCAAATTATTCGAATTTTTGATTAATTTAGGGCAGTTACTAATCAATTTGAGAAGCTATTAATAAAGAATATATGCTTTTACTATTATTTAGCACTATTCTTACTTAGTTACTTGAATCACGAAACTAATTGTTAAGCTAAGTGACCAAGTAAAAACAGAAAATTTGATGAAAGTTGCATCAGGAAACAAGATATTATGAAAACATGCTAAATGTGCTTCGAAAAATAACACGGTGGATGGATATTGTAACTCAGTGATTACATATTGAATCGTTATAGATTTGAAGCCAGTTCCATGTGCCGCCTCCCAATCCGAAGTTTTATCATGTCAAGAATGAGCCACGGATGAACCGTGTGATGCCTAAGTACCCAATGCATACCAAACCATGTTTTGACATAAATAATTCCGCCTGGACTACAACAAAATCTAGATTATACCTAATTTACTATTGATCCACAGGTTACTTACGGGCTAAACATTCGTGAAATGTATGCCGCAAAGCAGGTAAGCACTCACAATACTCTGCACAATTCCAACCAAACGCTACACCGACTGAGAGTAGTATAGGAATCAACCAAGATAATGTGATAAAAATGACGGCTTTGATGCGTTTTCTTTTAAAAGTGTATGCCTGAAAAGATGAAAGTTTAGGGTAAAAAAGAATAAATATACTTTCTCAGTGCGTGGTCTGACGCTAGCTGCCAAGCGTAACACCTAACGCATGACGCGGTTTCGAACACCGACAAAGTATGGTCAAGATCAATGTACGGAAAAAGAAATTCAAAAAGCAATACTTGTCGGCTGCCATATAGCCTATACCCGGATAAGATTGTAAATATTTTTAATAGTCTAGAAATCAAATGTCCTTTTTGAGCTCAACCTGGATATTTGATATGACGTTGTTTTTTATTGTTCGTTGTCATTATATAGGATATAAATATTAATTTCCAAGTTGGTTTGAAGTTTTCGCCCCTGAGCAATTTTTTTTATTAGCAAAACAAATACAATCGATACTTTGGTACATTTCTTAACCATATTTGTCTTGATAAATTTATTAAATGGCCTGATGTGCAAAAATGAATTTTTATAGTGTGAAATGCCTATAATTAGCCCCATGCTTGGACAATGATATGTCTGAACATGGTTCCCTCCAATATTAGCTTATTCAAAATACAAATATAATAGGGAAGACCAGCCCCTCTTCTATGAAGTGAATATAACTGCATGTATACCCGCATCGAGTTAATTACTACCATGTTTGTTGGTTTGACTTCCTGAGCCGTGTAGCGCGCTTGTTGGTGTGCTATAAAAAAATGCGATAAAATCACTGGTTTGGCTTTGATAATTTATTATTGAAAATTTTAAAATTGACTTTTTTAGCTAAATGTTATGCTGTTACGTATGTTGGGTGGTATCGTGGCTTTGCCTCTCGTTGCGCTTTATTATTAACGATGTCCGTGTTTTATTCATTTATTTTTATCATATTAATTGGCCCAGTGCAAGGACACCCTTTAAATCCGCCCCCCCCCCAATACTTCAGTAATGGGCGTATCAAAGACTTGTACAAGTGCAATATGACCTTTGAAGAAAGATACAGCCGAGCGCGATGCATGAACCCAAAAACCCAAGTTTCACGGAATCTTTTAGCAATAGACAAAAATGTATTCATCCCAGGTCGAATATCCAGAAATTGTTAGTCTAATAATACAAATATTTGAAGAATCCTCGAGAGCAGTCATAGTCAACGAGACCGGAGTAGCATCGCGATCAGTTCAACGAATAATTGGTTTCATATGTTTATATTTTACATACTACGCGGCTAAGTCTGAATCTCCGATTGTTTGTGTTTTTAAGAAAAAGTATGGCATGCTTGTGTCGATCTGCGCAAGCCTCCTGTGATTTCAAGTCACACAATGACGATGATATTCTTGGCATGTTATAATATTACCCATAAATTCTTCAAAAACATGATATATAATTCAATGAGTATGATTATCTTTCTGAACTACTCCTGGCTCGGAGGCAATTGATAAATGAAACTTTTAAAAGTTTTATGGATGAAATAATTATACTGTCAATCTATGATATAGCTAGCATATAGACAACTCCAGTCATATTCTGAAACTAGATGAAGGCGATAATGACGATAACAAAATGTTGATAGAAATTACAAATGAATGCAGGAAAATTGAAGACGAAAGTTTAATTTATAACATGTCCATCAACAACAAAAAGTGTTCGAATCAGTTTACAGATTACAGCGTTTTTGAGAGTTTTTGTATCTGCAACATTAAATAGCATGACTATCTATCTCATTCGAGATCGGGATGGATTCATTCTAGATATTAGCAAGTCCGTTAAGAAACATGACAAAATCCTATCAAACTTCTGAACTTGTATAAAGTTGCGCTGGTGCCCCAAGCGCAAGTTTGTGTTCTTTGACTCCTACAAATGACAGTTTTCGTGAAAATGTTAACTAGACAGGGTCAACACGTATAACATGTGTGTTTAGGCAAAATTAAGGTTCGAAAATTCACATTTCGCGGGAACCCCGTGACGTTAGTGGTCTCGTCAAGTGTTCCTCTTGTCCGAAACCATTTTATCGGTATCCCCCGGTATCCAATGACTAACTTTTGGAATAACGTACATGTACCAGCAGGACTATAAACTAGGGTACCATAGGAAAAATAAAACATGTGGTTAGCATGTAATGACTGAATGAGGTAAGACATGCAACACGATGAATGCTATCGCTGAATATCAATGACAAAAACTTCGTGTCTTAATATAAATCTTAAGGTATGGTAACTTTGAATTATAAATGATTTTCTTGAAGTGCGTGGGTGAATGAAGGAATGGCTTAGTTTTCTGGTTGAAGGACGGAACATTTCATAAATCAAACCGAAATATTTTTAAATTGATATACCTGTCACTTTAAACAAGACACTTTCAGACCGCAATTCAGGGGAGTGCATTGTGCAAAAACTGTATTCGATATCACCTATTTAGCACCATCCCAATTAATTCGCTTTATAAAATGTTTCTGAATAATTCTTCTTGCACTCACAAAAAAAATATAATTGTTTAAATTCCGGCATGCCCGTTAAAATAGTAATTTCGCAAAAATCATTTCGACCAAATCATCATTACAATTTATAAATCCCCGTAAAAACACTTTTTTAGACTTTTTTGTTCGATGAGCATATACCGTTTATATGTTTCGCGTAAAATCGTTCTATTAAAAAAATGCTCAAGGATGAGAACGTCACATTCACATCAAAATTATCACTTGAACCACCGAGAATCAAAATAAATCGACAATAAAAAAAACTTCATATCAAAAATCCGTTCTGCCGTATTATAATTGTATACTGTGGAATAAAATTTATTTTATTTCATTAAAAACGAACGGCATTGGGTGCACAAGGGACACTGTAAAAAAAAGTGCACTAAATTTACTGGTCATTTACAGTAATTGCATATTTCCAATGTTGAAAATCGCCATGTAGGCGAGATTTATACCAATTATGGGCTATTGATGGACCGCACCTTCTTCAAAGTTCACCACAACTATCTTACTTATATGTCAATGCTACGCATACCCAACAATTATTTTTTCTGGTTTGGCAAGGAAAAAGGTAAAGCATTATTCACCAGGATAAGGTAAAACCAAGCAAACCTTGGATTGCTTTTCACGTTTCTTGTGGCCTTCTCGACTAACGGCTGCTAGTTCCGCATGAGTTGGTATCTTCGGTTCGCTGTAACGACCTATGAACTGGGCATTGTCACCAACAGCGTATATTAAGGCAACTACGCTCAACTCCATTACCAGCCACATTGACGTCAGAAATCCTTTCCGAAATGCGAAATGTAGCATAGATGCACGATGTGAAGCGATAGAATTGTTGTACCTAAGTAGAATGAAAATTCATCAAACAATGTTTTTGTTGGTTTAATCTACGTGACAACGACGACGTAAATACTAATTATATATATTGTGAACGTTTTATATAATGTACCGCCAATAGATCCCAAACTTTGCAAAATCCACCGACGCACTTAGGTTAAACAAATCCAACATGATCAACATTTTTTGGCTGTAATTGTTTGCTTTTACATCTCCGTGTCAGCAATCTCAACCATCACAAATTGATGATGTTCAAAATTTGCAGGTAAAAAATGACCTGCTTGTGTATCATTTGTTGCCCAAATTAGAGTTTATATTGAAAAAATAAAATAAAAATGCATTTCGGTTTACCAGAGTTGAACCAAACTATCCAGCGTTTCAATCAGTTAAAATTTCACTAAAATTTTGATATTTTACAATGTTTCCAAGCATAAGAAAGAGTTATTAACTTTAGAATGTGGAGCGTGGTTGTCGGCTGTAGGAAACCGAATGAAGAACCGTCCATGAGGTGATGGGCGCCAGGAACATGTCGGGAGGGGCAAAGATACCTTGTCTATCTTAAAAGAATATGTGGAAATCGTGAAAGTCTGATTCAGGCGAACGATAAAGTTTAAAATATATGCAAAGGCTTGCTCAACATAACATATCTCCCGTAGTTGAGGCCCAATACCCAGACGGGTTATAATTTTGCGAAGTATGACCTACAGCTGGATCACGTCTTAACTCCACACTTGACAAAACATTTGTTGTTAATTATTTTTGATTCGTTACAGATTTTTATTTAATATTAAATATTTACTCTAAGACCACCTCACCCTCACAAAAAATTGAATGAAAGTAGCAAATGATTATAGAATAATTGTCTACCTTTGTGATACACCTCCTTCGATTGAAGAATTATCCAGTTGCTGAGAAGTGTAATAAATTTCATAAAACATAGATGAACAAAACACAATCGCTGAACAAGAACAACTTATCAGGTAGAAATAAATACTGTTTTGCCGAAGAAATCTCCAACTCATTCCTATGCCGATCAGAAGGAAGCCGTTTGATAAGACCTAAAAAGTTATATTTTAGTCTCCAACCCATTCTCTTATTCCTTCAATCATCCGTATCCTTTACTTTCTCTTTTTAACTTGCTTTACTAAATTAATGGAAGGTCCGTTAGATCGGTCTAGAGTTAAAGCGTTCCTTGTGGGACTAACAAAATCGAATAATTTTAAATTTGAATGTGATTCGAATAATCATTTCGGATAATGAACTAATTCTTCAAAAGCAAGTAATCGGTGTTGGGGTGACTCGAGTCAATTACTCGACTCCAGTCGCATTCGAATCATCTTTTTCAATGACTTGACTCGAAATGACTTAGTTAAATAAGTCGACTCGTACTCGACTTGATGATTTGCGGATGCGACTTGACTCGGAACTTGACAAAAATTTAGCCCGAGTCTGCAATCACCTTCTGAAATATCACGTCGTCTGCTGTTGCCTGACTCATCAGAGCAGACCCACGCTTCCTTATGCTATGTATATGCTATGTACCCTGTTGTGAAATCTGTGTTCCGCTGCCCAATAATGATCATATGATGATTCTAAGGAAAGACGTATAAAATGAGAAGTGGCAAATCAATCTGTCATTGCTGTTAAATAGATTTAGAAATCGACTTGGGACTTGCTCGTAAATCTATTACTAGACTTCACTTGAAGGTAAAGTGACTAACTAGACTTACGTTAAGGCTCTGAATTTAAATTTTGGTGAGACTTGAAATGAAATCGCAACTCGCATATTCTACGACTCGAATGGACTCGGGACTCGAAGTGAAAGGACTCGTTCCCAACCCTGCAAGTTATACTTTAACTTTATTATTACCCTAATTCATTAGTTATTGAAGCTAATAATTCAGTCCCATTGGTTTAAGAAAAGGTATTTGAAGGAACGTAAAAATCAGTCAATCATTGGTTTCAGGGAAAATAAATTAGATCAGGAACAAAAATAATGTACGGTCAATTCATACTTCAGCTTTTCATTGGTTTACTTACAAAGGATACGAATAATTTGTAGCTCGAATCGATGCAAATGACCAAATTAATTTGCCAAATCCTAATCTCCAGTCAGAATACATGTGTCTGGGCATGTTATGTCATGCATGGGTAACTGATGAATAGCGCCGACAAGGCGCGGGTCATCAGTGACTCATGCTTGACAACATAAAACTTTTAATTGATTTAAAGCGTTTGCGGATTTTAAACGCATTTTCAAGAAGCACGTATTTATCATAAATAATCTGCGCGAAGTGTGCATGAATGTACCTATGAGTGAAATTGGTGCTCTTAACAACAACCCTGTCCGCCTATAAGTGGCCGCTGTTACAGGACCTTGGACAGGGTGACCCACTCAAAGAAGTGGCTATAAAAAAATAAAAAACGTCATTTGCACCAGGTCAATTCATTCAAAACTAGTCTACTGTGTAGTTCGTTTAGTCGCGAAAATTAATCAAATAATTCACATGAACTTATCGAACATAAGACGATTAATCTTATATTACTATTCTGGGATCCATTACAGTCCAATGGTTTTGTATGTGCAGTTGTGGCGGAATTGCTTGGCCGTCCATGATGTCGCATTATATTATATATTTATAAATAATTTTGATTGCGTCTTGCGCGTTGCCCGTGGCGGTTGTCTTTAATCGGACTCTTCATGTTAGTCAACATGCTATTATCGAAAAATAATATGCTAAAGAACTAATGAATGAATTGTCAAATCTGTCCACGAAGCTATAAGATGTGCTCTACAGGATATTAATGGATGTAAACAAAGACCATGATGAGCAAAGACTATTTTTGTTTGCATGCAAACTTGACTGTCGATGTTTTTATCGTATGGGACGTGGTGTACGTATATGACCCTGGTTGTTCCTAGCTGTTGATAAGCACCATTTTTTCTTATTAAACTTACATACATACATAGATAATTTGATAGTAAGCAATAATAATCAGTAAAAATAATACACACCACTAGGAATATAACGACAAAATAAATTGCATACGCGTCACGCCAAGTCTCACTTCGTGTACACAAGTCTTCGGCAGAATAATTTGTTGCGTTGTAAGCAATACTGATCTGAATGGTTGAAGTCATTTTTATAAACTTAGTTCAGAAAAAAGAGTTTTTAAAGCTACAAATAAAAATAAATAAATATGGTGAATACATGACTACTCATCAATTACTTACTCCGCTGAATATAGTTATGATTATAAATTAAGGCATACTTTTCAAATGGGAGAAATGGGTGAGAATCGGCGAAAAGGAATTAAAGAGATTGATTGATATGTGAAAACAAGCTGTGTACTTCAGTTAAATAGTAGGGTACAGTGAGTATGAATTCTCAACCCCGCGACTATGGGGATTTGAAAAGCTAATATTATAGATAATAATTATTGTGATAAGATTTGAAGCAAAACAAAAACTTGGTGGCCACCAAATCGAAACTTTAATTGCTGCACTGTTATTGGCAGAGAATGTGAATATTAAGGGGTGCAAAGTACAGGAATCATTTTCTGTCGTATATTCCAATTGGAGAAAATTTGTAAAAACATGTATTTTCAGAATGTTAAATCTTATTACATATGAGTTGCCCGACTCACTATTTCTCAGTTTGGCCTAAATCTTGATTTTTTTTATTAATCATGGATTCTGTAGATGGGATTTTTTGAATACAGATTGAATACGAAAAACTCGCATCCTTTTCCAAATCTCTTCTAATCGATACGAATATTTCATGCTTCGAATATTAATCCCCCCCCCCCCCCCCCCCCAGACCCCCCCTAGCGCTATGTTCTCGTTGCCTCTCACTCGACGCTTTTCCGTTTCTGATTTCATTCCAACTGCATTAGAGTTATACGCATCTGGATAAAATTCTTGGGTATTTTTACATTCCAGATAATTAAACTGAGTACGCCAATCTATCAAAACTATTACGCCCGCTATCTCAAACAAAATCAGTCACACACCGGAAGCGCAAGCCGTTAAGTTTGTACCACGCTTGAACGACTTCAAAATATCTCGATTAGCGATCACGTAAACAGACTGATAGCTGATAAAAATTACCTACTAGATGATTGACTATTGTTTTTATATGCAAAGCTACTTCCTTGTTGCAAACCAGAAATTTGTCGGTTTAAATAAGTCTTCCAGTATGAGTTCTGATAGAGCCAAAAATGTCCGTGTATCTTTTGTTAAGTGTGTATCAGTTATGGATCGCGTCGACAAGACGTGGTCCATCTATGGCGAGAAAAAAATGTCCGTGTATCTTTTGTTAAGTGTGTATCAGTTATGGATCGCGTCGACAAGACGTGGTCCATCTATGGCGCATGCTCGACAAAATAAAATTTTTGATTGGGATTGCATACCTTATGTGCGGATCTTAGTTTTAAATTTTGCATTGGAAAAGCGTGTGGATTAATAGGATTTCCTGTCACGCGTACTTCGCTTTTATAGGTTAGTATACGTTGTGACAGCTTGAATATGCTCTGAGTTGTTGCTTCGTTTTTTGGGGTGTTTGTTAGCAATATAGCAAATGACTCAGTACGGCAGAGGCAAAACCAAAAAATAGCGTACTATAACATCCACTAATATAGCCAAGAGCTATAGAATATATACAAACACATCTCCATGTAAAAAGGAAAATATTACATAAAATGGTAGAATGTAGTGAGGCATACCTACCCTTGGAGACGAAACTATTAATACCAAACGCCCTAGTTAAATGTATTTTGCGGCACGGAATTACGTTGGGTGCAACTCTGAAGCACTCAACCATGTTCTGCATAGTGATCCTTAAGTTTAAACAATTGAGGGTTTCAGCAACTCCCCTGGTTCGCAATAATATGTGAATATGACTGTATTTCAGAATGACAGGACATGCTCATTTTTTAACGACTTCACGAGGATAAAAAATGTGTAGGTTAATGAATGTATGTGTTAGAGTAAACAGTACTGAAACGTCATGTTGTCATACTGAAAATGACGCTCCCGTTTAAATCTGGTGTTATCATTATAATGAACCGAAATTTTATGCGCTAGATGCGAGTCATACCTCATAACATATTATTGATTGCTTTTTATCAAATGGTGGAACGAGTATCCTTTTTACAAGGCATACTTATATGCCACTTACAAATTGCGACGCCCTGGTTCTTTATTTTATTCCTTTCAAAATATAAAAATGCACAAATTCAAAATCCGTCATCGACTAAAACCAAACAAAAAAAATTTCAGAGTGCTGGAACATGAACGGGTGCAGCACATTTAAATGGTATAAAAATTTCGTTGAAATAAATGACGGGGATATAAAAAAAAAAATATGTCCCAGATTCACATACGCAGTTCAAACTACAAAGCTACACACATTCCAGTGATTTTTGATACAACAGCGGTAGAGCGAAACCAGATTACCTAGTAATGCTTTACCGAGTTTTGCGCTAATTTCGTTTTACTTGGTTAAAACAATAGCTAGGTAGCCAGCACCAGATCGCGCCTCGGCAATTCATGAATGACTCAGTATTAACACTATCATTTGTAAACAACGTGTTTGTGGTTGGATTTGGCAAAACAGTTACGATTTATCGCGTATTTTGAGCACCACTCATATAATGCAAATAAAAAACTTACCGTTTAATAAATCTTCCCATTAATTCCTGATAAATAATAAGATTTAGAAATATTTAATTCAATATAATATGATTCCATATTCGATTGAAAATACATGCATCTAGAAGAAACAATCCCGGAAGCGGGTGAATTATAATAATATAATGATTTTCCGTTGAATATACTGTGCTTTCGCGAAGTAAGAATTGCATCGGTGACGATTTGCCATTCGTTATGCCTCGTGCCTAGAAATAGGAAACTCTTTGAGCTCTGCATAGTTGATTACTCAGGCATGACAGCGTACATCAGACCGAATCGATACGCTCGAATTTCTTGCTGTCGGGGAATGACACAGCAGCTCTGCGACTTCAATTAGGGATTGTGATGTTTCGAGAACTAACTGCTAAAGTTTAACGGCATAAATCTGCTTTGAACGGCAAAGATTACATTTGTGTGAGAATTTTAAGGCAAGCCTGCCCTTATTGTGGTGTAGATTGAGATACGTGTGTAAAAATTGCCCCCTTTTGAGGGCACAGAGGTAGTTTCAGACAATTTCTTTTCCTATCTTGGCGTTGTCCCTTTCCAATATTTTCCATTATTAGGAGCCTCGTAGACGAATATTAGTAGTGTTGTTGAAAAATTAAGCGTCAAGATCCTTTCGATCTTGTCTATTTTTATACGTTACAGCATATGATCATACATACAACAACTGGAGAAGCGTCATATTTAGAAATTTCGTGGAAAAGCTTTCTAGTAAAGAACATGCAGAACCATGAACTTTTTTCGCGTTTCAAATTATTTTGAAGCCAATTTTACTGTCGTCCCCTAGTCTTGAGTCAGTGATGGTCGTGTCGTCTCATTCCGGGTTGTGTGTTGCCCTGCAAACATATTGTGCTTGGTATAGTTATATATATATATTGCTGAGACAAAAGACCGGCGTTTTAAGAACACGACCCGTGGTATGTATTGAACAAAAACGTTTCAATTATTTTTTAAACCAGTGAACAATGTCTTGTAAATCTAATCTCGATTTTTATTACATGGACATGAGTCCACCATCCCGTGCAGTTTGGATGGTTTTGGAAGAGTTAGGAATCGACTACAATCCACATTATATCAATATATTCAAAGGTGAACAAAAAACCGAAGAATATAGGAAAATAAGCTTCAGACAAAAAGTTCCAGCAATCAAAGAGGGCGACTTTTGCCTCGCCGAAAGGTAATTAAAATATATAATCCATAATAATGAAAAGGCGTGAACTATAATATATTGACTTTGAATAATTGTGCAGGTCGAGCGTTTATTTATTTAATTGTTCACATGTGGTTTTCAAAAATAGACTTAAATTTGGCTTAGAATTGTAATAATTCATTGCCAAAAGATTTTATTCCAACCCTTTTGGCGCAATTTATGATAATTTACCTTTTTTTAATTTGCTGACATCGTACGGGCTTTATTCAAAGTTTTCATCAACAGATGTTGCTTTGGAGTATGTTTTTTATATTCTCTGACCGTATATTCAAAGACACAATATACGCATGTCAGTACCTCCTGTTATGTTTTATTATACTTCTGATCTAGGCGTATTTGCATGATGTCGCATTAGTGTCTTATTTGAAGGTGTGTACATGGAACTGTGGAAAGATCAAATTTTATGTAGTATATTTTGAGGGAAAATCTGTGCATATATATATTTTTTATTGAAATTCACTCTGAGCGAAGCTCGAAGCAACGCCTAAAAGCAACCAACTTGAGATTACTTAATAGCAAAGAACTACCAAAAGATGCAGCCCAACAACTGTACTCTAGATGGTAAACATCCCAAACGAAACTGAACCGTCATAGTAAAGTACAATGTGTGATATCTGCCCTGGGCGATGGAATGATAATATGTGTCCTGACGTATTCATTCTACGTGTCACAAAAGACGACTAGAAGATAACAAAGATGCAGTATTTGGTCTTACCATGCCCAGAGCGGATACCACTTAATATGGTAGTTCATGGTAGTTCCAACGCAGTAAAGTACTCTCTACATCGATCAAGTGGTTCAAAATGATATCATGAGCCGAGACCCGACTCCAACCCTGGTTCTGTGAAAGGGCAATTCCAGGGGAACGGAATTAATGATCAGAGGCATTTTGAAAAACACTTTCTCTAAATCTGAGTGATCTTATGTGTATGTGATAGCTTTTGTACTCAACGAGTTGCATAATACCCAGAGGCATGTTTTTAAACAAGAATGATTTTCCGTTTTGTTACTTTGACTACCTCGGTGAAATATTACAGTGACGGAATTACGGCAGAGAATGGGTGTTTTTTTATACTCCATTTTTCCAAGCATATTTTTCTGAATCTATGAGCCAATATACTGTCAGACATTGATGTTTGTATCAGGCAGTATCAAATCTACACAATAATAAAACTTTGTGCTGAAGAATTTATATTAGTCAATCAGTCAAAGTAATGTAATGCCGGAGCATGCGGTAACGAAATTTCGAGGCTGGTAACGGAATTACGTTCTCTGATTTTCAAAACCTTATTTCAACTTGCGCAATCTTTCTATAATTGCAATACTGGTCTCCCTGCTTATTTCAATGTTGACTATATTTCTTTTAGCCTATGATGCTGAGGAATAAATAAAAATAGAAGATACTAATAGTTACTTCAACTCAATGTTACTCACATTACAGATTACATTTTAAACTTGGAATTTTAAATTCAAGCTTGGAATTTAATTATTAATATCACAGTTCTCTTACTCTAAACTTGTTAATTAAGTTTGTGATAAAATCAAAACAGTTGTAACACTTGTAATAGCAATCAACCTATGCAAATAATATCGGTCAAAACCAACAATAAATTAATACAAACAAGGACATTTTCTAAATTTCAACAATTATAACTAACTTCAACAGAATGTATGTAGACTGCTTGTGATTCCTTCTGGAGTGTTATATTAAAAATGACAACTTATAGAGTTTAAATACCATATAAACTAACTGTTTTTATCGCTTTCATATTCCCAACCATACAATTTGTTTACTAATGCTAGTCCTGCTTGCTAGTCACTCAAAAAGGGCGATTTACACATCGCACAATAAAGAATTCTGAAACATACCTACAAAACTAAGAAATTAAAACTAATAAATATTAATTTCAATTATTCATCAATCCTTCTATCCATTTGTGGCTGATTAAGACTGTCAACAATATAAGACTGCGACACTGTCAAAATATTCTTTTACTGGCCATACCCATTTGCTAAGATTTTTTTGAGAAATTTTATTGTGACTTCTCTTGTAGCATACAAAACTTGTCCTATGAATTCTTTGGCATTTTTTTTTTCTGCTGAAAACTGTACCAAGACCCATTGCAAATTTAAATCTGTTTCGTCTCCTTCACTGGCCAAAATGCTGTTCAAAGGTAACTCTTGGGAAATTTCAAATTCACTTGCAAAACTCGATTCATCACGGCTTATTTCCTCATTACTTTATTCATCACCAGTTAATTCATTACTGCTCAGGTCATTGTCCACAATATCAAGTTGAAATACATGTGTGCTTAAAGTTTTTGCTTTGGCATGTACTTGGCAGTGAATGGAGTATGGACCATTGACAATGAATCTATGTAGTTGTTATGTATGTGGTACTGCGACTAAGTTCTTAAAATTACTATCACATTCAGATAAAGCATTTTAAACATGAAAATAAAAGTCTATCACCTTTATGTAAATTTCTTTTCGTTTAATTTCACCATACAGAGCTCATTTGATTCTAAAAATACCAAAATCTCTAGCTACTTCTGCAAATTTCTCTGAAGTAGTTCGCACAGTGATTTCATCAACATGGGAAATTTTAGTGAATAAAAATTGCACGTTAAAGCAATTTTTCAAAAGTTAGTTCACTGTAATTCCGGTATAATGTAACTCCGTTGGTACAGATACGACAAGATATATAGAATAGGCGTGGTTTGATACACTTTGCTATGTATTGTTGATACCAATGTGTAATCAGAAAGTTTGCATTATTACAGCAATTGGCCCAAAAAATATTTTTGAGACAAAAAATTGTGCTTTGGAGGTAGCGGAATTACAATCTGTCATGACATAGGTTTTCACAGCTTATTTTATCAAAACTACCAAATTATGAAGGATAACAAATATGTTAATTGAATAATATAATTGATTTAAACTGGATAGCATCAGACTCAGTTTTTGAAATACTATTTTGTGTTCTGCCTAATTGAATAAAAAGATGAAAAGAATTTACCATTTGAAGCCCTGAAAAAATACAGCAATTCAGACTAACTGTAAAATGAAAAATATTAAGACTTATGACAAACGGTTTTTTGCTAATCTTCCCAACTTTTTATCGCAACTTAAAAACACAACTAATCTCAAAAATATAAAATCACTGTTTCCCTCATTTCTCATGTGGAATTGCCCAATACTAACACCGACTATTCCTGTCTTTACACATTCGCAAACACTAAATTTTCCAAATATAAATTTTCAGTCGTGCAGTTGCAGCCTATTTAGCGAGCGAGTATGGAGCCAAGCAAGGAAAGGGTTATCTCTATCCACAAGATGCTAAACAAAGATCAAAAGTGGATCAACATCTTTATATTGGGGAAAATATAACAGATGCATTCGTAAATTATGCGGTGAGTATATTTGACATTGATATATATGAGTGAGTTATATTTTGACGAAAAGTAAATGTTGGAAGTGACTTTTTTCTGAGTGAGTCATGTTTGAATGACATTTTTAGCTTGCCTTTTCCGGACATTTGGACGATTTATTTCCGGGGCTACTTATTAGGGAAATATTTTTCCACGCCCTAGTGTGCACGATTGTTTTCGCCAGATCTTGTGGTTATTATTTTCATGGGATGTACGAGTGTTCTTTAATCATAAAGAGACTGATGTTGATTATTTCTGATTTAAAACAAGTTAGATATCTTGAATTTTTTTTTATTCAGAATCCTGGTGGAGTATTTTTTCGAGGCGAGGAACCAAGATATGAAAAACAAAGTGACGTGAAAGTCAACTTACTAATGATAGAAAAACTGCTGAATGAAAATACATACACTGTTGCTGATAACCTGACAATTGCCGGTAAGAAGATCACGAAATTATTAAATTTTTCCTTATTTCTGGCAAAGCCGACCAAGGCGCTTTAGAAAAGAGTCAATCGTCAAATAAGTAGCCTTTTGTCGAGAATCAAGCTTTTCTTCATTATCGCTGTTATTACCATGTATCTCAAATAACATCATATATTAATTCATCACCACCTTGCATTATTGTTTCAATTTTACATAGAATTATCCACCGGCCAATCTAAGTAAAATCAAATTATATTAATCGTTCGTTTGAATTCGTAAATTGACCCAGCAATATTTTGTTTTTGAATATGTGCCACAGATGGACCGCATCTTTTTGCGCATCCAATGGGAAGCAAAGTGATTCATCATTGCCCAAGAAAAATAGTAATTGTCCACTATAGAGATTCGGTTTTTATGGAATGCTCTCCTCTGGTTTAAATATTTATGTACACTGTAGCAAAAATACAACAAAATCACTTGTCTTTGTCAGTAATTTTACTTGACGGTATTGAAAAATTGACTTATTGGGCCATTTTTATAGAAGGGTCAAGGGTTTTTATGGAACGCACGATTTTGGAGATATGCAATTACTGCAAGTGACGAGTAAATTTACTTCACTAGTGTTACAGTGTAGCTCTGTGTCATAATAAGTGCCTGTTGTTTTTGGTTGTGCATCTAAACTTGTCTGGAGTAAATTTTATCAACAAAAAGTTATATCGTTTCTTTAGATTTCTTCTACTATATCGCAACAACACTTCTGTGGCTTACTGACTTCGATGATTACAGGGAGTTTCCAAAATTGCTTCAATGGCAGAAGAGAATGGCAGCCTTGCCCTATCACACAAAAACCTGTGAAGAACCGATGAAGAAATTTAAAGAACGTTATCAGGCTCAACTTAAACAAAACAAAGAGAAAAACCAAAAGGAAGAATAGTTTTTCATGATTAAATGATCAGAATCGACTAGGTTGGCTTTATAAGAATGTTGTTTGATGCATCGTCAGAATATCCACTGTATCGTTCCCCGAAGACAATTAGCGTCATCTAAAAAATTACCTAAAATATAATATTTTATGATAAATCATTTACTAAACAGGAAATTTCATTTTGTTGGTGTTTAATATTATAAAAACCATAGAAAAAGCTTCACAATCATCAAAAATGTTATTTTATATCTGTCGCTCTGTTACAGCCAGGTACTTGAAAAAACCCAAACGTGAAAGACCATGACAAATCACATTTTGGAATGTGAGTTTACACACATTTTAGAAGATACCCACGAGTGTAAGCTCATCCGTGATGTTAAAACCCATGACGGCGGAATCAGACGCATGGCCATGTGGCAATGGCAGTTGAAATGCTGCAGGAAGCAAATGAAAATCCATGAGCAGTAACCGCCACTAAAGCTGGGAAATCGTATTGCAAAAAGAAATTTGCATACAATATCAAACATAGACAAAAAAGCGCTGAAAATTCGGTGAAATAAGCCGTTTGGTTTTATAATTATATTGCCAGATGTGCTTTCGCGCAATCTTCATTTAAAATTACTTTATGAAAAACTAGAAGCAGTCTAAAAAAGTTGCTAGTAACCAGAGAGAAAACGAGTGGAAAAATGGCAATTGCTTCATATTCACAAAACAATCTATACATGACCAAAAAGCTGAGTGCAGTAAGTGGTATCTGCACTCGTTGGGGAGGTCGCGTGCCGCATTATTTCTTCCTTTTACATGCCAAGATTCCGCCAGTTTATATAAGCTTTGTGTATTTTTGTCGCTCCAGGCAAAACTTATTGGGTACGATAAAGTAGCCACGCGCCCTCAAGTGTTGGGACATAAAAATTGCATATTTCCTCGATAGGAATATGGACACAGCGAATTGAATACGTGCAACGATATTTCAATTCAAATAATGTTTCGAATCGGATAGAATCACTGATTCCGTGTAAATAGTGAATAGCTTTACAATTTTATCACATTATGCAAACCAGGAAATCCGAGGCCAAATGTCATCAATTCATATTTCATTCATGAGGTTTTCTATAAATTTTGAACACTTAATTTGTTCGTATTTTGCCGTTGAGATATGAAAAAATCCACGTCAAAACCCACCTATAGCTTAACCAAAGTACAAAATCGCTCATACATTTCATTGAGGACAGTGCAGTAAAAGTGAGAACTTTGAAATATATCAAGTCGAATGTTATCAATGTTAACAGTTTAGCGCACGTACATATGATCATTCATAGTATAGTATAAAGATATTTAGTTTAAAGAAACGGCATAATTACTCGATTTTTCATGTTTGACATCGGTACGGAACAAGGCAAGAGGCAAGTAGCGCTAAACGATTATAATCTATTATCCCAATTAGTAATTTTATTTTGCGGAGAATGAGACACAGATAAATCTTGACGGTGCGATCCCTCGGTGACTCGTACTTAACAAAGGATTTTCAGAAAATTAATTTCTTAATTGTATTGGTCAATAACTTTAAAAATCAAATTGCTTATGTAAATTAGATTGCAATTATAAATCATTCTTTGTGGCAACATATTGCTATTCCAGTGATAACTAAAATTGGATTTTGTATGCAATTCAGAAAATAATATTCTATTCGTTACATTCGGGCGCGTAGAATATAAATCCAATATTAAAATGATGTTATCGGAAGTAATTTTAACTGCATCATTTATGTCCGGTGTATAAAAAAACCTTTCAAGAAAATTTAGATGGCGGACCCGTACATCCCTGGATACACCCTCTGGATGTAGCCAACGGTTCAGGGACCATGAGTCAAGGCTAAGGCTGGGCCATTCGGTTTTGTGACTCGAATCGGTTCGAAGCACAATTTATTCGAATCAATTGTAAATCGTTCATACGAACGAAAATTGCTAAATAAGCTAGTATTTTTTATTTTTAACTACAAAATTCAATCGATTTTGGTCAAATTGGACCAAACTCGACAATATTTTGTCGTTAAAATAATATGAAAATTGTTTATCTAATACATGCGATGTAAATTGAAATAACACAGTAAAATATGAATATCGTTTCACAATGGAAATGAGTTTTAATAGTAAAAATGGGACATTGGGTATTAAAATAGAATTAGTGATTCGATCCGATTCGAAAATATTATTCGAATCAGATTCGGATTTCAAATGATTCGGAATTGCCCAGCCCTAGCCATGGCAGCAGGTTAATTATACAAAGCGCAATGCAAGTTCATATGTCTAGAGTTGGTCATACCGAATCATTGAAAATTTCAATCTGATTTGAAGAATATTATTGAATTGGGTCGAATCACTTATTCTATATATATAGCAATTGTTCCGCTTTCACCACTACACGATACCACAGCCCGAATTTAATCATATTTATATAAACAAACCATATGTGCTCCGATTTCATACATCATCTTTCAGATCACAAAAAATCTTGCCCAGTATTTCATCATGAAAGTATGAGAAGTTCACTTTATAGGGGTGCACTTTATAGGTAGGTGCCCGGTTAGCTCAATCTGTGAAGCGTATGGAATGCGCTTCGAGCTACGCATCTCTGATCGTCTAGTCGCGAAAGTTCGAATCCCGTCGTGGATAAAGCTTGCGTGCGAGAGGTCCGCTCGACGCCTCGGCGGTTCACGAGAGTGCAGTTTACTGCTTCCTCGACCAACCAAGTTCACACACAGAAACATAGATATACGACAGAAATAGTTGATTATCAAACCCAATAAGGAAAATTTATTAAAAATAGGTTTTGTCTTGCATGGGTCACTGATTGTTCGCGCTGTGAGTCATGCTAGACCAAATGGAATTTACATAAATTTATGGTTTTGATTACGAAAACATGTTTAACTGAAGAGTTATTGCTAAAAAAATATATATTCGACAAAAGCAAGAATATATGCTAACAAAGTGTCATTGTTTTCCTGCAAGCTTGTGTATCTGTACTTTAACAATAGTAAAACCGATGGCGATGTCCCTTTGCGCATGATTTTGTGGCATTATATTATGAAACGGAATTTAATTCTAGAAAAAGTTTTGGCATTCAAATGACTACGAAATCAAAAATATCCTCACCTGTACCGAGCGGTATTGTATCATCAGACTATTCCCAACTTGCCGAACATTCCACATATTCTGGTCCCCATAATGTTAATGAAGATTTACTTTTAAACCTAAAACATATACATTTTTTATATTGAAAATCATTTCAAGCAAGGCCGGAAGGATAACGAAAAGGAACCAACCAATGGCCACTTAATAGCAAAAATTAGAACCTACTACAAGATATAGTATCAGCAACCCTCTAAGCGAACACATTCCAAACCGGACTGGACTGCTATGATGAAGTGCAGTGAGTGATATCTACCTGGACGATGATCATTCACGTAAGGTGGCAACCCTGAGCAATTTTTTAAATTTCATAATTATATCATTTCTCAGGATTATATCATTCTATACCACGTTGGTTTAAAATAAAAAAATAAGATTTAATTCTTAAAAAAATAATATGAATCGTACTAATACTAAGGTATTTTAACCCTCGAGATCGAATTTCTAATTTTGAACAATGAAAATGGGTAAAGACAAGAAGTAAAACCATACACATGAGCATTTGCTTCCGTAGTCATTTTCATCATCGCAATTAACAATTCCGTATTCCAACGATAATGATGGACATATGATATCTGGATACAAAAGTAGAAAACAATCATCGTTTGCCAAATCCGAAAATGGAATATTGTATATATATTTCCCCAATGAGTCACTGAAGGTTCGCGCCAAACTGTTTTCGAAGCGTCTTTTTTCATATTTTTCCAAACAATATGTCTGTAAACTGTGATGCATTTTCCAAATCTGATCCTGTTATTTAATATCACTCTTCCTAGTTGATTATTGGTTGTTGATGGAACACACCACGGAGGTGCGGTTTATCAACAGCACATAACTGGCATAATCTCATCAACAGGGCATTTTTAACTTCAGAAATATGCAATTACTGCAAATGATTAGTAAATTTACTATACTTTTGTTACAGTGCATATTTAAAAATTTCGTTTTAGAGTACCTTGCTCAGGGTTGCGCCCTACGTGATTGAAATGAACTAACTTAGATAATCGATGATAATTTAAGAAGTGATTGGTGGTTTTACCATCGTCCGGAGTAAATATCACTCACTGCACTTTGCCATATCAGTCCAGCTCAGTTTGGAATGTGTTCTCTTAGAGAGCAGTTGCTGATACTACATCTTGTAGAAGCTCCTAATTTTCGATGTTAAGTGGCGTTGGTTGGTTCCTTTTCGGTTTTGCTTCCGGCCTTGCTTGAAATGAATTTCAATGGAAATTGATAGAATTATATATATCCAAATTGTTGATGTATTAAAATACATATTTTATAGGTTTAAATGTAAATCTTCTTCAACATTATGGGGACCAGAATATGTGGCATGTTTGGCAAGTGGAGAATGGTCTGATGATACAGTACTGGTCTGTGCAGGTGAGGATTATTTTATAGTCATTTGAATGCCAAACCTTTTTCTGGAATTAAATTCCGTTTCGTAAAATAATGCCACAAAATCATGCGCTATAGAGACATCGCCATCGGTATTTGCTACAGTTAAAGTACAGGTATAAACACAAGCTTGCAAGAAAACAATGACACTTTGTTAGCATAAATTTCTTGATTTTGCCGAATTTACTCTTTTTTAACAATAACTTCTCAGTTAAACATCTTTTCGTAATCAAGACCATAAATTTTAATAAGCAATATACATGTGAGTTTCGAACAGAAATATCTAAAAACGCACGAGATTGTCGAATAAATCGTATTCGGATTGTAAGAATGCATTATCAGCACTACCTAAAGCCATCGAAAAAAAAAACTATATCTCGAAATTGCAAGATTGAGGCCAAAATGTGGGTTTGGGGACCGGTTTATTTTTTATATAAACACTTTCTCTTTTCTGTTCGCAATAATTAAAAATTTCAAATCGTTGAAAATGACAAAATGGTGTACAATCCCTCGAGTTATTAAGAACATAACTTTGTTCGTTCGGACGTACTGCGGCCTGGTACAAAGATTTCTATCTAGGTCTAAGTTTTTATGAGTGAATATATGCTAAATAAACTACAGAAATAATGACGACATATTCATATTTATTACATTTTGAAGTCTGGTTGAATTAATTTAAAAAACACAGTGTACTCTCGAATTTCTCAATTAAAAAGTAAATTTGTATGTCATAATGCCCCACATCCATTATAAAATAAAATATATAAAATTTGTAAAACTATCTTAGTACCAAATAATAAGTAGCAAATAATAATTGTTCTAACACAGGATAATGGAGTCCCAAAATTTGTATCATGTAATAACAAGCCAATAAGTTTGTTCTAAAAATTATTAAATTACGTTGAAGTACAGAAATAAAATTCCTTATTTTATAATACATATATTAGAATTTTGAAATCTTTAGCAGAGTTAAATAAAGAAAATTTGAATGAGCTAGATCCTGTCGGAAAAAATAATTCAAACATTTATTTGTTTAATATTAGTGAATGATGGGCCACCTCGTAGAGACGATGTCAATCTGTGGCTCGTGATTAACAAATTTCAATTTCTGTTTACGATGTTAAAATGTCTGTTCTTTAATATTATATTAGCACCAAAATAACTCTCCATTCCGCTGAGTACAAGCGTGCGTTTACCACAAAAATTTATCGCCTTCGTCACATGTCAAATATTATTAAGAGTATTGCCTTCCGGGTATATCTCACGCTATGCTAGGTTTAATTCAGATGGATGTTTATTATTCAGATTTGGCGTATTTAATTTGTTAAAATTTGCGGAACCTCTCCCAATTATTCCTTCAGTTCCTAAATTATATCATTCGAGAAAAACGCAAGAACATTAGTGCTGCTCGCCGGATCATGTTAGCAAAATTAGAATAATAGGGTTGGACAATTCGATTCGGGTATTCGAATCAGTTCGAAGAACAATTTATTCGAATCAGTCTTGAATTGTTTATTGAAAAAGGACTTGTTAAATAAACTAGAATTTTTTTTTTAACGATCAGATGCAATCGTACTTTGATTGCACTTCTAGATAAGGAGAGTGAATTTAACGTTCATTAGAAACTAATAATTGCTTGATTTTCACAATGGAGGCAAGTTGTAATAGTAAAAATGGAATACTTGTTATATAGATGGAATTCGTGATTCTATCCGATTCGGACAAATTATTCGAATCTTATTAGAATTCCAAATAATTTGGTTTTGCTCAGTCCTAGTTAGAAACAAACATGATTTCGCATCGATCGCAAAGCGCAAGAATCTGTCGCTATATGAAAACTCGCTTTTCGATAGAATTTCATTTCTTGAAAATCCCCAATGTTTTTAAGACAATTTTTTAATCTTTTTTGTCATTATATATTTGAAATACTGAAGACACTGTATCCGACTTGGATCAGGAGGGAAAATTGGAACAATCTTACGCGTTGTGGCATCGTCCTATCATTGGATTACTTTGTGGTAGAACTTTTTCGATGACGATTGCTGTGTTCTAATTTTAACTGGTTCATCCCCGTACAATCCCTGTCTGACCAACTTTTAACAATTTAAAAAACCCACTTTTTACTAACGTTGGCAATTCTGGGGAAAAGCGGTTTAACTTTTACCGAGTTTTCTCTTGGAAATTTAACTAGTATATATACTGGGCAAAATAGATAAATAAGAGATGAACGTATCTGAAGTGAATTTTTCAATCAAGCTTAAAAGTATTTCTTATTTCCGTATCGTTTTTTTTTCTACTCTTTTTTTATTATAACACAGTCATTTTACGCTGCAAAGGTACGAGTTATGATTGTAGTTGTGTGACAAGTATGAAATTAAAAAACAAATTAATGCCCGTATGTAGCGGGAGAATATTGGTAGCGATTTTTCATGTTTTGTGGTAAAATTTTCAAGCGATATAGTTAATGGTAATACCAAATCAAATGGGATGCAGATGAGTATTGTTTTAATTCCGAAATAAATCATCTGGCGGATAAATTTTGAAATGTAATCCTACTCTTAATATTAGTAGTAATCGCGTTGAAAGAATCGATAGCAGAGAACATGTTATTACATTTATCCTTTTTTTCATATTTATATAGCAATGCAGAGTCAGTTAAATTAGTGTTGACATTGATATACGTATCATTATGAGGACACTAGAAATTGGATCATTCGTGTTGTTCATTATCATCGAAGTTAATCTTATTCTAGGTAAGTGAAATATTGGTGGAATATATTTTGAATGATATGGGCAAAAATACTATGAAATGTGTTAAAACATATTTTACTATATACGATTTTCCAATCTTTTTGCTGAAAATTGTTATAGCTTTTTCTATAAGTCGTGTCGTATAAGCGTCCTACCAGAGAAGAGAACTTCGCAGGGTGGACCCCAGTACTCCTGTTATTCCGTGAAAGAGATTTCTACTCTGGTCAATATAAAAACATAATATTGAAGCAAACTAAATAGCGAAATGTTGTGAGATGTGTGAAATAATGTGTTAACGACAAAATATAATCGATTTTGGTCAAATTCTACCAAAATCGATTGCATTACGTCGTTAAAAATTCTAGTCCATTTTTTCCCTATAAACAATTCCACTATTTATTTGAATAAATTTTGCTTCAAATCAATTCCAATCACTAAATCTAATTGCCCAACCCTTCTCTTGAGTTAGGCATAATCAAAATTGCTGAAAATTGGTTTGCTTCCAGTATCATAGGCATCGAATCGTGTAAGACAGAATACAGATTTACACGACTTCCTGGCAGTAATAACGTGTGAACCGAGAGTAAATATCATATCCATGTTCATCAGTAATGATTATATATATGGCTACTGAACTTTAAATAAAAATAAAAAAGCATCAGTAATACAATCATAAAATATAATGTGGACAGTTAAACGTATTAAATGGCATGGTTGGATTATCGAATAAGTTAGTAGGTTGATAAGATGCGTGACTCTCTATATTAACTATTATATTACAGATTATCTGAACTATTCGAACGTATTCAAATTTATCCACGTTTTGCTCATACGTTACTGATATGCTGGTTTTATCCTTCGAAATATCAAATAATTACTTATATTCCTGGTTCATATTTCAGAATTATATCAAATATATGTTATTTATATAGTAAAAATCAATACTATACTATACATACAACTATTCACGGAAACGACACGATAATGCCATGTAACAGAAACCAAGTTAATTTTGAACGCTTAACTTTATTTTTTTTTTAGGCTGTCCAGATACCACATGGAAAACATATCAATCGTCTTGTTATAAAGAATTCGGTGCCTCCAACATTGCTAAGTATGTAATCAATTCATTTTATGTTCCAACAAACAACCTTAATTTTAATTTGATTCTTTTTATTTCTAAAAACTTATTGAAATTACATCATCAGCCATAAATCAACCTTTTTAAGAAAAACAAATCATAGAAAGGTTGCGCTTTGTGCCATTTGAAATTCCGGAACTTTTGAAACATTTTTTAAAATACCTTTTCCTTGCGTTTTGCTGCAGCCACAAATTCTATTTTTTTTTTTTTGTCGTCATGGCGTAGTTACACTTTGCCCTAGTATGATATGACGATGTTCGAAATAATCTTTTTTGCGCCTGCGACGCACGATTTTAACGTTCTAAAATGACAAATATTCGACAATCTATATGCCTTCAGTTCATTGGATAAAAATGTTGATAAGGACGCAGCCAGAATTTGGGAAAATTTGAAAATTTGAAAATATTTGAATTAAATCATAAATGTTTTTGCAGTTTACGATCTTGGTTTGAAGCAGAACAAAATTGCCAAGGATTTGGCGGACATCTTGCAAGTATTCATTCTAGAGATGAACAAAATTTTATTGAAGGATTGTTATCGGGAAACTTTGTTGTATATTGGATTGGCCTCTTTGCTGTCCTTCAAAGTATGGATTTGCTTCGTTCTTCAGTTTATTTTTTATTTATTTATTTTATTTCATAAAGTTTGTTTAAAGAAAGGATCCAAGTGCGTTTCGGGAACAATTAAATCCGCTGAACACTTTAAGCTGAAAAATTCTGACTACAAGTATATAATTGCACAAACCATTTGCGATCGTCAAAAATTCCAAAGTTTCAAGACATTAAATAGTTAAAATATTTTATTTGGGGCAAATTTAAGCAACATCGAATCAAGAATGTTTTTGCATAATTTGTTTTTTGGGCTCCAATTAGATTTTCTGGAATCCGGTACAATAGGACAAAACGTCAAAATCCAGTGGATTTAATTTCAAAACAGCCCCTCTACAAAAAATGTTTTAAAAGAACTATAAAACTATAAAATAACTCAATGAATACCAAAGAATACCTTGAGCATTTTTTCTTTGTCCTTTGTTATACAGATCCAACTGCTACAATTGGCTGGGAATGGTCTGATGGTTCTATGTTTGGTCCATACATGAAATGGTCTGATTCGGACCCAAATCCTAATGGCAATTGTGGAGCAATTTCAGGAATTTCATTCTTCGGAAAATGGAGAGCCATAAAATGCGAATTAAAAACGGCTGCTTACATATGCAAAGTATCATGTAAGCTCTTGAGCCTTTTAAAATTAGAAAATCATAAGTTAAATTTCCAATTGCAAGTCACAGGGTCTTATATGATAAAAATTGTGATCCATTGTTCTATTCATTCGATAACCCTGAGGAAAGATTTATACCGGAGACCACTAATATTCGAAAATCATTTTTGCTGTTCCAAAGTAACGCTATTACGTACTATTACTTTACGTTCTTACGTGATTCGGCATTATAGATGAGTTTTATTCTCGGCCTTATTCTTCCCGAATTCTATCCTTTACAACTCAATTTTTTAGTGAGCTGCGGGGAATACCCTGAAGTTGAGAACGGGGACGCCATATGCACTGGAACATCAATTGGACGAGTTTGCAGGTAAATAGTTAGGTGAAATAATTTAGTTTTCATCATAGTAAAAAAATGTCTAAAATGGTACGAAGCATGAGTCGGATCGCTGAAGCTTGGTTCAATTCTGAATACTAATGACAATCGTCCGCACCGTCGGGTCGTTATGAAATTTGCTTGTCTTCGACCATCGAACTTATTATAAATCTAGTTTGAAGCCACTTTCTACCTATGTCACATATTTACCATGATTTATCAAACGACTTTAGCCAATTTTTATTTTTCCAAGCATGGTCCTCAGACTGAAAACAGTATCCGGTCGCAGAAGGCGCCTGAGTGGTAGAAAGTTTTACTATATATCTCTCATTAAAGATAATTTTCACTGTACAAGCCGCCACTTACAGACGGACATGGTTAGAATTGTTAGAAAGTTCTGTTCAGCTTATCCTGCCCAAGTTATTACACCTTACACCTTTTATTGGTTGACTGATGGCCATGGATTAAAGAGACGGACTTGCCGGGACTTAATTTCTAGATCTTGAACCTGTGATGCCAACATGTTTAACCACTAGGCCATCGTGCCTATAATCCCAAGTCCTCATATTCCTTGTGCCATATAAGCGCTTTTAATTATTTAGTTACGATGTTCAAATACATTTTTTTATACCTACTTCTTGGAGTGGATCACCTTGCCCAAGGCCAAGGTTAGATTTTCGGAAAGATATGATCCTTTCTCGTTCGCGCAAAAAAATTATTCTTAACTAAAATCGTTGGGAATCTGATCCTGATAAAAGCGCAAAAATGTTAAAAAAAGAAATTTATATAAAATACTCACGCTTGACAAAAAAAAAATAATTTGTGGTAAAAAAATTTTGAAAGCATTAGAAAGCAAACGTCAAGTTGTCGGATAGTTTTTTCTCAAAGGGGTTGTTGAATTATCCAAATTTGGAATATTAAAGAATATATTCGAGATTTGCACTTACATGTGCTCGCTTCGAATCCGTCTTAAATCGTTCATGGGAACAAAAACTTGCAAAGTTTTGAATCTTTATTTTTAGCGTCAAAATACAATCGATTTCGATCAAATTTGATCAAAGGCGATTGTATAAAGACGTTAAAATATCAAACGATTTGCCCTCAAACATGTAGTGTGAATTGGGAAGACATGGCCTTTGAGACTTTTTATGTTGATAATATTAATTCGTATCTATAAATTTCTTGATTTTCATGATGGAAACAATTTGTAATAGTAAAAAATGGCATATCTGTTATCGGTATGAAATGGAATATTCGATCCGATTCGAAAAAAGTGTCTGAATCAGATTCGAATTGCAAATGATTCGGTTTAGACCATCACTATATGATGCATCACTGGTGAATATGCGATCTACTCAACTATGTCGTTTTGATATTCAACAAGAATATTATCAGAATATGAATAATATTTCGCGATGACAAAGTTACAACGTTAGACATTCAAAATCAGCTGATCACCTTTAGCACCTCGTTAAAAAAATATTTACAACACCAATGAGTACAAATTTATGCGACTCAAATTCGATCCCCAACCAGAAATGTTTTGTTGAAGCCTGTTAGAACGTACGAATCAGATTTATGCCAAGTATAGGCTGTTAAAGTACTACACCTTAACGGCGCGTTTTGAAAAGCGCAATCCATAATTGACAGAGGGACAAACTTACTATTTGAGTATAACTAATCTATCGTACTTTAGTGTCAATTTAGTGTATAGCACAATTGTTTCAGTGAATTATCCACTTGGCGTCATTCATTGCGTGCTGTTTTCAATTATCGTCTCTTTTTAATTTTCGTTGAATTTACAAATATAATTTACAGTGTGAAATGTGATTACGGTTACAAGTCAGGAATCGCTTCTCAAGTCGAATGTTTACCAAGTGAGCAATGGAGTGAACCCGGCCTGAAATGTGAAAGTAAGTAACGAACGATTATGCATTGTCGGTGGTTTGTAATTATGATTCTAGGGATGGGCATTTCGAGTCGATTCGAAGCACAATTTATTCGAATCAATTATCATTTGTTCATAGGAACACAAACATGCCGAATAAACTAGAACTTCCATTTTTAACGTTAAAATGCAATCGAATTTGAAATATGAAAATTGATGCTCTTAGACATGAAATGTGAATTAAAAATATACGCCATAAACTATAAATTATTATATATCAATTTTGAAAAATTTCTGGCTTTGCATTTGATCCATACAATGGGCACGAAAAACTGACCTCCATCCGTCTGAAATTATTTTCGAAGTTACTTTACAATGTATTTATTCGATATTTGATTCGCAAATAAATGCATGCATATAAAAGTGTTCTTTTTTGAACAGGAAATATTTATACATCGATAATATTCCAATTAGCAGTTGATTAAACGGACGCCAGTAGGTTGTTTTAGGTGCTACTGTTCCTTGTTTGGAGCGAACAGAAATAAACATTTACAATCTTCAAAGGACGAGTTGACAAACACAGAATTATGTTACACTGGCATCAAACTCTTATTTTTATTATTCCAGGAATCAAATGTCGGGAGCCCACTTTTGAGAACCAACCAGGTGAAATGACTTGTACCGATAAAGAAGAATACGGATATCCAAGTACTTGCTAGTATGTATGATATTATTTCGACTGTATGAGCTAAATTTTATTGGTGCTATAGAAATCAGGCAGTCGGCCTCTAACCCACTGTTTTACGATGAATGTTTTCCGATCCCAACCTCGAACCAGAAATGAAACAATACGACTTGGGCAGTGCGTATGTATTTTTTATTCACCAAATCGACTCCTATTTATACACAAATATAAGCGTGAATTCTATGTGAATTGCAAATATTTCATCCTATCATAACAATTTCCACATAAAATCTATTATAGGAATAGGTTTACCAACAATTTATTAGATACCACGTATTTTCAAATTAATTTCATTCCGCAATGAGGCCACAAAAATTGAAATAAAATAAAGATTTTTGTTACATTTTTCAATAGAAATTTCATAATTTTATTTCGAGTATTTGTATTCGTTATTTCTAGATTCAATTGAAAGCTGATTTCAATGTGACTAGTTTTAATGTACATAGTTTATATCAAAAGTACTTTTAACTACATTTAAGAATATATATTTAACATGGTTTAACTTCTAACGAGTTTTCTGTTTAATATTTTACTGAATAAAAAAGGTAAATTTATCCATTCTGTAACTGGGTACCTGGTTGAAGAAGCTAGGCAAAGAATATGAAAAAAAAAATGTAAACCCCCATTTTCATTATGAATAAAGCTTTAAAATAGCCTATTTGAAGATTTTGACCCTCAAATATATCGAAAGTGCTTTAAGTGCAGCCAATCGGCATTTACCTAGTTTACTTGGTTTTTAATCTGGATCCTCCTAGTACCAATGCCTGGTGCACACTCTATGTAGAGCTTTTAAATTCCTCTGCGGATTGTAGCAAACGCGTTAAAGGTAGAGAAGAAGCATTAGAGTGTTGTACCGTGTCTGAGGCTGGAAAAAAACGAATCATTTGGATTTTGAATCTGATTCAAATAATTTTTTCGAATCAGGTCGATCCGTAGATCTCATAAAAACAACAAATAACCCGTTTTTACTATTACTATTATTATCTCCATTATGTTGATTGGGAATTATACAGTTACAAATTACAAATATTAGCATAAACTGACTTTTATGACAATGTATTTTCATGTTAACGACAAAATGCAACAGATTTGGGTCAAATTTGATCATTGCATTTTGTCGTTATAATTGAAAAATGCACTTTATTTAGCAAGCTTTTTTTTCTTGTGACCGATTCACAAATGATTCGAATAATCTGTAATTCAAATCGACTCGAATATCTAAATCGAATTGCCCAGACCTAACCTTCACCAGTGTTGATATCACTCGCAAATAACGATTAAACTCTGTTTGGGATGTTTTTCACTTGAATTTTACATTTACAAATGTCTGATCAGTGATCAATTACTGAAATTGTGTGTTTTCAAAATTCGATGTCTTCTTGACAATAGGAGTTATGCCGAATCCGGGCGCGCATTCCATTAAAACATTACGTACATGTCCTAAAATTTGATTTCATAGATTTATTTTAATATCACCAAGTAAAAATACAGTCAAAGACCGTCGAATTTACTGTATTTTCGTTACAGTGTACAGTGAATTTTTTTTTCTGTCTTTGTTCAAATATTTTTAAATGCCTATCTCAGCTTCAATTGCTACGATGGTTATGAATTGACCGGATCATCCTCAATAAATTGCGAAGAAGATGGACAATGGAGTGACATTGAACCAACTTGCATGGGTCAGTTCATTTAAGTTGCTCACAAACTTTTTTTGATTGTGTCCTATCACTACATCCCCTTTGCATTTCAATCCATAGTGGTTCACACCTAAATAATGCAATATCAAAATATCATATTATATGAAGTAAAAGTAAGTTTAATTTAATACATATAAACTTTGTATGAAAAAATACAGACGCTCCGAGGCACATCACTTCTGTGACTTATTGAAAAAAAAATATATTTGAATATACTGTTTGCGACTTCCGGGAGAAACTAAAACGTTGGTCTTTTTATATCTTCATATTCAGATATCATATGTCCATCCTTATCACTGGAAAATGGAATTGTTGATTGTGGTGATGATGGTGATTATCGCTACGCAAGCAAATGCTCGTATGTATAGTTTGTTTCGTTTTTTTTTTTTTTGTCTTAACAATATATTTTTAAAACAAAAAGTTCACAAGGTTTCAGTGCTTGTACAACCAAATACTTTTGTGACATTCCTAACGAAAAAAATATGAATGTATCGGCATTGTTTCAATCGTTTATTTACCAAATATCTGCACGAAAACCTAGATAGAAATCTTTGTACCAGCCCACGGTGCGTCCGAACGTACAAGGTTAGGTTCTTAATCCCTCATGGGTTCATGCTATAGTCATATGCCAGCTATATAAAATTTATGATTATCACGTCCACAAGAGAGAAGTGCTTTTATAGAAAAAGGTCGATAAACTCAAAATCTATATACGTAGAAATCTTGCAAGCAAAAGATAACTTCATTTGTTTATAACCAACACAGGGATCAAATTAGACATATAATTGAATAAATGGTGAAGCTGTAGAAATGTTGATCGTTCATGTTTTGTTAGAATCGAGTCTTTAATGGATCGCGATCGGTTTTATGGTGCGCCACATGATGTGCCGCAGTCATGTCAGATTCATACATGGCAAAACATACTTCTATGGATATGCTCAAACGGTGAAATACAAACGAAGTAAATGGCATAATTTGACAAATTACATCATTTGCATTTCACTGCTTGAGCATATCCATAGAACTACGTGACTACCTGGTGGCAACCACTCGCAATGGCAAAACAAGTTTGATAAAATCAGAAACTGTAAAACCTTCCAATTTTCCAAAGTTGCACAATCGAACAATACAACTTATCTGTTGCAAATTTGAAAAAAAAAACTTTTGGGATATAAAATGTCCAATAAAATTTTTGATTATAACATTTCATGTATGCCATGTCTTCATAGTTATCCTAGTTGTTTGGTGAGCTAGATTGGACCAGAAACACTTATTTTCCCCTAAATTATAATATAAAATTGACGGAGGTGGATGATATATCGACTCATCCAGTGCTGACACCTTACACGAGTGAAATTACGTGTTTTCTATGAAGTTAAAAAATGAGCATATTCGAATAATATTTTCAAATACTTGGTGAATTTCAAAAATACATTATATCTTATAGGTTTAAATGTGAATCTTCTTTAACGTTATGGGGACCAGAATATGTGGTATGTTTGGCAAGTGGAGAATGGTCTGATGATACAATACCGGTTTGTGCAGGTGAGAATATCTGTAATTATATAAGAGAGTATATTACAGAAACCAGTTGAATTTATTTGCGAGCAAATAATAGTATGCAGGTCTAATAAGACTTGTCATTTAGTTAATTAGGATTTGCATGTCCCACCTTGATATTTATCTATATCTGAAAACGGCGGTTGCTCAAGTTTGCTTGAAAGTTTAAAATGGAAATATAAAAATGACAAAATACGTGCTGCAGGGAAAAGTTCTTCCTCTAAATTATCGCTCATTTTGTGACGAATTGAGTGCATTATAATGAAGTGGTGTAAATTCTCACTTGTTTGGCATATTCGAACTTTATGAAATCTTATATCGAGTAAATTATTAAATAAGGAAGGAAATTACCTTAAAGTTGTTGATGGCGTCATATCAGTGATGTTTTTCAACCCATAATATTATATTGTCATAGTTTTATATGTTTACATGATATCGCGATAAGCTTTTTGGAGGATAAAGGTCAAATTATTTACTATAGGGTAACCGTACCTGGCAACCCAATTCTTCTTAAACTATTGGTAAAGTTATACAAATTTATCATAAAAATAAGTAAAGTATTTCTAGTTATCCTCATTTCACTTTTCAAACTTGGTAATATCCACATCCAATCGCTATTTGGCTACATTTGAGTCATTTTTTAAATTTTGAGATTGTAATCAACAAACTGCCTCTTTCACAAATATTTCACAATGAATATATTATGATTTACATAGTTTTTCATATCAGGTACATACTTTTTCAATCAGATACCTGGTTAAATTTATTTAAAGTTACTTTCTTTCAACTAGTAAATTAACTGGGTAAAAGTTCGAACAGAAAACTCGGTAAAAGTTAAACAAAGTAAATTAGATATCCTTGAAGACCAGGTAATAGTACTTTAAAAATAAACTCGATTAACCAGGTATACTAGGTAAACTCGGTATTGTTTCCTTGGTATAGCTGTGGTACTATGTCAACATTTTTCAATACTTTTATGATAACGATGTACTTACTAGGAAAAACCTTATTATTTTATTCGTTTATGATATTTGCCAGCGACGATGCAGCCCTTTTTATATTGGGGCATTTGTTTAATTTTTACACATATATATCCTTAATTATTACGAATTTATAATCCATCCACGACAGAGCATATTCCCGAAATTCATTTCTGTGCAATTTGCGCTGTTAAATATTCATCTATTGACTACGAAAATTACGCAGGGTATTAAGCATATAACACCCATCTATTTGATTTTGGTTAATTGTTGTTTTTTGCTTTGTTATGAAATGAGAAGACAACAGCCAACTTTCTTAGATTAAATTTAGATTAATGTATTGTTTGCTCATCTTTATACTACCTATATATTTATGTTTTTGTTTTATTACAGATTTTGATCCAAAATGTCCCGAACCAAGTTTAACAATGGTTTGTGACAACGAATGTGACGGAAATGGTGATTGTAAAAAGGGAGAAATTTGTTGCCCGAATCAGTGTGGAAGAATTTGTATACCAACACCAGAACAACCTAAGAAACCTTTACTTGGTAAGATTCTTCACGTTATTACGTGTATTTCAATCACGGTTAGTGATACGATTGGAATATGTTTGTTTATGCTAATATTATTGATTCGTATGTACAAATTTCTTGATTTTCAAGAAAGACACAATTTTTAATAGTAAAAATGCGATATTTCGCTTTGCTATGAAATTGGATGATTCGATCTGATTCGAAAAATTAAACGAATCGTTTTCGAATTCCAAATGATTCGGTTTTGTCTAGCCCTACTTCCCAATGGAATAAAGGTTTTTTAGCCTTCGTTTCAGCCCTCATGTAGCTTTTTGCACGAGAGTGGGTTCGGGTGACTCTTATTATTGAAAGTCTCTTAAAACCTCGCTCGGAGCGATTTCAGATAAAAAAATTGTGCTAGAACAGTATTTTGGACGATCTTGAAATATTTGAGAAATAAGTACATCGCTCGTCTAACATTTGTTTGAACAACTGTTAGGACCGGAATAGGTGCCAATGTCGCTTCGGAATACAGTTAACAATATTATACATGTACCTCTAAGGTGTAGGCTTTGGAATTACTTCACCGTATTACTTACGCGTCATAATTAAATGAAATAAATAAATAGCAACATAACATTCGTTCAATTCTTTTTAGATTCCGAAGCACTGAAAACATTGTTATTATTTCGTCTCATTGGAGGCTTGCGACAACCACGACCTCGACCTGTTGTAGTTCGTCCTCCACCTCAGCCTGTGATTCCTGTTTGTACCAGATGTAATACGTGTAGTTTGATAAGATGTGGACTGCCAGGACGAGTAAACTACAGACCAATATGCAGGGTCAATTGTAATGATTGTTCTGCACATTTTTTTGATCCGATATCGGATCCGATGTTGGAAATAACAAGACAATGTAAGTATTATGGAAGAGAATTTCAAATTTCTCTCCATTTTTCATAATATATTAGAAAGTCCCCACCTAAATTACGCTGCAACACAAGTACATTCTATTTGTGTTTTATCAACATGGTGTGCCAGAGAAATAGATTTTTTTTAGTTTTATTGCAATATCGCCACATCAAATTACTATCAAATGTCAGAGATTTTTCTTTATTTTGCTACAGTGTATGATAGCGAAAGAAGTTAAGAAATAATTTATTATTCAGAATATTTAATCACTTTTTTATATTTTAATATTAACAAAACATCACTATGATACGGTCTGGTAATTTAAAAACAGAAAATTTAAAGCAAAGACTCTTGCATTTTGAAGTAAAACAAATTAAATTCAAGTAAAATCACCCCCCTTTAACAGTAATTTCACAGGATGATATTCAAATAAATCTATAAATTTGACTTTTTTGGCAAATTATGGTTGAGTGTATGGAACGTACCACCAAGGTGCGACCATCAATAATTAATACTTGGCATTAATCTCATTCACGAATAGACAATTACTGATAAATAAAACAGTAAATCTATTGCATATTCGTCACAGAGTACAGTCGTGTTGTGAAATTCTTACAATATTCGCTTATATTTTTGCAGGCATCATTGAATATATACAACGAGGTTAAATACTTGCAACTGCCGACTGACAAAGCTAAAGATGGAAAATTCACAAAGATATATTATAGTTTTAACATTATTCAATAATTTTTTATTCTTTCAAATACGTGCTATGTATACGCATTAGCAGCGAGTTCTATCCGTGGCCTTTAATAGCTTAGTAAAACATGTTTGTACAAAATACAGTGAGTATTTAAAATAGTTATGTGTAAAGCTGAATTCTATACTGAAAGATTAAAAATAGAACAAATATATTTGTTTTACTTACTTTTATTGCTGTACTCACTTAATGATTTACTGCAAAATACTCAAATAAATCGAATTAAAAAACCAAAATTACCGTTGTTGATATTCATACAAAATATTTCTGCCTGGGATGATATAGCTATAGTTGCAGCTTATACTTTATAACAATCAAACTGGCAAGTTGTGACGTCACAAACGTAGATAAATGTAGACTTTGGCGCGCTTGCGAGGCAAAAGTTTGGGCGATTGAATGAAGTGGTAAAGGTGTGACGATGGATGCATTCAGTTCACATGTACATTGTAACAAAAAATTCAACAAAATCAATAGTCTTTGACAGTAATTTTACTTTGCTGATTTAAAAACAAAATTGACTTTTTTGGCCAAATGTGGGCTGGTGATCGAACGAACCAATGAGGTGTACCAACAGCCTATAATCGTCATGAAAACTTATCAGCAAGGCGTTTTCCACTTTTGAAAATATGAAATTACTGTAAACGAACTATGAATTTTCTGTATTTTTTCAATGTATATGTTACAAGTTTTGTGAGCGTTTCTCAGCAATTTGTAAATTCTGTTCAATATATCATCTCGCGATCTGCCCAAAAGTCGAATCTATGATGTAAATCTGTAAATATTTACTAATATTTGTCATTCATCCCTCTGATAATTCAAATTTAATCTCTCACATGAGATCAATGTAGATTAATACAACGAATGAATATATTTATTTATTTATACCATAATTGAAAATCTATGAATGAATTTAAATGAAAAAACTCTTACAAAAAATTACATAATGGTATCATATTGATCACTTAGTTCATTTTATTGCACAACACGGCTTGGAAGATTTCGAACGTATCTCTGAGCCTTTATAAACGGCGCGTTCCATCAAATAACCATTCTCAACAAAACAAATCGCGGCCTAGATTTCTGGCTGGGATATAACATATTGTTATTTTGTTTATATTATTGAAAGACACTTCAGCAAAACCGGAAGCAGTGCCTAAAAGATACCAACTAAAAGGCACTCAATCGCAAAGAGCTACTACAAGATACATCACCAGTAACTGCACTCTAAGCGGAAAACATCTCAAACGAAACTAAACCTCTATGTCAAAGTATTGCCCTCCCTTCCAATCAATATCCCTTTAATAGGAAATTCGGGTATGCGCCGGCGATGGGCCGCGGTGAGGCGCGGTGTATTTGTGGCGAATGTTGGACCGTCTTAACACATGATTGGGATAGTCATGAATGTGCAATTTGTTGTGTGTTTGTTACAATAATTCAATTAGCTGAGTAGAACCCATTAGTGGTTCCTCGCGATGTTGGAATAATCTTTTCACAAAATTAAGTCCACTTATCCCGTGGCTCTAAATTTGTGTGATTGTTTTTATTTCCCCTCCCCCCCACTTCCCAAATTCACGCCAAGCAGTGGACATTGACACACTTAGATCTATTCTATATTTATTTAGTTTTCCGCCTGCCTGCATTATCCCATTTTTAATTTGCAATTCATAACTCATTTTTTCACATATTTTACACCCTCTAGTTCCTTTTCGGTTTTGAACAATATTCACATAAATAGATGATAAGAATGGCGAGTGGTATGGAATATTCAATATAATATATAATTTCTTCTTTCGAATCCCACCGCTGGAATAGCCGTCCCTTCACACATTATTTTCTATATAGTTAGCTTTCCAGGCGGGTGGCCGATTCTCGCGTCGATGAGCGTTCATTTATTTATTCACTCATTCGCGAGAGGGCGCGCGTGCCGTCAGAATTTAGGTGTTTTATTTTCAATATTTTTCCATTCCGTTGAAGGGATTAGTTCGATTAGCCGTTACAATTTCGTTTACAATGACATGTTTCTTTTCTACAAGTTACTTATTCTATTTAGGTTAAACTCTAATTTGTATTTATTTTTAAAATACCGTTATTCCCCCAAATCCCCCCTGCGCGGGGAGGCCAGATATACTGGCGATTGTGCCAAATATTTGAATAAAAGCACTTACAGAAAAAAAATTAAATGGCTAAATCATCTACCACTGATTTGAGTTGTTGATTTATATTATAATTTATGAGTCAAAACGGGAGATTTATCGATGTTCATGCCCAATTAGTATTAAAGTAAAAAAGTATCATTATCGAATTTTTTTTATTGATGTGTTGGCTCAAAGCCTCCATAGGAAGAAACCGCTGATGTAATAAGACCTACTTAGATATGTGTGTTTGAAATTCCAGGACAATAAATAATCATAAGAGGTTAATAATATTACACTTTTGAAAACAGATAGTACCATAGTTCTGATGTTTTTGGAGAAATTCATTCACAATATGTTGTAACTGTAATAACCCTTAAAGCTTCGTACAATGACCATACTTGTGCGTAACACGTCCTCTAGGTGAACTCCGAGATTCACAATTTTGAGTCGAGGCAAAGTAATGCCGAATTCCAGAGGCGTTTTGATCAGACGAGACTCTGACTACCGGTAGGCTAACTGGGCTGCTGCAGTTAATTTATGTGGAAAATGAAGTTAATTTTTGTGCTGTTGCAATATTTTTTGGTTGGAATATGTGTGCTAGGTTGTATGGTTAACGTAAGCAGCTTCAACGGACAAGATTTTTAGATCAACATTTCATGACTTA
>OZ023152.1:12582002-12602098 GCA_963675895.2 Styela plicata
CACATAAATTAACTGCAGCAGCCCAGCTAGCCTACCGGTAGTCAGAGTCTCGTCTGATCAAAACGCCCCTGGAATTCGGCATTACTTTGCCTCGACTCAAAATTGTGAATCTCGGAGTTCACCTAGAGGACGTGTTACGCACAAGTATGGTCATTGTACGAAGCTTTAAGGGTTATTACAGTTACAACATATTGTGAATGAATTTCTCCAAAAACATCAGAACTATGGTACTATCTGTTTTCAAAAGTGTAATATTATTAACCTCTTATGATTATTTATTGTCCTGGAATTTCAAACACACATATCTAAGTAGGTCTTATTACATCAGCGGTTTCTTCCTATGGAGGCTTTGAGCCAACACATCAATAAAAAAAATTCGATAATGATACTTTTTTACTTTAATACTAATTGGGCATGAACATCGATAAATCTCCCGTTTTGACTCATAAATTATAATATAAATCAACAACTCAAATCAGTGGTAGATGATTTAGCCATTTAATTTTTTTTTCTGTCAGTGCTTTTATTCAAATATTTGGCACAATCGCCAGTATATCTGGCCTCCCCGCGCAGGGGGGATTTGGGGGAATAACGGTATTTTAAAAATAAATACAAATTAGAGTTTAACCTAAATAGAATAAGTAACTCGTAGAAAAGAAACATGTCATTGTAAACGAAATTGTAACGGCTAATCGAACTAATCCCTTCAACGGAATGGAAAAATATTGAAAATAAAACACCTAAATTCTGACGGCACGCGCGCCCTCTCGCGAATGAGTGAATAAATAAATGAACGCTCATCGACGCGAGAATCGGCCACCCGCCTGGAAAGCTAACTATATAGAAAATAATATGTGAAGGGACGGCTATTCCAGCGGTGGGATTCGAAAGAAGAAATTATATATTATATTGAATATTCCATACCACTCGCCATTCTTATCATCTCTATTTATGTGAATATTGTTCAAAACCGAAAAGGAACTAGAGGGTGTAAAAATATGTGAAAAAATGAGTTATGAATTGCAAATTAAAAATGGGATAATGAAGGCAGGCGGAAAACTAAATAAATATAGAATAGATCTAAGTGTGTCAATGTCCACTGCTTGGCGTGAATTTGGGAAGTGGGGGGGAGGGGGAAATAAAAAACAATCACACAAATTTAGAGCCACGGGATAAGTGGACTTAATTTTGTGAAAAGATTATTCCAACATCGCGAGGAACCACTAATGGGTTCTACTCAGCTAATTGAATTATTGTAACAAACACACAACAAATTGCACATTCATGACTATCCCAATCATGTGTTAAGACGGTCCAACATTCGCCACAAATACACCGCGCCTCACCGCGGCCCATCGCCGGCGCATACCCGAATTTCCTATTAAAGGGATATTGATTGGAAGGGAGGGCAATACTTTGACATAGAGGTTTAGTTTCGTTTGAGATGTTTTCCGCTTAGAGTGCAGTTACTAGTGATATATCTTGTAGTAGCTCTTTGCGATTGAGTGCCTTTTAGTTGGTATCTTTTAGGCACTGCTTCCGGTTTTGCTGAAGTGTCTTTCAATAATATAAACAAAATAACAATATGTTATATCCCAGCCAGAAATCTAGGTCGCGATTTGTTTTGTTGAGGTTATTTGATGGAACGCGCCGTTTATAAAGGCTCAGATTTACGTTCGAAATCTTCCAAAGCGTATTGTGCAATAAAATGAACTAAGTGATCATTATGATACCATTACGTAATTTTTTTAAGAGTTTTTTCATTTAAGTTCATTCATAGATTTTCAATTATGGTATAAATAAATAAATAAATATATTCATTCGTTGTATTAATCTACATTGATCTCATGTGAGAGATTAAATTTGAATTATCAGAGGGATGGATGACAAATATTAGTAAATATTTACAGATTTACATCATAGATTCGACTTTTGGGCAGATCGCGAGATGATATATTGAACAGAATTTACAAATTGCTGAGAAACGCTCACAAAACTTGTAACATATACATTGAAAAAAATACAGAAAATTCATAGTTCGTTTACAGTAATTTCATATTTCCAAAAGTGGAAAACGCTTTGCTGATAAGTTTTCATGACGATTATAGGCTGTTGGTACACTTCGTTGGTTCGTTCGATCAACAGCCCATATTTGGCCAAAAAAGTCAATTTTGTTTTTTCAAATAAGCCAAGTAAAATTACTGTCAAAGACCATTGATATTGTTGAATTTTTTGTTACAGTGTAAATGTGAACTGAATGCACCCATCGTCACACCTTTACCATTTCATTCAATTGCCCAAACTTTTGCCCCGCAAGCGCGCCAAAGTCTACATTTATCTACGTTTGTGACGTCACGACTTGCCAGTTTGATTGTTATAAAGTATAAGCTGCAACTATAGCTATATCATCCCAGGCAGAAATATTTTGTATGAATATCAACAACGGTAATTTTGGTTTTTTGATTCGATTTATTTGAGTATTTTGCAGTAAATCATTAAGTGAGTACAACAATAAAAGTAAGTAAAACAAATATATTTGTTCTATTTTTAATCTTTCAGTATAGAATTCAGCTTTACACATAACTATTTTAAATACTCACTGTATTTTGTACAAACATGTTTTACTAAGCTATTAAAGGCCACGGATAGAACTCGCTGCTAATGCGTATACATAGCACGTATTTGAAAGAATAAAAAATTATTGAATAATGTTAAAACTATAATATGTCTTTGTGAAATTTCCATCTTTAGCTTTGTCAGTCGGCAGTTGCAAGTATTTAACCTCGTTGTATATATTCAATGGTGCCTGCAAAAATATAAGCGAATATTGTAAGAATTTCACAACACGACTGTACTCTGTGACGAATATGCAATAGATTTACTGTTTTATTTATCAGTAATTGTCTATTCGTGAATGAGATCAATGCCAAGTATTGATTATTGATGGCCGCACCTTGGTGGTACGTTCCATCATCAACCCATAATTTGCAAAATAGTCAAATTTATAGATTTATTTGAATATCATCGGGAGAAATTATGTTAAAGAGGGGTGAATTTACTTGAGTTCAGTTTTTTTTTAATTCAAATTTCAAGAGTCTTTGCTTTAAATTTTCTGATTTTTAAATTACCAGACCGTATCATAGTTATGTTTTGTTAATATTAAAATATAAAAAAGTGATTGAATATTCTGAATAATAAATTATTTCTTAACTTCTTTCGCCACCATACACTGTAGCAAAATAAAGAAAAATCTCTGACATTTCATAGTAATTTGATGTGGTGATATTGCAATGAAACTAAAAATCTATTTCTCTGGCCCCCCATGTTGATGAAACACAAATATCGGTCGATATTTTACTGAAAACAAATTCTATGTCTCAAGTTTTTAGTATTGACTACTCTTGGACAAATTCAAATAAAACTCGCATTTTTTTGAATCGATGTTCAATTTCACGGAAATCCATCGATTTCGATTTTACAACACTGGTTAATAGTGCTACCGCCGGAGGGCAGATGCTACCGAGGAACTGTAGAATGTACTTGTGTTGCAGCATAATTTAGGTGGGGACTTCCCAATATATTATGAAAAATGGGGAGAAATTTGAAATTCTCTTCCATAATACTTACATTGTCTTGTTATTTCCAACATCGGATCCGATATCGGATTAAAAAATTGTACAGAACAATCATTACAATTGACTCTGCATATTGGTCTGTAGTTTACTCGTTTTGGCAGTCTACATCTTATCCAACTACACGTATTACATCTGGTACAAACAGGAGTCACAAGCTGAGGTGGAGGACGAACTAGAACAGGTCGAGGTCGTGGTTGTCGCAAGCCTCCAATGAGACGAAATAATAACAATGTTTTCAGTGCTTCGGAATCTAAAAAGAATTGAACGAATGTTATGTTGCTATTTATTTATTTCATTTAATTATGACGCGTAAGTAATACGGTGAAGTAATTCCAAAGCCTACACCTTAGAGTTTTTTTTATCTGAAATCGCTCCGAGCAAGGTTTTAAGGAGACTTTCAGTAATAAGAGTCACCCAAACCCACTCTCGTGCAAAAAGCTACATGAGGGCTGAAACGAAGGCTAAAAAACCTTCATTCCATTGGGAAGTAGGGCTAGACGAAACCGAATCATTTGGAATTCGAAACTGATTCGTTTAATTTTTCGAATCGGATCGAATCATCAATTTCATTACAATGCAAAATATCGCATTTTTACTATCAAAAATTGTGTCTCTCCTGAAAATCAAGAAATTTATACATACGAATCAATAATATTAGCATAAACTAATAACGAACGTATTCCAATCGTATCACTAACCGTGATTGAAATACACGTAATAACGTGAAGAATCTTACCAAGTAAAGGTTTTTTAGGTTGTTCTGGTGTTGGTATACAAATTCTTCCACACTGATTCGGGCAACAAATTTCCCCCTTTTTACAATCGACATTTCCGTCACATTCGTTGTCACAAACCATTGTTAAACTTGGTTCGGGACATTTTGGATCAAAATCTGTAATAAAACAAAAACATAAATATATAGGAACACGATATTTTGTCATAGTATAAAGATGAGCAAACAATACATTAATCTAAATTTAATTCACGAAAGTTGGCTGTTGACTTCTCATTTTATAACAAAGCAAAAAACAACAATTAACCAAAAACAAACAGATTGGTGTTATATGCTTAATACCCTGCGTAATTTTCGTAGTCAATAGATGAATATTTAACAGTGCAAATTGCACAGAAATGAATTTCGGGAATATGTTCTATCGTGGATGGATTATAAATTTGCAATAATTAAGGATATATATGTGTAGAAATTAAACAAATGCTCCAATATAAAAAGGGCTGCATCGTCGCTGGCAAATATCATAAACGAATAAAATAATAAGGTTTTTCCTAGTAAGTTCATCGTTATCATAAAAGTAATGAAAAATATTGACATAGTACCACAGCTATACCAAGGAAACATTAACGAGTTTACCTAGTATACCTGGTTAATCGAGTTTATTTTTAAAGTACTATTACTTGGTTTTCAAGGATATCTAATTTACTTTGTTTAACTTTTACCGAGTTTTCTGTTCGAACTTTTACCTAGTTGATTTACTAGTTGAAAGAAAGTAACTTTAAATAAATTTAACCAGGTATCTGATTGAAAAAGTATGTACCTGATATAAAAAACTATGTAAATCATAATATATTCATTGTGAAATATTTGTGAAAGAGGCAGTTTGTTGATTACAATCTCAAAATTTACAAAATGACTCAAATGTAGCCAAATAGCGATTACCTAGTTTGCTTGGATTTTAATGTGGATATTACCAAGTTTGAAAAGTGAAATGAGGATAACTAGAAATACTTTACTTAGTTTTATGATAAATTTGTATAACTTTCCTAATAGTTTAAGAAGAATTGGGTTGCCAGATACGGATACCCTGTAGTAAATAATTCGACCTTTATCCCCCCCAAAAAAGCTTATCGCGATAACATGTAAACATATAAAACTATGACAACATAATATTATGGATTGAAAAAACATCACTGATATGACGCCATGAACAACTTCGAATTTAAGAAATTTCATTTTTTATTTAATAATTTACTCGATATAAGATTTCATGGAGTTTGAATATGCCAAACAAGTGAGAATTTACACCACTTCATTATAATGCACTCAATTCGTCACAAAATGAGCGATAATTTCAAAGAAGAACTTTTCTCTGCAGCACGTATTTTGTCATTTTTATATTTCCATTTTAAACTTTCAATCAAACTTGACCAACCCCCGTTTTCAGATATAGATAAATATCAAAGTGAGACATGCTTATCATAATTAACTAAATGACAAGTCTTATTAGACCTGCATACTATTATTTGCTTGGAAATAAATTCAACTGGTTTCCGTAATATACTCTCTTATATAATTACAAATAATCTCACCTGCACAAACCGGCATTGTATCATCAGACCATTCTCCACTTGCCAAACAAACCACATATTCTGGTCCCCATAATGTTAAAAAAGATTCACATTTAAACCTATAAGATATAATGTATTTTTGAAATTCACCAAGTATTTGAAAATAATATTCGAATATGCTCATTTTTTAACTTCATAGAAAACACGTAATTTCACTCGTGTAAGGTGTTAGCACTGGATGAGTCGATATATCATCCACCTCCGCAAAGAATTTTATATTATAATTTAGGGGAAAATAAGTGTTTCTGGTCCAATCTAGCTCACCAAACAATTAGGATAACTATGAAGACATGGCATACATGAAATGTTATAATCAAAAATTTTATTGGACATTTTATATCCCAAAAGTTTTTTTTCTTCAAATTTGCAACAGATAAGTTGTATTGTTCGATTGTGCAACTTTGGAAAATTGGAAGGTTTTACAGTTTTCTGATTTTATCAAACTTGTTTTGCCATTGCGAGTGGTTGCCACCAGGTAGTCTCGTAGTTCTATGGATAGGCTCAAGCAGTGAAATGCAAATGATGTAATTTGTCAAATTATGCCATTTACTTCGTTTGCATTTCACCGTTTGAGCATATCCATAGAAGTATGTTTTGCCATGTATGAATCTGACATGACTGTGGCGCATCATGTGGCACACCATAAAACCGATCGCGATCCATTAAAGACTCGATTCTAACAAAACATGAACGATCAACATTTCTACAGCTTCACCATTTATTCAATTAGATGTCTAATTTAATCCCTGTGTTTGTTATAAACAAATGAAGTTATCTTTTGCTTGCAAGATTTCTGCGTATATAGATTTTGAGTTTATCGACCTTTTTCTATACAACCACTTCTCTCTTGTAAACGTGATAATTATAAATTTTATTAAGCTGGCATATGACTATAGCATGAACCCATGAGAGATTAAGAACCTAACCTTGTACGTTCGGACGCACCGTGGCCTGGTACAAAGATTTCTATCTAGGTTTTCGTGCAGATATTTGGTAAATAAACTATTGAAACAATGCCGATACATTCAAATTTTTTTCGTTAGGAATGTCACAAAGGTATTTGGTTGTACAAGCACTGAAACCTCGTGAACTTTTCAACTAAATTAAATTTACATGGTATTCTGTCTCACGTTCATTATAAAATAAAAATAATGAAATATATCAAACAATCTTAATACAAAACAATAAGAAACAAGGAATGAAATTTCTAACCCAGGTAGTCCATGATAAACGTTTGTACCATGCAGCAACAAGTCAGTTTGAAAAAATAAAAAGTTTTTGTTTTAAAAATATATTGTTAAGAAAAAAGAATAAAACGAAACAAACTATACATACGAGCATTTGCTTGCGTAGCGATAATCACCATCATCGCCACAATCAACAATTCCATTTTCCAGTGATAAGGATGGGCATATGATATCTGAATATGAAGATATAAAAAGACCAACGTTTTAGTTTCTCCCGGAAGTCGCAAACGGTATATTCAAATATATATTTTTTCATATATATTTCATTCGTAGAAGTGATATGCCTCGGAGCGTCTGTATTTTTTTTATACAAAGTTTATATATATTAAATTAAACTTACTTTTACTTCATATAATATGATATTTTGATATTGCATTACTTAGGCGTGGACCACTATGGATTGAAATGCAAAGGGGATGTAGTGATAGGACACAATCAAAAAAAGTTTGTGAACAACTTAAATGAACTGACCCATGCAAGTTGGTTCAATGTTACTCCATTGTCCATCTTCTTCGCAATTTATTGAGGATGATCCGGTCAATTCGTAACCATCGTAGCAATTGAAGCTGAGATAGGCATTTAAAAATATTTGAACAAAGACAGAAAAAAAATTCACTGTACACTGTAACGAAAATACAGTAAATTCGACAATCTTTGACTGTATTTTTACTTGGTGATATTAAAATAAATCTATGAAATCAAATTTTAGGACATGTACGTAATGTTTTAATGGAATGCGCGCCCGGATTCGGCATAACTCCTATTGTCAAATAGACATCGAATTTTGAAAACACACAATTTCAGTAATTGATCACTGATCAGACATTTGTAAAATAACACAGTATCTGCGATTCAAGTGAAAAACATCCCAAACAGAGTTTAACCGTTATTTGCGAGTGATATCAACACTGGTGAAAGTTAGGGCTGGGCAAATCGATTTAGATATTCGAGTCGACTTAAATTACAGATTATTCGAATCATTTGTGAATCGGTCATAAGAACAAAAGCTTGCTAAATAAAGTGCATTTTTCAATTATAACGACAAAATGCAATGATCAAATTTGACCCAAATCTGTTGCATTTTGTCGTTAACATGAAAATACATTGTCATAAAAATCCTTTTATGCTAATATTTGTAATTTGTAACTGTATAGTTCCCAATCAACATAATGGAGATAATAATAGTAATAGTAAAAACGGGTTATTTGTTATTTTTATGAGATCTACGGATCGATGTGATTCGAAAAAAATTATTTGAATCAGATTCAAAATCCAAATGATTCGTTTTTTTCCAGCCTCAGACACGGTACAACACTCTAATGCTTCTTCTCTACCTTTAACGCCTTTCCTACAATCCGCAGAGGAATTTAAAAGCTCTACATAGAGTGTGCACCAGGCATTGGTACTAGGAGGATCCAGATTAAACACCAAGTAAACTAGGTAAATGCCGATTGGCTGCATTTAAAGCACTTTCGATATATTTGAGGGTCAAAATCTTCAAATAGGCTATTTTGAAGCTTTATTCATAATGAAAATGGAGGTTTACATAGTTTTTTTTTTCATATTCGTTGCCTAGCTTCCTCAACCAGATACCCAGTTGTAAAATGGGTAAATTTACCTTTTTTATTCAGTAAAATATTAAACAGAAAACTCGTTAGAAGTTAAACCATGTTAAATATATATTCTTAAATTTAGTTAAAAGTATTTTTGATATAAACCACGTACATTAAAACTAGGCACATTGAAATCAGCTTTCAATTGAATTTAGAAATAACGACTACAAATACTTGAAATAAAATAAGTAAATTTCTATTGAAAAATGTAACAAAAATCTTTATTTTATTTCAATTTTTGTGGCCTCATTGTGGAATGAAATCTGAAAATACGTTGTATCTAATAAATTGTTGGTAAACCTATTCCTATAACAAATTTTATGTGGAAATTGTTATGATAGGATGAAATATTTGCAATTCATAAACAATTCACGCTTGTATTAGTGTATACATAGTAGTTGATTTGGTGAATAAAAAATACACACACACTGCCCAAGTCGTATTGTTTTATTCCTGGTTCGAGGTTGGGATCAGAAAACATTCAGCGTAAAACAGTGGGTTAGAGGCCGACTGCCTGATTTCTATAGCACCAATAAGAGTTAGCTCATACAGTCGAAATATAATCATACATACTAGCAAGTACTTGGATATCCGTATTCTTCTTTATCGGTACAAGTCATTTCACCTGGTTGGTTCTCAAAAGTGGGCTCCCGACATTTGATTCCTGGAATAATAAAAATAAGAGTTTGATGCCAGTGTAACATAATTCTGCATTTGTCAACTCGTCCTTTGAAGATTGTAAATTTTTATTTCTGTTCGCTCCAAACAAGGAACAGTAGCACCTAAAACAACCTACTGGCGTCCCTTTATTTCAACTGCTAATTGGAATAATATCGATGTATAAATATTTCTTGTTCAAAAAAGAACACTTTTATATTCATGCATTTATTTGCGAATCAAATATCGAATAAATACATTGTAAAGTAACTTCGAAAATAATTTTAGATGGAGGATGGAGGAATTAGTCAGTTTTTCGTGACTTTGTATGGATCAAATGCAAAGCCGGAAGTATTTCAAAAATGATGAATCTGCCCCCTTCAAAACTTTGCAATTATGTACTCACTGCAAGTTGTCAGTAAATTTACTGTAATTTTGCCACACCGTATACTTATCTATAGTTTAGAATTTATCTAAAAAAAGTTTAAAAGATTTAATGAATTTCCAATTTATTTTAAAATAAAAATAAAAATTCCAACACACATGATTATATATTATAAGTAAAGTTCAAGCAAAATTCACTTTCTCGTTTCCGTGGCAATGACTGGCAACTTCAATTTATAACATGAAAAATTTTGCTTTCCAACTTTTTAATTAAAGAAAGGAGTATCGGGATAGATTCGATTCTTTACGCAAAAAGTCACAGATAGAACTGGTAAAAATCGAATCATTCAGAATTCAAATTTGATTCGGAAAATCTCTTCGAATCGAATCGATTATCTAATCCCATGTAAATAACAAATGTTGGATTTTTAGTATTACAACTTGTAAAAATCAAATAATTTATAGTTTATAGTGTATTTTTTAAATTCACATTCCATGTCTAAGAGCATCAATTTTCATATTTTAACGACAAAATATATTCGATTTTGATCAAATTTTACCAATTCGGTTGTATTTTAACGTTGAAAATGAAAATTCCAGTTTATTCAGCAGGTTTTTGTTTTTATGAAAGATTGACAATTGATTCGAATATATTGTGCTTCGAATCGACTCGAATTGCCCAGCCCTAGAATCATAATTACAAACCACCGACAATGCATAATCGTTCGTTACTTACTTTCACATTTCAGGCCGGGTTCACTCCATTGCCCACTTGGTAAACATTCGACTTGAGAAGCTATCCCTGACTTGTAACCGTAATCACATTTCACACTGAAAATTATATTTGTAAAATCAACGAGAATTAAAAGGAGACGATAGTTTAAAAAAGGACGCAATGTATGACGCCAAGTGGATAATTCACTGTAACAACTGTGCTATACACTAAATTACCAAAAGTACAATAAATAAGTTAAACTCAAATACTAATTTTGTTCAGTGCTGTTGAAACAAAAAAAAACTTTCTGTCAATTATGTGTTGGTACGATACGATCTGACGGTGCGGGCGGTAACATTTTAGACATTTTTTTAATAAGATGGAAACTAAATTATTTCAACTTAACTATTTACCTGCAAACTCGTCCAATTGATGTTCCAGTGCATATGGCGTCACCGTTCTCAACTTTTGGGTATTCCCCACAGATTACTAAAAATTAAAATAGAACTTTATTTCGGTTCTGCGGGAGAAGAAGGCCGAGAATAACACTCTCACTTATGCTTTTGTAATTTTAAAATATTCAAAGAGCTTACATGGTACTTTGCATATGTAACCATCCGACCTTGCGTTGCAATTCCTGGAATACCATTTTCCAGAGAGTGGACCTGAGTCTCGAATTTCAACGCAAGAACCAATTCCTGGTTCAGAATCAGCCCAATTTGTGTATGGAGAAATCGTAGAACTCTCAGCCCATATCCAGACAGTTGTTTGAGGTGGATCTGTATATAACAAAGGACAAAGATAATGGGATCAAGTTATGGTTTGGTATTCATTGAGGTAGTTTATAGTTTTATAGTTGTTTTAAAACATTTTATAGAGGGGCTGTTAAAACGTTATGTTGTTGAAATTAAATCTATCGGATCTTGACGTCTCGTCATATTGTACCGGATTCTAGCAAATAAAATGGAAGGTCAAAAAACAAATTATGCAAAAACATTCTTGATTTAATGTTGGATAAATTTACTTAAACAATTTACATTTAATTGCTTTGAAAGTTTGGAATTATCGACGATCGCATATGGTCTGTGCAATTATATATTTGTAGAGATAACTTTTCAGCTTAAAGTTTTTCAGTGGATTTTATTGCTCCTCGGAAAGCACTCGGAAACTTTTTTTGAACAAACTTTATGAAAAAAATAAATTAAATATAAACGGAAGAATGAATCAAATCAATACTTGGAACGCTATAGAGGCCAATCCAAAATCCAAAAAAGTTTCCCATCATCAATCCTTCAATGAAATTCTGTTCATCGCTAGAATGAATACTGACAAGATGTCCACCAAATCCTTGGCAACTTTGTTCTGCGTCGGTCCAAGATAGAAAACTGCAAAAACATTTATGATTTATTTTAAATATAGGCTTGAATATATGATCCAAATAAATATAATCTTATAGAAGAGCGTTATTTTCTTATTCTTACATCACAACATATTAATTTTATTATCTATTTCATCCTAAGCAAGGTTCTAGATATTTTTAACTTTCTATGTATATTTGATTCAATTCAAGTCGCTCATGGTGTAACTGCTTGGTGACATTTTCCCAAATTCTGACTGCGTCCTTATCAACATTTTTATCCAATGAACTGAAGGAATATAGATTGTCGAATATTTGTCATTTTAGAACGTTAAAATCGTTCGTCGCAAGCGCAAAAAAGATTATTTCGAACATCGTCATCGTGGTTGCAGCAAAACGCAAGGAAAAGGTATTTTAAAAAAAAGTTTCAAAAGTTCCGGAATTTCAGATGGCACAATGCACAACCTTTCTATGATTAGCTTTTCTTAAAATGATGATGATGTAATTTCAATAAGTTTTTAGAAATAAAAAAAATCAAATTAAAATTAAGGTTGTTTGTTGAAACATAAAATGAATTGATTACATACTTAGCAAAGTTGGAGCCATCGAATACTTTATAACAAGACGATTGATATGTTCTCCATGTGGTATCTGGACAGCCTGAAATAAAAATAAAGTTGAGCGTTCAAAATTAACTTGGTTTCTGTTACATGGCAATATCGTGTCGTTCCCGTGAATAGTTGTATATATAGTATAGTATTGATTTTCACTATATAAATAACATATATTTGATATAATTCTGAAATATGAACCAGGAAAATAAGTAATTATTTGATATTTTAAAGGATAAAACCAGTATATCAGTAACGTATGAGCAAAACGTGGATTAATTTGAATACGTTCGAATAGTTCAGATAATCTGTAATATAATAGTTAATATATAGAGTCACGCATCTTATCAACCTACAAACTCATTCGATAATCCAACCATGCCACTCAATACCTTTAACTGTCCACATTATATTTTATGATTGTATTACTGATGCTTTTTTATTTTTATTTAAAGTTTAGCAGCTTATGATGCTGGATGATGCCTATGATACTGGAAACAAACCAATTTTCAGCAATTTTGATTATGCCTAACTCAAGAGAAGGGTTGGGCAATTCGATTTAGTGATTAGAATTGGTTTGAAGCAATATTTATTCGAATAAATAGTGGAATTGTTTATAGGGAAAAAATGGACTAGAATTTTAATTTTCAACGACATAATGCAATCGATTTTGGTAGAATTTGACCAAAATCGATTATATTTTGTCGTTAAACTTTAAAATTGTTGCTTTTAAACATGGAGGTGGATTGTAAATACTTTGGAAACTATGTATTTCTTGATTTTCACATGATGGAAATAAGTTGTAATAGTCAAAATGGGATATTTCTTATTTACATAGAATTTATGATTCGAACCGGTTCGAAATAACAACTCCAAATGATTCTGTGTTGCCACCGTCTACCCATGTGTTCTTGAACTTTTTACGTCACGCCTGGAACGACAATCCTCATATTTAGCTCATCGTCTACATCTCATTATTGAACAAATAAAAACAAAAAATCCTCTATTTGAGCGTTATTTTGTTAATGAAAGGCGTGCAGCACACATTATTTCACACATCTCACAACATCTCGCTATTTAGTTTGCTTCAATATTATGTTTTTATATTGACCAGAGTAGAAATCCCTTTCACGGAATAACATGAGTACTGGCGTCCACCTTGCGAACTTCTCTGGTAGGACGCTTATACGACACGACTTATAGAAAAAGCTCTAACAATTTTCAGCAAAAAGATTGGAAAATCGTATATAGTAAAATATGTTTTGACACATTTCATAGTATTTTTGCACATATCATTCAAAATATATTCCAACAATACTTCACTTACCTAGAATAAGATTAACTTCGATGATAATGAACAACGCGAATGATCCAATTCCCAGTGTATTCATAATGATACGTATATCAATGTCAACACTAAGTTAACTGACTCTGCATTGCTATATAAAAATATGAAAAAAAAGATAAATGTAATAACATGTTCTCTGCTATTAATTCTTTCAACGCGATTACTACTAATATTAAGAGTAGGATTAGATTTCAAAATTTATCCGCCAGATGAATTATTTCTGATTTAAAACAATACTCATCTGCATCCCATTTGATTTCGTATTACCATTAATTATATAGCTTGAAAATTTTACCACAAAACACGAAAAATCGACACCAATATTCTCCATTGCATACGCTACATATTGTTACTAATGTGTTTTTGATACCATACTTGTCTCACAACTACAATCATATAACCTTTTGTTTAACGGTCAGCGATAACTCCTGCCCTGCAGCGTATTGTGACCAAAATGGCTGTGTTGCAAAAAAGAGTAGAAAGAGTACAATACAGAAATAAGAAAGCATAAAAATAATTATAAGCTTGGTGGAAAAATTTACTTTAGATACGTCCATCTATTATTTATTCATTTTACCGAGAAAATTTACTAGGAAAATTTTCAAAGAGAAAACTCGGTAAAAGTTGAATTATATATAGATACCCGTCATACGAGGAAAGAAAGTACATTGAAAATAAACACGGTAAACTAGATATACTAGGAAATCTCCATAAATTTTCCCAGAATTGCCAACGTTAGTAAAAAGTGGGTTCAATGTTTTTTAAAAATTGTGAAAAGTTGGTCACACAATACCCAAAAATATTGCGATCCATTATTTGTGCAGGTATGAACCAATTAAAATTAGAACACAGCAATCGTCATTGAAAAACTTTTATCACAAATTAATCCAATGATAGGACGATGCCACAACGCGTAATATTGTTCCAACTTTCCCCTCCTGATCCAAGTTGGATTCAGTGTCTTCAATATTTCAAACTTATATTTGCCAAAAACGATTAAAAAATTGTCTTAAAAAACCTTAGTGATATTCAAGAAATGAAATTCTCTCGAAAAGTGATTATTCATATAGCGAGAGATTGTTGCACTTGGCGATTGATGCGAAATCATGTTTCTTTCTAACTAGGACTGGGCAAAACCAAATCGGATTCAAATAAATCGTTCAAATGAGATATAATTCCATTTATATAACAAGTATTCCATTTTTATTATTACAACTTGTCTCCATTGTGAAAATCAAGCAATTGTTAGTTTATAGTAAACGTGAAATTCACACTCCAGGTCTAGGAGAAGCAATTTTCATATTTTAATGACAAAATGCAATAGAATTTGGTCAAATTTTTGATTGCATCTATTCGATGAAAATGAATAATCTCGTTTATTTAGCAAGCCCTGTTTCCGTGAACAATTCAAGATTGATTCGAATAAATTGTTCTTCGAACTGATTCGAAAAATTGGATCGAATTGCCCAACCCTATAATTCTAATCTTGCTGAGACACAATCCGACAAGTTCTTGCGTTTTTCTCAAATGTTATAATTTCAGACCTGGTGAAATAATTGGGAGAGGTTCTGCGAATTTTAACAAATTAACTACGTTAAATCTAAATAATAAATATCATCTAAATTATCCTAGCATAGCGTGAGATATACCCGGAAGGCAAGACTTTTAATAATATCCGACATGTGACCAAGGCGATTAATTTTTGTGTTAAACGCACGCTAGTACTCGAACGGAATACAGAGTTATTTCGGTGGTAATATAATGTTAAAGAACAGACATTTAAACATCGTAAACAGAAATTGTCATTTTTTAATCACGAGACAAGATGGACCGTGTCTCGACGAGGTGGCCCAATATTAACTCATATTTAACAAATAAATGTTTAAATAATTTTTTCCGACAGGATGTAACTCATTCCAATTTTCTTTATTTAACTCTGATCAACACTCAAAAATTTTAGTAGATATATTATAAAATAAATAATTCTAATTCTGTATTTCAACGTTGGAGGCGGAAGGAAAAAAAAAACAAACAATAATAGCATTTGATTGTTTTAGCCGGTATGAGCAAGATTTTATTGAGCATTTTTTACAACCTGTATTCAATTCATCTTCTTATTCTTGTTAAACGATGATATATTTGTTACTAATGCTTCATATTTTGTAAAACTCATTACTTTTTATAAATGTTATTAATACAGCCCCAGATATTGCATGCGTATCATCCTATTCCTCATTACACTTCAACCGTTTAACAAAATAAGAATTTCTCGTGGGCTTGCTTTCGCTTGCTTTTCCTTTTGCAGTGTAGTTTTTTGGCACTGCATCTTGTGGTATTTCCTTTTCCTTGTAGTAGCCTTTAATTTGATCTTTCAGTCGTTCGCTTTTGAGAATAGCAAAATTATGACGAAGAGTTTTGAACAAACCATGCAAATTTACTGCAAAAAAGTATAAACAAAAAGATGCAATAAATAACATAAGTTTACCTCCGTATGATTACTTCACTAAGATTCACTGAGACCTGATGCTAAAAAAACTAGATTTTTTCAATTTTAACGACAAATTTGACCAAAATCGATAGCATGTTGCCGTTAAAACATGAAAATTGTTGCTCTTAGACACTGTAGTGTGAATTGAAACATTACAAAATATCAATTATTTGACAGCCAAGATGGTTACAAGTTGTAATACTAAAAATGTGATATATGTTATTCACATGGAATTAGTGATTCGATCCGATTCGAAAAAATTATTCGAATCAGATTCGAATTGCAAATAAGCTATTACAAACGACGTATTTTCAAAAAAAAAAAAAAAAAATGCCACAAAATGACTAAGAATACAGATATTTTGACTATTTTATCATCATTTCACTTCAAGTCTTTATGCTTATCGATACGAATCCATCGATACGAATCATTGGGTCTGAATTTTCAGCAACTGTTCACATGCAAGCAAAGTATGTCATGGCACTTTTCGAATTGAGGTAATCATTTAGTTGTAATTGTAAAAATCCAAATGAGGGGAAGTAGCGAAAAATAAATTCACTCCAATCTAAACTAATTTCTAGTTTGACTAAACATTAAAAAACAACGTTTATGACATTGCATTCATTTTTTAACTTGCTTACCGACAATGCAATGTGATACTAACCGATTTGTTGTTGATTTGGGTTAGGTCAGCTAAGTGCCGTGAAATGAAAATTTTTCTGTGGTAATCTAATCCGTCCTAATATATATTTTTTAAACATTTTGCATAATAATTATGATTGCATTGTATCATTCGTCGCAGTAAAGATCTGGATAGTAAGAATGAACTCTCGCAAATTTGGCAGTTGTTGGAAAGATATGGCCTTTCCTGAAAATTGGAAGTTTGTCCAATCATCCTATTGAGTATATAGTCAAGTGCTAATTTTATAGACCGCGCGATCCGTCTGTGGATTATGCTTGGCTAAATTAAATTACTGACTAGGCTGGCCCACGTTCATTTAAAGAAGAAAAGTAATAAACAAACTGCACTGAATCGTGTGCCAAGCAACATAACATCAGGAGTATAATATATAAACCTGTCAAAAATAAATATTATTCGAGTATATCGCGCCGTCGAAGCGCAATAAATAGCCTTGTTTTGATAGATATTATGGGTGACATCTTAAGAAAGTCAAAAAAAATTTTCAAGACATGCTTTGTAAATTATAGGGCACTTGAAAATTTATCGGCGGTCTCCGATCAATACCTGTAATTGCCGAATTACCAAAGGCTCCACAAGGATTCAGTCATGTGAAAAATAAAATATATAACATAAGGGCTTAAAATGGTCCACACGTATTTCCTGCGGATTGCAAGGGTCCACCAAATAGGAAAGAAGAGGTAGATGGTTCTATCATAGCTGACGGCAGATACTATTTACTGCATTTCACCATGCTGATTCAGTTCCTCGGGGGGACGCGAATTTGTCACAGCTCATTGCGTCTCATTCGGGATTCCGATTTATCACTAGGGATGAATCGATACCATATTTCTCGCCGATACCGATACCTCAAAATGTATCGATTTCGATACCGCTGATAGTCTAACTTTCCGATTCCGACAGAAAAACAATATTTGACTGAAGCTGATACCAAAAGGTAGATATCGGTTATCGGTCGATACGGATACTTTAGAATGAGTTCATGCAGAAACTGTCGATACTCAAAATTATTGATACCGCATAGAGCATATTCCACTATATTCTATCTATTGTGCTTCATAACACTTTTAATATATTTGAAAAATGGAATATTTGCAAAATTCAATATCAGAACACAAAACAGAATCTGAAATTGATAAGTATTTTTATTAATGCGAATTTCGTTAGGTCAACAAAAAAGGTGATGTTAATCAAGTTAGACCAAATCCATGGACGCAGTTGTCCATATTGTGTTTTCTAAAATACTTTTTTTTCAAATTTTACCCTTCTGTTCCAAAAAATCACTTTGAAGTCAAACACACAAAGCCCGCAAAATTCTCTTCGCAATATATTTCTGTTTATGACAATGATCATTTTCACTACTTGACATATAAAATAGATATTGTCATATTTGATTTCATTTCATACTTGACTCATTCGTACAATATTTGACCTGTGGTTACAGTATTGCAATACTCATGCATATTGGATTAGGATTTGTCACAACTCATGAGTATTCCTATGTCACCGGGGATGCGGATTTGTCACAACTCATGAGTATTCCTATGTCACCGGGGATGCGGATTTGTCATAATTCATAAGTATTCATATGCCACCAAGGATTAGCATTTGTCACAACTCGTGAGTATTCCTATGTCACCGGGGATGCGGATTTGTCACGACTCATGAGTATTCCTATGTCACCGAGGATGCGAATTAGTCACAACTAATGAGTATTCGCATGTCACCGGTTTCTTATGTTGTTCTGGTATTTGCATACAAATTCTTCTATATTTATTTGATTAACAAATTCCTACTTTTTGACTATAACCGTCCCCGACGAATTCATCACCACAAATCATAGTTAAACTCGACACGGGTCATTCAGGATCTAATTCCAAAATAAACAAAATAGGATTAAGGAAATAAGGAAAAGAAATGGATAAATTTGGCTCATAGGATGTCGCCATAAGTGTGTCGTACCCTGGCTCAGTCTGTTATAAAGTGCCATCGTTCTGTGGCGTTCGACTCTCGATTGCTTCATAACCAAGTGAGCACTTTTATGCATTTCTAGGATAGCCGAAGAGCACAATAGACACACAGGCGGCAGGCATCTCTGCTCAATCAAAAATTATATTTTATCAACCACGAGACACTGATCCACTTCCTAGATGTAGCAAAACAAATAGAAGAAAATATCGTCATTTTGTTTCTTTCCTGTTTTCCATTGATGCGTTACACTTGAAATATATTCTTCATCACAACTATTCACTTTAACTCATAAAAGGCCTGCGCCAAAACGCATTGCCAAGCCTGAGCAATACACACAATAAACTATATAAATTTATTGATTTTCGCTATGAAGACAAATTCTGATAGTAAAGATGGAATATTTGTTATTGGCATCGAAATCGTGAATCGATCCGATTGGACAAAAATTATTCCAATTCCAAACGATTTTTTTTTCTTTTTTTTAGGTTTTTATGACTGTGTATCTGTTCTATGTTATAGCTAACCGCGAAGTGCCTTGCTAAAAGGCACGCTCGGTGTTGAAGCGGTCAAGCACAGAAACATCGGATTTCCGGAAAACACAATCGCGTTTATCCGACTGAGCCACGAAGACGGGCAATGCAAAATGATTCGGTTTTGCCCTAGCCTACCACTGATAAATCGCGCCACCTAGGTGCGGTTTATCTGTGACTTATGCTAGGCAAAAAAGATTCGGATCTGGGGAAGGACTCCAAACGTTTGTTTAATACTTTTGATCTATGTATTGCAAGTTGTAACCCACCAATTTGTGACTGCCTCGATAAGCTTAAAAATGTTTATCGTCTTAAGCTCTATTATTGTTATAGCATTGTCATTTTGTAATCCCCTATGCGCTGTGGCACTTATCATACCATTATGTCTTGAACATTTAGTGACTAAATTTGTTTCACAACTGCACTGTAAATGGAAAACATCACAAACGGGGCTGTACCGTCATGATAAAGTTCAA
>OZ023152.1:12606723-12624874 GCA_963675895.2 Styela plicata
AAATTTTCCAACGACGATGTGAAAAAGAGTAAGAATCCATTTGAAGGTTCCAATAATACCAGCCTATTTCATACCAAAGACTGTTAAAAATATTTGTAATGTAATATGAGGTTAGGTATTTATTTGGGTTCGTCATCATCACGTTATGTCTTAGTCTTTTTAACTTTTCTATTGACTATAATCAATATATATTAATTCATACCTACCACTCAACCCAGGGTGTAATAACTTGGGTAGGCTAAGACAAACAGGAAAAAATCATTTCTTTCAAGCAAAATTTTTTTGTCTATAAGTGGCCGTTGGAACACGGACTTAGGGTTAACAACTCGAAGAAGTGGCTATAAAAAATGGCGGAAGTTTTTTTCGTATCAGTATCTGCGTTAAAATGGCGCGCTCACAACGATACTTTACGCGATTTAACAACTATAAATAACTATTTTGATTCGGTTAGGCAAATTGTTGTTTTAAATCTTCTCCCTCATTAAAAAAAAGATGGACTTTTGGGACTCTAAGCCATTCAATTCCCTTTGAGAATATTCTTTCTCATTCGATTGCACGAATTATTTATTTCTTAGATCTGCAAATAATTTATAAGATAACCTAAACTCTGTAATGTTTTTTTGAAAACCACAGCATATGCTGGCATCAAAGATCTGATTCAAATATTGCTCCCAACCGACATAAACGAAATGCATACTTTTATAAAACTACCAACGCTGCATTAATAAGAAAAAATATTTATCCTATTTTAATCTTTTTTTTTAATAAATTTCGTAGTTTATAATCGTTCGACATATTTTTCCAATATGTTTTTCATGTTGGTTGTAAAATTGTCGACACCTTTTGCGCTACTTTATACGAGAGTTTTTTTTTTGTTAATTTATGCTTTGAGAATTTTTGTTCCAGTCAGATATATTATTTTATTAAGCTTTCGTCGATTGACCGCGTATGATCGACGCAATCAGAACCACATACTTGATGATGAAAACATGATTTGATAAAAATTTTCTTGTTAGAGATACGCATATGCGATTAATACCAAGGTCGATAAATTTGAATATCGGTATCGGCTTAGTATTGAGTATTGTTATTGCTAGTAACGATTATTGGAGCCGTTCGAGTAATGCGATCAATGTATATAAGTTCAATACACTGCGTTTTCTGAGGTGAATGAAGATAATTATGGTAACCTTCTATAACTGAATGGCATTGACATCTTATATTTAACTCTGGGTGTTTTTCCATGACCCGTCGTACACAAGCGTTACAATTCTGGTTTATGCATCCCATCGAGATTTGACACCTCCTGCTATCAAAGATAGTCAGTTAGTTTTTTTGCAGTAAAAAGGAAAAATAGAATTGTAACGCCATAGCTTTCTCTGTTGCCCTCCACATGATAAGTTATATTGGATTGAGAAACATGGCAAGTAACTGCCAAGTAAAATTACTGTTAAAGACCAGTGGGCGGTTTTGAAATTTTAAAATAAACAATTACTGTTAATAAACATGCTGCTATTTCATAATGTAGCCTTGGTGAGATTGGCTTCTGTTGGCATTGCTCATGATTTCTATTTTTCTTTTTTGTCGTAGGCATTTTGTTCTCGCCGCTCTACAAATAGAAATGTCATGAAATTGACTATAGGATTTTACTTTATTTAGTTATATGTTTATTTTCTTATATTTTTTATGGCTATGTATGTTTCAGGCCAAGGTACATGTATCGACAATACTTGGACAAAATATCAAGAGCGATGCTATAAAGCTATTGGAGTGTAAGTAATTCTGTTAGTAGATTAGCTATTACAGGCTATAAATTTAACGCATCTCGAAGACCTTACGTGACTAAAAACAATATTACAGTTCCTTTCAATATCATCCAATGGAATAACCGTTGAAAACTGCATTCTTAAGTGGCGACAGTTGCAATATGTATATTTGTTTTTATTTGGTGTACCCACATAAGATAGGATTTATTTTTATCCTTTGGGAGAGGAACGCCGACCATACTGCATAATCATATGGTTAACCACAGCGTCTCGTACATAGTACCTGGTTGGTGGAGGAAGCCGCAACTAGTGTTTAGGTGAACCACCGTGCACCGACCGGGCGTCTAGCAGACCTGTCTCACGTACTCATTTCCTCTAAAGGTATGATGACCAGAGATGCGTAGCTCGAATCGTATTCCGACGCTTTACCGATTGAGCTAACCCGGGCACTCCTTATTCCTTTTCGTGAAATTTTATGTTATTCAGAATGTTATGACTGTGGATGCGTTAATCTCACAATTGCGTAGAACATTAGAACCAAAAGTGTTATACCAATGAACAAACAATGAGATCCTTTATCGTAAATTTTCATATACATTAATACATTGCATACAGCATGAAAATATAAACATTCAGAATTGTGTATACTTGTGAAAGCACAAATTGAATAATTTTCGATAAGCGATTGACGAATCAAATATTTTGAACTGACCTGCTGGGAAAAATACCTAAAATTTAGAGTCAGCGGGAATATTCCATTAGTAGCTTCGTATAGAACAATGAGCCAATCAAAAACTTTCTGTCTACATATATTTTGGTTAAGTATGTGACACCGATGTTTTGCGCCGCCGATGCGCGGTGCATCGTGGCTCATGCTTGACAAAGTTAAATTTTAAACTGAAGTAAAATTGGCTCATCAATATATTTTTGCAATGATTTGACTACAATGCTAGTTTTCAAATCATCATTATTTGTTCGGCAGTAGAGTCACTTGGCAACAAGGAGAAGATCAATGTGTGGCATTAAATGGACATCTTGCAAGCATCACCTCAAGAGAAGAACAAGATTTCGTTGAATCAATTCTACCCAATGGCTATGACAATTTTTTGTTGGGAGGTAACAATGGTTTGTTTGATACGGTGTCAAATTTTGGGTGAACTCAAAAAATAAAATGGAAATATTTTAAGTAAAACCCTTTTGGCCTTTCGTGGCAATTATTCACCACCTGGTTGGCAAAATATATTCTGCGCGCCGCCGAAGTAGCTGGAAATTTTCCTACATTTTTGCATAAAATAAAAATTCCGATTTCACAACAATTCTTGCCAGCTCAGTGCAAAGCTAGATCCACAAGAAAAATAAGTAAAGTCCATTATATAAAAACTAGCACACAGATACACAGATACCACACAGACGAATACAGGCTAAGAAGGGATCAAAGAAATGTTGTTTTGCCACCCCCCCCTCCCCGTTTCGCCTACATTCATTGCATTTTGATGGCTTCATTTTTATATAAAGTCAATACAAAAAATAGTTATAAGATTATTGTGCGTTAGTTAGTTTCCTTTACTACATCGAATAAACAATCGAACGTAAAATATTGTATTTTTATTTGTGATATATAGGCTACCACGATGGGTCAACGTGGGTATTTACGGATGGATCACATTTCTCATTTCAAGATTGGAATGCTGGCACTGTTCCTCCATCAGATTGCATGGACTTGAGGCCGGAATATGGATTGACATGGTTTCGACTCTCATGTGGATATGGACAAGGATACATATGCGAAGTTCCAATTCAAGGTATAAATCAAGCTTTTGCACTTCACGGTAAATAGGATCCTTCAAGGTGCCAATATTGATATCATGAAAATATCGTGACAAAGACGAAGAAATCGATTTAGACATCTCATTTCGTTGTCCTTTTTGAAATAATAAGTTTATTTTTATGTTTATGAATAATTTGATTTTTGAACATTTCGACGCCTGTTCTGAACTGGCGCAGTTAAAGATAAATATATTATAAAAGTAAAGGAAACACAATAGGAAGCAGTGCCTTATGTCAGTCATTTACTTATTGTAAATTGAAATGAAACTATATATTGGCTTCTTTTGCCATTATGGGCCATTTATGGAGCGCACCGCCGAGGTGCGGTGCTTTAATGCCTATAAATATCTAAAAAAAAATACAAGAAATGTTGTTTAGCTAATTGAATTCAGTGGTGTTTTTATCAATATTATACTTTTTTGGAATGTACCGATGTACCGTTATCGGCCTAAAAATAGCAGATACTACTCAAAATGTGCGTGAACATAAAAGACCCATATTGATATTTTATTTTCAGGTTGTTGCTGATTTATTCAAGACTATAGACCAAACGACATTGGCATTAATAAAAAAATGAATATAATGCCTATAATGACTATAGTATATCATCACCTTTTAGTTTCTGATTTTCTGTTCTAACTTTTCTTTTGAATTCGAGCACTTTTTTTGCTACACTTCAAACAGTATTGCGAGACGCAATTCATGCGTAAAATTTGCATATAGCATTTCAATGCTATTGGTTTTGGGGACGTGGACTAACTACTTATCCTTCCTCCTTGCCTTTGTATTTGAGGATCCGTAAGCAGTGAACCCAAGGATACTGTAGCTAGAGTAACTATGACTAACTAGAGAGCTTTGAAGTCTTGCTTCACACTTATACAAATTTGTTTCTGTAACGTTTCGTCTGAACAATGCTAGACATCTTCAGGCAATCATTTTGAAATGCGACAAATTTGAGAGGTTCAAAGTCTTGCTTCACACTTACACAAATTTAATTCTGTGACGTTTCGTCTGTGTGAAGCAATAACCTCTCTAGTTAATCATAGTTAATCTTGCCAGTATATTCTTGCATTTACCGCATACTGATCCGCAAGCACAGAGGCACAGAGGAAGGATAAGTATTTGGTCAAGCACCCAAGACCAATAGCAAAGAGAAATTTACATGCAATATAAAGAGAGGAATGCTTCAAAGTAAACAATTGATTAAATTAAATTAAATATGACAATGATGACGTCATAGCCTTGGATTCTTAAAAATCATTCGCTATTCCGAACAGTTGCGTTTCGCAAGTTGAAGATGAGCGTTGAGCATTTTTGAAGGCATTTATGGTGACTATCTGTGAAGTAACGTTAAGAGTATCAGTCGATTTCAAGATTTATAAATATCGACTGTATCGACTCAAGTTATCGTTTTCGACAGAAAAATAGATACATCTCAAATGTTTTATTTTTCTAATTTTAAACTTTATTCAGGATCCTGTGATCCCATCAATACAATCGAGTTTGGATCTCCAATTTGCTCTGACCCAACAGTTTTTCGTTCGGGAAGTACTTGCGAGTGAGATTAAAAGTTTCTATATTTTTTTATTATTGATTTCTGAAATCCAATTTCTACTCTGGCTTCGATCGTTTATGTTAGCATATCTCCGTTTGGTTTCCTATCAAAAAATGTATTCTGTGGAACAAGGGTCACTGATTGACCTCTCCTCGGCGACGCAATCCATCAGTAATCCATGCTGGCCAAAGCATCTTTTGATATAATTTTCTGACTTGATTGTTGAAATCTATTCAAGTCATGGATAAATATAAATAAAAGTGTTCTATATTTATTATCCGTTTGTAATATTTATATTTGCAACCTCTCCTTATTTTAAATTTATTTTGAATAGCTGTTTTAAATGAGACGCATCGACAGGCTGGCGTTCCATCGTCAGCTCACAGTACAGTGGAAAATCAAGATAGTAGCTTTATTTCTATATCTTTAAATAAAATTTACTGTTGAAGATTGTCGATTTTACCGAATTTTCGTTACAGTTTAGATTAATTAGCAATGCTTTCGAAACAAATAGGCGTTTACCTATTACCTACAAAAACCCCACTTTGTATAAACACAATCAGATAAAAAGCTATTATCAGACTTTTCTTGCCCTAGGGAGAGGTGCATTGATAATATTAAGATAAGAAGTACATTTTACGGCAGAGTAAGGTCAAAATTTCAAGTACGTAACACCTGATGAATAACTCAGGTTCAAACTCCGCCGAAGTATGAACAAGACCGATGCGTAAAAAGGCTTCAGGGAGCAATATGCGCGGGTGCCCCTGGGCAGGCACTCTAGCCCACAACCTTGCCATGGGACGATCCTTGGTCCTCACTGGTTTTTCATTCGTGGCTAATTTAATTGAATGGCAATGCGCAAGATAAATTTCTTCACCAAATAAAAATATAAACATTATTATCTGCGTGCTGTGAAATGAAGTGCATACGAAATCGGAAAAAATTGTCAAAACATCTTTGTTAAGTTGGAGTCACTGATAGACCGCATCCATGAGACGCAACCCATTTGTGGCACATGATTGACAAAATTAAATTTCTTATTGGATATACATATATACATTTAAATTCAAGTGTTTAAAAACGTGTGGTAAACAAGATTTTTATAGCAAGCAAAAAAGTTAGGCCACTCATGCGGGAAGTCCATATCAATCACTCATATTTGACCAAATAGTTTTTGAAAATAATTCCGTAACAGTATAGCTGAGGATACAAAGAGTTATATAGAAACATTTCAGTAACGCATTGTTCTATGTTTTTTTAGATTTAGTTGCAATGAGGGATATGTGTTGACACACGAAGACACACTGACCTGTGAGGATGGAACGTGGGATGGTCAACTTCCCGAGTGTGAAAGTAAATCAATTTTATGTTTACTTAGTCAAAATCTAAAAAGCAAACCGGAAAATAAATTAAATTTCTGAAAATTTATAAATTTTGGAAACCTGCCATTATTTGTTCAATTTCAATTGTTTGATTACTTTAAGAAGTGGTGCCTTTTTATCGTCCAAGGCAAAGACCACAATCTGCGCTTTTATATAGCGGATTAATCATCCTCGGATATTTTCTAAATCAATTTTCCAATAGCAAAAAAAAAATTCACATGCAATATAAAAGAAGGAATGCTCCAAAGTAAACAATTGAGTAAATTGAATATGCCCATTACACAGTGGTGATGAGACGAGATGGGCAATAATAGGACATAGGGATATAATAAAAAAAGAAAGTTTGCGAAAGTAATTACAATGAAGTTGATGACATTCCCATCGTATGATTGAGAACTAGTCAAGTAGACAAACTTAGTTCATATTTGGCCCGAGCTTGATCGGACATATCTGTCAAGTGCTAGCGTTATCGATATGTCCATCCATCATGGCATTTCAGTGTCGCACAATCCACTATATACGCGGTAGAGTGCGGGAATTCACGTCGAGCCACGCATCATGATGGGCCTCCCAATCGGAAAAAAAATTGACAAAACATCTTTTGTTGTAAAGGTATGTGTCACTGAAGGATCACGTTGATGGGACGCGCTCCATCAGCGGCCTATACTTCACAAAAAATAAATAAAAATATTGGGCGACGCATGGTAGTTCAAGTAAGCGCTGCTTACGGTTTCTTCCACCAATTATATCCATGTATTCGAGAAAAGAAGTAGAACGTTATGCCAAAACCACCACTCTCGATTCGGAACATGTGTCAACAGGAGAGGTCATGATTAGCCATATGGTTAAGCCGTATTTTCGACTGCCAATTCCAGCAGTTTAAAAATTGATTCTTATATCCTTCTCTATTAGTGCTTTTCAGCCTGATATGACAATGATGACGTCAGAGCCTCCTTTGGATTCTTAAAAATCATTCGCTATTAGGAACAGTTGCGTTTCGTAAGTTAAACATAAGCTTTGAGCATTTTTGAAGGCATTTATGGTGACTATCTGTGAAGTAACGTCAAGAGTATCAGTCGATTTCAATATTTATAAATATCGACTGTATCGACTCAAGTTATCGTTTTCGACAGAAAAATAGATACATCTCAAATGTTTCATTTTTCTAATTTTAAACTTTATTCAGGATCCTGTGATCCCATCAATACAATCGAGTTTGGATCTCCAATTTGCTCTGACCCAACAGTTTTTCGTTCGGGGAGTACTTGCGAGTGAGATTAAAAGTTTCTATATTTTTTAATATTGATTTCTGAAATCCAATTTCTACTCTGGCTTCGAACGTTTATGTTAGCGTATTTCCATTTTGGTTTCCTTTCAAAAAATGTATTCTGAGGAGCAAGGGTCACTGATGACATCTCGGCGACGCAATCAATCAGTAATCCATGCTGCCAAAGCATCTTTTGATACAATTTTCTGACTTGATTGTTGAAATCTATTCAAGTCATAAAGTCATAGATATATAAGCTTTGTTACACAACACCGTTTCTGATATTTTATGGTCTTTCAATTTTTTTTCAGATATGTCGATGTTTGTACTCTTACGACAAGAGTACAGTGAACTTACCTTTCGTTTGTAAATATGGCAATTGATTTAAAAATTGAATAAAAAATCTTTGTTGTTAAGATCTACCCCAGAGGCGCTGATGGACCACATATCGATATACTTTTTAGCCCCAACGTTATATTCAGCCGAAATAATTACTTTTATGTTTCCCTTGTTATCACCGAGTTATTACTGCGTTATTATTATGAAAGAGCAGCGATTTTACTGCATTTTTGTTACAGTTCTTTCTCTCACTGACAAAAGTGTTGTATATTTATTATCCTTTTGTAATAATTATATTCGTAACCTCCTCCTATTTAACATTTATTTTAAATGGTTGTTTTAAATGAGACGCATCGACGGGCTGGCGTTCCATCGTCAGCACACAGTACACTGGGAAATCAAGATAGTAGCTTGATTTTTATATCTTTAAATAAAATTTACTGTTGAATATCGCGATTTTACCGAATTTTCGTTACAGTTTAGGTTAACTAACACAAATGCAGTGGTTTCGAAACTAATAGGCGTTTACCTATTACCTACAAAAACCTCACTGTGTATAAACACCATCAGACAAAAAGCTATTATCAGACTTTTCTTGCCCTAGGGAGAGGTACATTGATAATATTAAGATAGAAAGTACATTGTACGGCAGAGTGAGGTCAAAATTTCAAGTACGTAACACCTGATGAATAACTCAGGTTCAAACTCCGGCGAAGTATGAACAAGAGCGATGTGTAAAAAGGGCTTCAGGGAGCAATATACGCGGGCGCCCCTGGGCAGGCACTCTAGCCCACAGCCTGACCATGGGACGATCCTTGGTAACCTTCCGGCTTCTCATTCGTGGCTAATCTAATTGGATGCCAATGCGCAAGATAAATCTCTTCACCAAATAAAGTATAAACATTATTATCTGCGTGCTGTGAAATAAAGTTCATACTGAATCGGAAAAATTGTCAAAACATCTTTTGTTAAGTTGGAGTCACTGATAGACCGCATCCATGAGACGCAACCCATTTGTGGCACATGATTGACAAATTATATTTCTTATTGGATATACATATATACATTTAAATTCAAGTGTTTAAAAACGTGTGGTAAACAAGATTTTTATAGCAAGCAAAAAAGTTAGGTCACTCATGCGGGAAGTCCATATCAATCACTCATATTTGACCAAATAGTTTTTGAAAATAATTCCGTAACAGTATAGCTGAGGATACAAAGTGTTATATAGAAACATTTCAGTAACGCATTGCTCTATGTTTTTTTTTAGATTTAGTTGCAATGAGGGATATGTGTTGACACACGAAGACACACTGACCTGTGAGGCTGGAACGTGGGATGGTCAACTTCCGAGTGTGAAAGTAAATCTATTTTATGTTTACTTAGTCAAAATCTTAAAAGCAAACCGGAAAATAAATTCAAATTTCTGAAAATTTATAAATTTTGGAAGCCTGCCATTATTTGTTCAATTTCAATTGTTTGATTACCTTTAAAAATGGTGCCTTTTTATCGTCCAAGGCGAGGACCACAATCTGCGCTTTATTATAGCGGATTAATCATCCTCGGATATTTTCTAAATCAATTTTCCAATAGCAAAAAGAAATTCACACGCAATATAAAAGAAGGAATGCTCCAAAGTAAACAATTGAGTAAATTGAATATGCCCATTACACAGTGGTGATGAGACGAGATGGGCAATAATAGGACATAGGGATATAATAAAAAAAGAAATTTTGCGAAAGTAATTACAATGAAGTTGATGACATTCCTATCGTATGATTGAGAACTAGTCAAGTAGACACACTTAGTTCATATTTGGCCCGAGCTTGATCGGACATATCTGTCAAGTGCTAGCGTTATCGATATGTCCATCCATCATGGCATTTCAGTGTCGCACAATCCACTATATACGCGGTAGAGTGCGGGAATTCACGTCGAGCCACGCATCATGATGGGCCTCCCAATCGGAAAAAAAATTGACAAAACATCTTTTGTTGTAAAGGTATGTGTCACTGAAGGATCACGTTGATGGGACGCGCTCCATCAGCGGCCTATACTTCACAAAAAATAAATAAAAATATTGGGCGACGCATGGTAGTTCAAGTAAGCGCTGCTTACGGTTTCTTCCACCAATTATATCCATGTATTCGAGAAAAGAAGTAGAACGTTATGCCAAAACCACCACTCTCGATTCGGAACATGTGTGAACAGGAGAGGTCATGATTAGCCATATGGTTAAGCCGTATTTTCGACTGCCAATTCCAGCAGTTTAAAAATTGATTCTATCCTTACCTATTTAGCTTTTCAGCCTGATATGACAATGATGACGTCAGAGCCTCCTTTGGATTCCTAAAAATCATTCGCTATTCGGAACAGTTGCGTTTCGTAAGTTAAAGATAAGCGTTGAGCATTTTTGAAGGCATTTATGGTGACTATCTGTGAAGTAACGTCAAGAGTATCAGTCGATTTCAATATTTATAAATATCGACTGTATCGACTCAAGTTATCGTTTTCGACAGAAAAATAGATACATCTCAAATGTTTCATTTTTCTAATTTTAAACTTTATTCAGGATCCTGTGATCCCATCAATACAATCGAGTTTGGATCTCCAATTTGCTCTGACCCAACAGTTTTTCGTTCGGGGAGTACTTGCGAGTGAGATTAAAAGTTTCTATATTTTTTATATTGATTTCTGAAATCCAATTTCTACTCTGGCTTCGAACGTTTATGTTAGCGTATTTCCATTTTGGTTTCCTTTCAAAAAATGTATTCTGAGGAGCAAGGGTCACTGATGGACATCTCGGCGACGCAATCAATCAGTAATCCATGCTGGCCAAAGCATCTTTTGATACAATTTTCTGACTTGATTGTTGAAATCTATTCAAGTCATAAAGTCATAGATATATAAGCTTTGTTACACAACACCGTTTCTGATATTTTATGGTCTTTCAATTTTTTTTCAGATATGTCGATGTTTGTACTCTTACGACAAGAGTACAGTGAACTTACCTTTCGTTTGTAAATATGGCAATTGATTTAAAAATTGAATAAAAAATCTTTGTTGTTAAGATCTACCCCAGAGGGCTGATGGACCACATATCGATATACTTTTTAGCCCCAACGTTATATTCAGCCGAAATAATTACTTTTATGTTTCCCTTGTTATCACCGAGTTATTACTGCGTTATTATTATGAAAGAGCAGCGATTTTACTGCATTTTTGTTACAGTTCTTTCTCTCACTGACAAAAGTGTTGTATATTTATTATCCTTTGTAATAATTATATTCGTAACCTCCTCCTATTTAACATTTATTTTAAATGGTTGTTTTAAATGAGACGCATCGACGGGCTGGCGTTCCATCGTCAGCACACAGTAACACTGGGAAATCAAGATAGTAGCTTGATTTTTATATCTTTAAATAAAATTTACTGTTGAATATCGCCGATTTTACCGAATTTTCGTTACAGTTTAGGTTAACTAACACAAATGCAGTGGTTTCGAAACTAATAGGCGTTTACCTATTACCTACAAAAACCTCACTGTGTATAAAACCACATCAGACAAAAAGCTATTATCAGACTTTTCTTGCCCTAGGGAGAGGTACATTGATAATATTAAGATAGAAAGTACATTGTACGGCAGAGTGAGGTCAAAATTTCAAGTACGTAACACCTGATGAATAACTCAGGTTCAAACTCCGCCGAAGTATGAACAAGAGCGATGTGTAAAAAGGCTTCAGGGAGCAATATACGCGGGCGCCCCTGGGCAGGCACTCTAGCCCACAGCCTGACCATGGGACGATCCTTGGTAACCTTTCCGGCTTCTCATTCGTGGCTAATCTAATTGGATGCCAATGCGCAAGATAAATCTCTTCACCAAATAAAAGTATAAACATTATTATCTGCGTGCTGTGAAATAAAGTTCATACTGAATCGGAAAAAATTGTCAAAACATCTTTTGTTAAGTTGGAGTCACTGATAGACCGCATCCATGAGACGCAACCCATTTGTGGCACATGATTGACAAAATTAAATTTCTTATTGGATATACATATATACATTTAAATTCGAGTGTTTAAAAACGTGTGGTAAACAAGATTTTTATAGCAAGCAAAAAAGTTAGGTCACTCATGCGGGAAGTCCATATCAATCACTCATATTTGACCAAATAGTTTTTGAAAATAATTCCGTAACAGTATAGCTGAGGATACAAAGTGTTATATAGAAACATTTCAGTAACGCATTGCTCTATGTTTTTTTTAGATTTAGTTGCAATGAGGGATATGTGTTGACACACGAAGACACACTGACCTGTGAGGCTGGAACGTGGGAGGGTCAACTTCCCGAGTGTGAAAGTAAATCTCTTTTATGTTTACTTAGTCAAAATCTAAAAAGCAAACCGGAAAATAAATTCAAATTTCTGAAAATTTATAAATTTTGGAAACCTGCCATTATTTGTTCAATTTCAATTGTTTGATTACCTTTAAGAAGTGGTGCCTTTTTATCGTCCAAGGCAAAGACCACAATCTGCGCTTTATTATAGCGGATTAATCAACCTCGGATATTTTCTAAATCAATTTTCCAATAGCAAAAAGAAATTCACAAGCAATATAAAAGAAGGAATGCTTCAAAGTAAACAATTGAGTAAATTGAATATGCCCATTACACAGTGGTGATGAGACGAGATGGGCAATAATAGGACATAGGGATATAATAAAAAAAGAAAGTTTGCGAAAGTAATTACAATGAAGTTGATGACATTCCTATCGTATGATTGAGAACTAGTCGAGTAGACACACTTAGTTCATATTTGGCGCGAGCTTGATCGGACATATCTGTCAAGTGGTAGCGTTATCGATATGTCCATCCATCATGGCGTATCAGTGTCGCACAATCCACTATATACGCGGTAGGGTGCGGGAATTCAGGTCGAGCCACGCATCATGATGGGCCTCCCAATCGGAAAAAAATTTGACAAAACATCTTTTGTTGTAAAGGTATGTGTCACTGAAGGATCACGTTGATGGGACGCGCTCCATTAGCGGCCTATACTTCACAAAAAATAAATAAAAATATTGGGCGACGCATGGTAGTTCATGTAAGCGCTGCTTACGGTTTCTTCCACCAATTATATCCATGTATTCGAGAAAAGAAGTAGAACGTTATGCCAAAACCTTCACTCTCGATTCGGAACATGTGTCAACAGGAGAGGTCATGATTAGCCATATGGTTAAGCCGTATTTTCGACTGCAATTCCAGCAGTTTAAAAATTGATTCTATCCTTACCTATTTAGCTTTTCAGCCTGATATGACATTGATGGCTTCAGAGCCTCCTTTGGATTCTTAAAATTCATTCGCTATTCGGAACATTTGCGTTTCGTAAGTTAAAGATAAGCGTTGAGCATTTTTGAAGGCATTTATGGTGACTATCTGTGAAGTAACGTCAAGAGTATCAGTCGATTTCAATATTTATAAATATCGACTGTATCGACTCAAGTTATCGTTTTCGACAGAAAAATAGATACATCTCAAATGTTTTATTTTTCTAATTTTAAACTTTATTCAGGATCCTGTGATCCCATCAATACAATCGAGTTTGGATCTCCAATTTGCTCTGACCCAACAGTTTTTCGTTCGGGGAGTACTTGCGAGTGAGATTAAAAGTTTCTATATTTTTAATATTGATTTCTGAAATCCAATTTCTACTCTGGCTTCGAACGTTTATGTTAGCGTATTTCCATTTTGGTTTCCTTTCAAAAAATGTATTCTTAGAAGCAAGGGTCACTGATGGACATCTCGGCGACGCAATCAATCAGTAATCCATGCTGGCCAAAGCATCTTTTGATACAATTTTCTGACTTGATTGTTGAAATCTATTCAAGTCATAGATATATAAGCTTTGTTACACAACACCGTTTCTGATATTTTATGGTCTTTCAATATTTTTTCAGATATGTCGATGTTTGTACTCTTACGACAAGAGTACAGTGAACTTACCTTTCGTATGTAATTATTGCAAATGATTTAATCATTGAAAAAAAATCTTTGTTGTTAAGATCTACCCCAGAGGCGCTGATGGACCACATATCGATATACTTTTTAGCTCCAACGTTATATTCAGCCGGAATAATTACTTTTATGTTTCCCTTGTTATCACCGAGTTATTACTGCGTTATTATTATGAAAGAGCAGCGATTTTACTGCATTTTTGTTACAGTTCTTTCTCTCACTGACAAAAGTGTTGTATATTTATCATCCGTTTGTAATAATTATATTCGTAACCTCCTCCTATTTAACATTTATTTTAAATGGTTGTTTTAAATGAGACGCATCGACGGGCTGGCGTACCATAGTCAGCTCACAGTACACTGGGAAATCAAGATAGTAGCTTGATTTCTATACCTTTTAATAAAATTTACTGTTGAAAATCGTCGATTTTACAAATTTTCGTTACAGTTTAGATTAACTAGCACAAATGCGGTGCTTTCAAAACTAATAGGCGTTCCTTATTACCTATAAAAACCTCACTGTATATATAAACCATCAGACAAAAAGCTATAATCAGACTTTTCTTGCCCTAGGGAGAGGTGCATTGATAATATTAAGATAAGAAGTACATTGTACGGAAGAGTAAGGTCAAAATTTCAAGTACGTAACACCTGATGGAAAACTCAGGTTCAAACTCCGCCGAAGTATGAACAAGACCGATGTGTAAAAAGGCTTCAGGGAGCAATAAACGCGGGCGCCCCTGGGCAGGCACTCCAGCCCACAGCCTTGCCATGGGACGATCCTTGGTAACCTTACCGGTTTCTCATTCGTGGCTAATCTAATTGGATGCCAATGCGCAAGATAAATCTCTTCACCAAATAAAAGTATAAGCATTATTATCTGCGTGCTGTGAAATAAAGTTTATACTGAATCGGAAAAAATTGTCAAAACATCTTTTGTTAAGTACGAGTCACTGATGGACCGCATCCATGAGACGCAACATTTGTGGCAAATGATTGACAAAATATATTTCTTATTGGATATACATATATACATTTAAATTCAAGTGTTTAAAAACGTGTGGTAAACAAGATTTTTATAGCAAGCAAAAAAGTTAGGCCACGCATGCGGGAAGTCCATATCAATCACTCATATTTGACCAAATAGTTTTTGAAAATAATTTCGTAACAATATAGCTGAGGATACAAAGAGTTATATAGAAACATTTCAGTAACGCATTGTTCTATGTTTTTTTAGATTTAATTAAATTTAATTTAATTTTGTTTTTAGATTTATTTGCAATGAGGGATATGTGTTGACACACGAAGACACACTGACCTGTGAGGATGGAACGTGGAATGGTCAACATCCTAGTGTGAAAGTAAATCTATTTCATATTTACTTAGTCAAAATCAATAAAATAAACCTGAAAATAAATTCTGTATAAATCTGCACTCTATTATAGCATCTTAGTCATCCTCTGATATTTTTTTAAATAAGGCTGCAAGATGTATTAGTATTACATATCGATTTGTTCTTTTCCATTTCAGTTAATTTAAGAATCTGCTTCCGGCCTTTCATAGAACAAATTTTGATAAAAATATACATTTGATTCTAATATTCGATTCGATATCGAATGCTACAGTTATTTGATTTGACAACCTCACAAGTGCATTATCTTGGCATGTCATATACGCGTTGAGATTGAATCGAATGCACTAATAAATTGCGGCTTGATAAAAAAAAAAAAAATATCAAAAAGGAGACACAGATGGACTGAAATTCGGTGGCGCGATCTTTGAGTGGCCCATACCAAACAAATCAAAGTACAAGTACGCGATCTTTGAGTACCCAACTGTATTTTCAGATTTGTTCGATTAAACCCCTCAAAATCACACACAGTTATCAGCATTCGAAACGGATTAGGTGTTGTCAACATTCCACAACAATTTTTTGAAAGCAAATTCTTCGTCACTTAAAAATAATTTCTCTCTCCCGATAGCGCAAAAGGAAGGAAAAGCCTTTCGCAAACATTCCTTGTAGAGTCATTGAGGGATCGCTCCGTCAAGGCATATGCTTGACAAAATAAGGTGTGTCCATGCTTGGGTAGACACTCGGGCACCAATGTATTCCAGAGAAAATGCACAAGACACTTTCAAACGAAAACTTTATTAGTTTTCTGCTCACATTCCATTTACAATATCTGGGAAAAGAAAACGGAAAATATACAAAGTTAAGCAGAGAGGCACACAACAGAAGCCATGTCATATTCTTTATGTGAAATTCACATGACCCGTTCAATATTTTTAATATTTACTTAATTAAAATGCTAATATTTCACTTGAACCTTGTTAATTTCTAGTTGTTCAATGCCGCCAACTCGATTTTGATGGTGAAATAACTTGTGTTCCGAGGATAGTGTGGATTATGATACGTTTTGCTTGTAAGTAATTTTTAAAGAAGGAAGGGTGTTAAGTTTCAAATATATCAACTCTAATGGAAACAGCAAGAAGCGTTAAATTTTTATTTACACTGTGACAAATGTGCTGCAATGTTACTGTTCGTTTGCTGCAATCTTATATCAATCATATCTGTTTCTCAAAAAGTTTTTGTGTTTTGCTCAACTTGTTAGTCATTGCTGGAATGCTGCCGAAGTCACGTAACTGTTTGGAATAACAAGATTGTAATAAATTTCTCAAGATTAAACATCTGTGCTCAGGCACCGCTGTATACAGTTATTCTTTTTTTTAAACTATTTTCTGATTGTTGTAGATTTAGATGCCCGAATGGAAAAGAAATTTCATCTGGTTCGAAAACGACACGTTGCTTGGAGAGTGGTCAATGGTCAACGCCTGAACCTACGTGTGGAGGTAAGTGAATGTGAAAGAGGTCTAGAATATATTTTTACCAAATTACTTAACGTTGAACATGATTTATCGATGAAAAACGCTGCTTGGGAAATGTACATCAAAGATTATTCAAAACCAGGACAAAGCACACCACTGAGCAAAAGGCTGGCCAATTTGAGTCGATTCACATATTGCTCTAATAATTCATTAATCCAACTTAGGAACATGTTTATTTGTGCCCATACAGTTAAAGGGTGGACCGGTTCAATGTGTCGTACTGAAATAAGTAATGAGCAATAATTAAATGCAAAGGGAAAATCTTCAAGTTTCAAACTCAGTGCCAATATAATAAGCGGTAGCAGAGTATGTTATTATTTTATTTTTTATACTTTTCTAGACATTTATTGCGACCCTGTAACTTTTGAACTCGGAACACCTAACTGTGATGGGTTCAAATATACCGATGTATGCAGGTAAATTATTTTGTCATTAAATTTTTACATTTAAAAAGCAAAAACAATAATCCTGTATGATCTCCAATTTGAAAAAAAAGAAACTTTTCTCTTATGTGGACATCATAACTTGAGTAATTCATTCTTTCGTATGAACTTTTTGAATGGTGGAGCAATAAAGTGAATTTGGATATATAATATAAACTTATTTGTTACAGCCACTCATTAAAGTCGACAGATATAAACTAGTATGGGAACCTTCCATTCTAATTCTTTCTTATTTGATTTCATTTGACACACCCTGAAGCATCAAAACTATCCCAATTACTTCAAACGTCATCAATATTTGCAAATTGTCGTTTATCGTTTTTTTTTTTAAATTCAATATATTTTTGTATATTCTTTAGCTTTATTTGTCCAGCGGGAACTGTAGCTTATCCGTCAGGATTAACGATGACTTGTGGACTGGACAAAACATGGTCAGGTTCAATGCCAACAGCTTGTAATAGTGAGTATTTATTAATACAATGCGTTGATATTTTGCGATTAACTACCCATTCCTCCCCCTTTGTTTTCTTTAAACCCGGATCGGTGTGCGACTGAATTCAGAAGGATACACAAATTAGATAACATCAAGCAGATATACAAAAACTAATGTTCTCATTCTACAGATATAAAAAGTTTATTGTAAGCTTTCGTTAGAACATAGTCTAACTACTTCAG